>CM038702.1:71501970-71589470 GCA_021613375.1 Megaleporinus macrocephalus
CTTGGGGTCAGTATTACATTAAAAAACTATTTTATTTAAATAATAACCAGTATTAATAGAGTAAGTAGTGCTTTTACACTTTATTATTAAACATTAATCAGTATTATTAGAGTAAGTAGTGCTTTTACACTTTATTATTAAATATTAATCCGTATTAATAGAGTAAGTAGTGCTTTTACACTTTATTATTAAATATTAATCAGTATTAATAGAGTAAGTAGTACTTTTACACTTTATTATTAAATATTAAACAATATTAATAGAGTAAGTAGTACTTTTACACTTTATTATTAAATATTAATCCGTATTAATAGAGTAAGTAGAGCTTTTACACTTTATTTTTAAATATTAATCAGTATTAATAGAGTAAGTAGAGCTTTTATATACGTCATGTATTGTATGTATGATTATTTATGTCTGTTCTAATCAGATCTGCTGTTCTTACTGGTGAACAAACACTTATTGATCAGATAAAGAGTTTTAAACTATCAGGCTTTTACAATATTGTGTATATGTTATGTGTTTATGCAGAATAAAGACGTTTCAAATGAATTGAGGTTTGCGTTGATGTACCAGATATATGTTTTCCATGTGTAGCAGAGATGAGTTCATTAAATGAATGAATCTGAATCTAGAAATGATTCCAGAACATGTGAGATTGAGGCTCTTCTGCACTGACTGGCTCCGTCAGACACAATCTAAATTACGAGCGAGGTATAAAAACACACACACACACACACACGGCCGTGTGAGTGTGTGCGTGCCGTATGGTTTCTTTTTGATTATCCATATGTTCCTCGCCCCACTCGAGAGAAGGTGAACGCGCACTCGTTATGGTTCTGTAATTAGTGCTGACTGTGGCAGCAGACGGACGAGGAGAGTTATGAAAATAGACGCAAGAAGGAGAACCAAAATAATGATCTTTAACCCAAAACAGGAAAATATTTAACGCCGTCAGGTCATCTTCCCAACATGCGCAAATATTTCAAAGCATGTGCACTTCAAAGAAATGCCCGGAATGTGCAATAATGGCAATAATAATTATAACCACAAAATGAGTCATTATTAGTGTTATAAAAATACTATAAAATATATTAGGTATGATAATATGAATAGAAATAATGTGCAATAACCCTTATTATTATCATTATTATTGTAATTATTATTATTACTATTATGTTGGATTCACTCTCATTTAAATATACAGTTGTTGTTCTCTATATAATTCATTTGAATTTATTTATTTTGGTTTGTGTTGGTCCATTTAAAAAAATGAAATATAAAGCATCTTCCGTTCTCTCTGTTTAGCATTCCGGTCAGTCGTTAAGCCCTCTCGTTATCTCTCAGCTCCAGTCTGGTGGGTGGGAGGTGAGATGCTTCTGTTCGATTTGTTTGGTCCTCGGTGCCATACACCATCCTTACCATGCACGAAGGACTCGGTCATTCAGATCCTCAAATATTTAAATCAACATCCGCACTGACTTCAGGATCCGTTTAGAAGAACACATTAAAATCTCACTAAATTCAGAAACAATGCTGCTGGAGATGCTGTGGAGATCAGTCAGAGGATAATGTTGTACATAAACAGCATTCGGTCTAAATCACTCTTAAGCCTTTATTTATTTACATTTCAATATTAATTCCATATTTCTGTATATGCATTTGTAACAATATGGGATAAAATTGGAAAAATGATAAAAACATATTGTTACCATTACAATAAAGGTGGTGTTAATTATAATATAGTATTGAAAGAGGTTTATAACGTTTTTTGCAGCTGTTCATTAAGAACATAGGATGAAATTTCATTCTGTAGTTCAGCATTAACATTAAATTGAATGTTGAATTTGTATGTCTTATATTTTAATATATTTTGTAAGTAGAATTTAGACCTAAATGTGGATTTTAATATCAAATCTGAATCTTACATTCACATCTTAATATTAAATGTAATTAAACTAAATACATCCTTATGCTGATTTTGAATATTAAAATATTTTTCACATTTTTTTTATTAATTGTAAAATATGTTGGATTTTCATTTTAAATGTAACTAATGTTGTATATTTGTAATTACAAAAAAGATTTTCTTATTTTTTTTTAAATTATGGCATGTGTGATACATAGAAATGTATTCTCATTCTGCATTTCAGTTCTGCTCATTATAAAGTGTGAACATTCAAGCAACAAAAAAAACATCAAGCACAAAAAAAGCACATGGCACAGCTGTCAATCAAACCCCGGTCCCGGACGCTGGTGGCGAATTCAGTGATGGGAGGCTGATGTGAATTAAAAAATGTTAAAAGCTAATGTATAGTTGTACAGAAGTCAAAACGTCAAGATGAGAAACAGAAATAGACTGGATATGCAGACAAATTCTTATAAATAAACCTGAGAACTTATAAGTGGAAGATACCATTTATAGTCGATGTGTGTCACCTTATTAACACCGTGATGCTGGAAACTTTGCATCCTTCTGCGAATCTAATTTTTTTTTCTCCATAGAATTGTGTAAAGTGATCTGAGGAAACAATCAACAGAATTTAAAGGAATTCTGTAGGTTGAAATAAACTGTAAAGCCAAAAAAAGGAAGAAAAACACATTTTTTATTACATTAAAGGTGAATTAACATCTCTGGAATCTGCATATTCAGTGCAATACAGACCCGGGCAGGTTAGTGCACAGTGTCTCACTTATAAAACATGAAAAATAATCCAAATTCTTGAATTTTTATTACATTCACATCACACGTACAGATACAGATATGATAGTCCTTTATTTACAGTATTATTTACAGGAAATTTACAGTGTTACAGCAAAAAGGAAGAGCAAGGCACTCAGTACAAACAATAGACAAATAAACAGTACAGTATATACAACATAAATAATAAACAGTACAGTATATACAGTATACATATTAAACAGTACAATATATATAATATATATAATAAAAAGTTAAGAACTCTAAAGAAGAAAAATTATATTTACAGATAACTGCACATTAACTCTTAATTGCACTTGTGGGTTACACTGAAAAAAATTCTATTTCCTGTAAGTGTGTAGAGTTTAAGTGTGTGTATATGTGGTCAGCGGGGAGCAGACCCAGGCAGGTTGGTGCAAAGTGTCTCCGTTATATAACATGAGAATTATTCCAAATTCTGCTAATTGAAAAAAACTGTAAAGCCCGAAAAAAGAATAAAAACACATTTTTATTACCCTTACATCACATGTACAGATAAAGATAAGATGGGATAAGATAAGATAATCCCTTATTTCCCACAGTGGGGGACGTTCACAGTGTTACAGCAGCAAAGGGATAGCAAGGCACTCAGTACAAACAATAGAGAAATAAACTGTATATAGTATATGCAATATAAATAATCAAAAGTCAAGAAGAATATATTTACAGATAATTGCACATGGGGTAATGGATAAATACTGCATATTATGTTGCACTGAAAACAATATTCCATTTCCTGTAAGTGTGTAGAGTTTAAATGTGTCTGTATGTGGTCAGCTAGGAGCAGTGCTGGTTTTAAATCTCTGCCATCCACATATCCAGTGCGGTAAGAGGGGAACGGACCCAGACAGGTTGGTGCACAGCGTCTCCGTTATATAACATGAGAATTATTCCAAATTCTGTAAATTGGAAATTTAAATAAACGGCAAAAAAATTATTCTTCTGGAAAACCGCAAAAAAAAAAAATCCCACGAAGTCACATGACTCACACAGATCACCTCATCATTTGCATATCGTATTTATGCATACATGGCCTTCCCCCTCCGAGAGTTCGTTACTGCACACACACACACACAGACACGCACACGTTACCCGGAATATCACACAGGACATTTACAGGTGTGAAAAGATACATATTAAAAATACAGCGCGAAATTCCTCCATTAAGTACATTCCTTCCAACATGTCTGATCTGTTCATAAGGAGAGAGAGAGAGAGAGAGAGAGAAGGAGAGGGAGAGGGAGCGAGAGAGACTTCTCGGTGTGAGTCTTCTCATTTTTTGGCTGTGTTTATTAAGGCGAGTCTAGTCTTAAGAGAAAGTGCTAAAATATACAGTGAGAAAAGCTGAGAGAGAGAGAGGGAGAGAGGGAGAGGGAGAGGGAGAGAGAGAGAGAGTGAGGGGAGAGGAGTGAAGAGGAGAGAGGGAGAGGGGGATGGAGGGAGGAGGGGAGGGAGAGGAGAGGATAAGATGTACTCTCAGCTTCCAAAAGATCTACGTGATGAAGAGGAACACGATGCAGATGATAGACTGGTACACCTGCCAGGTGTGTGAGACCACCTGACCACCGAAAAGACTTTATTTTTTTGTAATCAAAGCTGCCGTCGTTGGTCGAAACACTTGTTTATATAAATGATTTTCTGAGCAAATTACAGAAATATGAAATACTGAAAAATCAAGTGTGAAGTAATCAGTCTCGTCACCGTCAGCGAGCCAAAACCGAGGCTGCAGAGCCGCCTTCTGTATCTCAGAAACACAAACTTTACAGGAGGAGCAAAAACGTTCACAGCTTTCAATGGATGTCAATGGAACCAGAATTTTTCACAAGTCATGTTGGGCCAGTTCTGTTGGTCTGTCTTTCACAAAATTCGAACACAAGGTAAAGAGGATTGGGAGTTCTCAAATCATGTAAAGAAAAAAAAATGGAGAGACGAAATTTTGTGCAACTGTGATTCTAAGCATATTATTAATAGCAGTGCTTTGAAATTTTTATATATTTTTTAACAATAACTATTTGTTGTTAAATGTATTAACTTATTAATTATCTGTTTAACAATACAATGTAATGTAATTTGAATGAAATTTTGAATAAATAAATAAATAAATAAATAAAGACTATTATTATTATTAATAATAATAATAATAATAATAATAATAATAATAATAATAATACTCTCTCTCTAATAGAGAGAGTATTATTACTCTCTCTATTGGAGAGAGTATAATACTCCCTCTTTCTCTCTCTCTCTCTCTCTCTCTCTCTCTCTCTCTCAGCTTAATAATAATAATAACACGACACTAGGAGGGTGACTGTTAGCATGTTCTTCCACCGGGATATATACATCTTCACCATATTGTCTCTCACTGCTGCTAATGCAACATTCGAGCTCAACACACTTGGAGGAGAGCACTACCTTCTAATTCTATCATATGCTAGCATCACTCTGAGTGACAGGGGGATCGCACAACCCACCCAGAGAGATGGGTGGGAAATAGTTCTGATCTCTTGGACTTCCCGACACATGGCTGTGGTCTCCTCTGGGATCAAACTAACATCCTCCTGATGATCGGGTCAGTGCTGAGCTCCAGCAGGTTGTTGACCTCTCTGTGTGACTTGGCGCCGGACGCTATACTCTGGAGGAAAGTGGAGGCAGAGAGTTTCTCTGACTCACTCAGGAGCAAGAACTTTCTAGCAGTTCTTTTTGTGCCGATACAGTTGCAGTCAGTCTGGGCTGATTTTGGAGACGCAGCTCCGCATGAGATGAAGCACAAAAATAAACAGGCGGAACGTCTTCAAGTGTTAATAGGATCTCTAATCAGAGCTCCTCACAGAACGAGCTAGCGGTGACGCTGGGCCACTTTCTGTTCAGCAGAAGTGAAACTTAGAGCTCATATAAAGTTTGTAGCCCAGCTAGAGCTGCTGTTGAAGATTCTGATCCGTGTGATGAAGTTCTAGTTTCTGTGGATCCATTAACATTACAACATGGAACAGGATTGGTTTTGGGCTCTCTTAATCCTACACCACAGAAATGTTTTGGTGTAAGAGTAATAACATAGCTATACCTATATAATCTGTGTAACAATATAAACTATATACTATATATAAAGTATCTAAACTATTTAAACTATAAAAAAACTACATGATCTATATAAAGTATCTTAACAATGTAATCTCTATAACTATATACACTATATATTATATATAAAGTATATAAACTATATCAACTATAAAAACTATATGATCTATATAAAGTATCTAAACAATGTAATCTATATAACCATATAAACTATATAATATATATAAAGTACATAAAGTATATAAAGTATATAAAATATGTAATAAATATAAAGTATATAAACTATAAAAACTGTATGATCTATATAAACAATCTAAACTATATAATTTATATAACTATGTTAACTATATATTATGTATAAAGTATATAAACTATATAAACTATATAATCTATATAACTATATAAACTATAATATATTTGTAAAGTATATAAACTATATAATATATATAAAGTATGTAAACTATGTAAACTATAAAAACTATATAACTATATAACTATATAAACTATATAATATATATAAAGTATATAAACTACATAAACTATAAAAACTATATGATCTATATAAACTATCTAAACTATACAATATTTGTAAAGTATATAAACTATGCAAACTATGCAAACTATATCATCTATATAAACTATTTAATAAATATAGTCCATATAAACTATATGTTATCTATATAAACTATAAAAAAATATAAAATCTATATAAACTATATAAAGTACATAATCTATATATTCCATAAAAATTCTATAATCCATATATACTATATATTATCTATATAAGCTATAAAAATTATATAATCTATATAAACTAATAAATAAATAAACAGGCGGAACGTCTGTGTTAATAGGATCTCTAATCTCTAATCAGAGCTCCTCACAGAACGAGCTAGCCATGACGCTGGGCCACTTTCTGTTGAGCAGAAGTGAAACTTAGAGCTCATATAATGTTTGTAGCCCAGCTTGAGCTGCTGTTGGAGATTCTGGTCCATGTGATGAAGCTCTAGTTACTGTGGATCCATTAACATTACATCATGGAACAGGATTGGTTTTGGGCTTTCTCAATCCTACACCACAGAAATGTTGTGGTGTAAGAGTAATAACATATACCTATATAATCTGTACAACAATATAAACTATATACTATATATACGTATCTAAACTATATAAACTATAAAAAGAGGTATGATCTATATAAACTATCTAAACAATATAATCTATATAACTATATAAACTATATATTATATATAAAGTATATAATCTATATTAACTAGATCTATCAGTGATTCAGTGAGGAACCACAGTTTCATTTGTGTGTATGTGTGTTTGTGTATGAGTGTTTGTGCGTGTATTTGCGTGTATATGTTTGTGTATGTGTGTGTATTTGTGTGTATATGTGTGTATATGTGTGTTTATTTGTGTGTATATGTGTGTATTTGTGTGAATATGTGTGTGTATTTGTGTGTATATGTGTGTGTATTTGTGTTTTTGTGTGTGTGTATATGTGTGTGTGTGTGTATGTGTGTGTGTGAAAGTGTGTATATGTGTGTGTGTGTGTGTATGTGTGTGTGTGAAAGTGTGTATATGTGTGTGTTTGTGTGTGTATACGTGTGTGTGTGTGTAAGTGTATTTGTGTGTGTATATATGTGTGTTTGTGTGTGTGTGTGTAAGTGTGTATACATGTGTGTTTTGTGTTTGTGTGTGTGTGTGTTTGTGTGTGTGTGTGTGTGTGTTTGTGTGATTTGCCATCTGCAAAAAGTAAACATTGCACCTCAATCACTCATTCATTTATAACCATTTACGACTTTTTCTGTTCATATAATTTCAGAACCAGCTTCTCATTAGAACTATAAACCAGTCAGTGAGTCAGTCAGTCAGTGAGTCAATCAGTCAGTGAGTCAGTGAGTCAAGTTTAATTACACTGGAAAACGTGCTCTGCTGGTACATCCAGTCAGCCTGAAACTAGTCTGAGTGAGAGATTCGTTTAGTCGGAGTCATTGTTAGGTTGAGTAAAGCTACATTACTTACTTGTTACTAGAGGTAGTATTTTCTGTTTCAGTGAAGCTCTATCTGCATCATTTATAGATTTCATTATTCCTATCATTACATTTTATTAAACAACTAATGAAGCACTCTGTTTCTGAGTTCTGAGTCTGGACACATGAAAATAAACTTTATTAAATAATAAATTGACAATAAATTTCAATAAATAAATGTATGTGTTGTATTAATTTGCTTGGTAAAAAAATCTGCTCTAAATGAATATTATTATATTTAAATTATTATAATCCCACAACACACGACTCCTCTGTGTAAACTAGTGATTAACCCATTAAACCATCATCCCCCTCTCTCTCCCTCTCTCTCTATCGCTCGCCCGCCCACCCGCTCGCTCGCTCCTTTCAAGGGTCCCACTTTATCCTCCCATTGATTTCTCGTTATTCATGACTCCCTGCCTCATCACAAATCTATCTTCCCCTCGTTCCCCCCAAAGTGGAGGAGTGACTCTCCTCCGCCTCCCAAATCTGTCCATCATTAATTTTCCACCTCCAGCCTCCATCTCTCCGGCCCCTTCAGAGAGGAAATGAGGCGGAAAGACAAACAGAAAGAACAACAACTGCTCAGCGGAGCCGCTGAATACACAACCAGCGCTCTATTCATCCATTCTGTCCCTCGCTCGCTCTCTCTCTCTAACTCTCTCTCCCTCTCCCCCACCACTCTCTCTCTCTCTCTCTCCCACTCTCTCTCTCTCTCTCTCACTGTCTCTCCACTCTCTCTCCCACCACTCTCTCTCTCTCTCTCTCTCTCTCTTACTCCCACTTTCTCTCTTTCTCCCACCACTCTCTCTCTCTCTCTCTGTGTCTCTCCACTCTCTCTCCCACCACTCTCTCTCTCTCTCTCTCTTACTCCCACTTTCTCTCTTTCTCCCACCACTCTCTCTCTCTCTCTCTGTGTCTCTCCACTCTCTCTCTCCCACCCCTCTCTCTCTCTCTCTCCACTCTCTCTCTTTCTCCCACAACTCTCTCTCTTTCTCCCACTCTCTCTTTCTTCCACCACTCTCTCTCTCTCTCTGTGTCTCTCCACTCTCTCTCTCCCACCCCCCCCCCTCTCTCTCTCTCTCTCTTACTCCCACTCTCTCTCTTTCTCCCACCACTCTCTCTCTTTCTCTGTGTCTCTCCACTCTTTCTCTCCCCAATCTCTCTCTCTCTCTCCTCTCTCTCTTGCTCTCTCTCCAGTCTCTCTCTCCACTCTCTCTCTCTCTCTCTCTCTCTCTCTCCACTCTCTCTTTCTTTCTCCCACTCTCTCTCTCTCACTGTCTACCTCTCTTTCTCTCTCTCTCTAGCTCTCTCTCACCCACTCTCTCCTTCTCTCTCCCCTTCCCTCTCTCTACCTCTTTCCCCCCACTCTCTCTCTACCTATCTTTCTCTCTTTACCCCTCTCTCTCTCTTACTCCCACTCTCTCTCTTTCTCCCACCACTCTCTCTCTCTCTCTCTCTCTCTGTGTGTCTCTCCACTCTCTCTCTCCCACCCTCTCTCTCTCTCTCTCCACTCTCTCTCTTTCTCCCACAACTCTCTCTCTTTCTCCCACTCTCTCTTTCTTCCACCACTCTCTCTCTCTCTGTGTCTCTCCACTCTCTCTCTCCCACCCCCCCCCTCTCTCTCTCTCTCTTACTCCCACTCTCTCTCTTTCTCCCACCACTCTCTCTCTTTCTCTGTGTCTCTCCACTCTTTCTCTCCCCAATCTCTCTCTCTCTCCTCTCTCTCTTGCTCTCTCTCCAGTCTCTCTCTCCACTCTCTCTCTCTCTCTCTCTCTCTCTCTCCACTCTCTCTTTCTTTCTCCAACTCTCTCTCTCTCACTGTCTACCTCTCTTTCTCTCTCTCTCTAGCTCTCTCTCACCCACTCTCTCCTTCTCTCTCCCTTTCCCTCTCTCTACCTCTTTCCCCCACTCTCTCTCTACCTATCTTTCTCTCTTTACCTCTCTCCCTCCCTCTCTCTCTCCCTCTCTCTAACTCTCTCTCCCCCCTCTAACTCTCTATTTCCCACACTCTCTCATTCTCTCTCCATTTTCTTCTCTCTCCCCCGACTTGCTCTCTCCTACCCTCTTTCTCTCTCTCTCCCCACTCTCTCTCTCACTCTGTCTCCTCACTCTCTCTTCCACTCTATCTCTTTCTCGCTCTCTTTCTCTCTCTACCTCTCTCTCTAACTCTCTCCCTCTCTCTCTCTTTCTACCTCTATCTCCCCCTCTCTCTCATTCTCTTTCCCTTTCTCTCTCCCCCACTTTCTCTCTTTCTCACTCTCTCTCACTCACTCTCTCTCTCTTTCTACCTCTCTCTCCCCCACTCTCTCATTCTCTCCCACAACACTATACCAACAAATACACTATACCAACTAATACACTATACCAACCACTACACTATACCAACTAATACACTATACTAACCACTACACTATACCAACTAATACACTATACCAACCACTACACTATACCAACTAATACACTATACCAACCAATACACTATACTAACCCCTACACTATACTAACCACTACACTATACCAACTAATACACTATACTAACCACTACACTATACCAACTAATACACTATACCAACCACTACACTATACCAACTAATACACTATACCAACCAATACACTATACTAACCCCTACACTATACTAACCACTACACTATACCAACTAATACACTATACCAACCACTACACTATACCAACTAATACACTATACCAACCAATACACTATACTAACCCCTACACTATACTAACCACTACACTATACCAACTAATACACTATACCAACCACTACACTATACCAACTAATACACTATACCAACTAATACACTATACCAACCACTACACTATACCAACCACTACACTATACTAACCCCTACAATATACCAACCACTACACTATACCAACCAATACACTATACCAACCACTACACTATACCAACCAATACACTATACCAACCACTACACTATACCAACCAATACACTATACCAACCACTACACTATACCAACCACTACACTATACCAACCACAATACAATCACTACACTATACCAACCACTACACTATACCAACAACTACACTAAACCCAAACAATACACTATACCATACACTACACTATACCAACTAGTACACTATACCAACCACTACACTATATCAACCACCACACTATACCAACCACTACACTATACCAACCACTTCACTATACTAACCACTACACTATACTAACCACTACACTATACCAACCACTACACTATACCAACCACTGCACTATACTAACCACTGCACTATACTAAACACTACACTATACCAACCACTACACTATACTAACCACTACACTATACTAACAACTACACTATACCAACCACTACACTATACCAACCACTGCACTATACCAACCACTACACTATACCAACCACTACACTATACTAAACACTACACTATAGCAACCACTACACTATACCAACCACTGCACTATATTAACCACTGCACTATACTAACCACTGCACTATACCAACCACTGCACTATACCAACCACATAACTATACCACATTATTACTAGTATTAGTAGTAGTAGTAGTACAAGTGAGTATGGGGGTTATTAGTTGGTGGGTTGGCGGCAGAGTGGGGCATTCATCAGGAACACACTTTGAAGTACATATGCTGCCTACTAGACTCATAATTACTCCATCAGGATGAACACAGAACTCAGAGAGCGAGTCCAGAACTGTGTTCTACTGACAACCTGTGGCTGTTTATAATGCTCATAATATAAAAACAAACACTCTAAATACACTGGGAGACTGGAAAGAACTGCACTGGATCAGTTTAGTTCTCAATGGATGGGTTACATGATGAGAGACTTTCCGGAAGACAGAATTTACTCATCACTGCTTTCTGTGTTTATTAGCACATACTGTCCTAAAGTGAGGTTTCTATAAACTCTGAAAACTAGCATCAAACACCCCAATCTAATGCAATTCACACTGATCAGCTCTCTCTGGGTCTTTAACCTCTCTCTCTCTCTCTCTCTCTCTCTCTCTCCCTCTCTCTCTAATTAATAGCCCCACTCAGCCTCTCTCGCTGCCCAGTAATGAAGGGATTAAGCGGCTGCATTAAGAACATATTTAACCTCCAGCATTCGCTCTGTTTCAATCACCATTAAAGCGCCTTTACACACAGCAGCGCACTCAATTAAAAAGGACAAAGAGCGACAGAGTGAAAGAGAAAGGGAGGGGAGGAGACATGGGGGGGGGAGCATCTGCCCAAAGCGCTCAGAGAGAGAGAGAAGCGAGAAGAATGGAGAAAATAAGAAAAAGAGAGAAGAAAGAGGGGAATGATGTCTCGTAGCCTGCGGCGATGACATCAGAGTTCAGAGAGAGGGGTCAGACAGGGGAGGGTACCAGCGCGGCCGTGCATATACTGTGGCCAGACCGTTACTACAGCTAACATAGTTGGTCAACACATACTCAGAGTCTAGATTTAAACCCTATAGAGAATATTTGGTCCAGTCAGAGTCCAGATTTAAACCCTACAGAGAATAATTAGTCCAGTCAGAGTCCAGATTTAAACTCTATAGACAATATTTGGCCCAGTGAGAGTCCAGATTTAAACCCTATAGAGAATATTTGGCCCAGTCAGAGTCCAGATTTAAAACCTATAGAGAATATTTGGTCCAGTCAGAGTCCAGATTTAAAACCTATAGAGAATATTTGGTCCAGTCAGAGTCCAGATTTAAACCCTAGAGAAAATATTTGGCCCAGTCAGAGTCCAGATTTAAACCCTATAGAGAATATTTGGTCCAGTCAGGGTCCAGATTTAAAACCTATAGAGAATATTTGGCCCAGTCAGAGTCCAGATTTAAAACCTATAGAGAATATTTGGTCCAGTCAGAGTCCAGATTTAAAACCTATAGAGAATATTTGGTCCAGTCAGAGTCCAGATTTAAACCCTAGAGAAAATATTTGGCCCAGTCAGAGTCCAGATTTAAACCCTATAGAGAATATTTGGTCCAGTCAGGGTCCAGATTTAAAACCTATAGAGAATATTTGGTCCAGTCAGAGTCCAGATTTAAAACCTATAGAGAATATTTGGTCCAGTCAGAGTCCAGATTTAAACTCTATAGAGAATATTTGGTCCAGTCATAGTCCAGATTTAAACTCTATAGAGAATATTTGGTCCAGTCATAGTCCAGATTTAAACTCTATAGAGAATATTTGGTCCAGTCAGAGTCCAGATTTAAACTCTATAGAGAATATTTGGTCCAGTCATAGTCCAAATTTAAACTCTATAGAGAATATTTGGTCCAGTCAGAGTCCAGATTTAAACCCTACAGAGAATAATTAGTCCAGTCAGAGTCCAGATTTAAACTCTATAGACAATATTTGGCCCAGTGAGAGTCCAGATTTAAACCCTATAGAGAATATTTGGCCCAGTCAGAGTCCAGATTTAAAACCTATAGAGAATATTTGGTCCAGTCAGAGTCCAGATTTAAAACCTATAGAGAATATTTGGTCCAGTCAGAGTCCAGATTTAAACCCTAGAGAAAATATTTGGCCCAGTCAGAGTCCAGATTTAAACCCTATAGAGAATATTTGGTCCAGTCAGGGTCCAGATTTAAAACCTATAGAGAATATTTGGTCCAGTCAGGGTCCAGATTTAAACCCTATAGAGAATATTTGGTCCAGTCAGAGTCCAGATTTAAACCCTATAGAGAACATTTGATCCGGTCAGAGTCCAGATTTAAACCCTATAGAGAATATTTTGTCCGGTCAGAGTCCAGATTTAAACCCTATAGAGAATATTTGGTCCAGTCCGAGTCCAGATTTAAACCCTATTGAGAATATTTGGTCCAGTCAGAGTCCAGATTTAAACCCTATAGAGAATATTTGGCCCAGTCAGAGTCCAGATTTAAACCCTATAGAGAATATTTGGCCCAGTTAGAGTCCATATTTAAACCCTATAGAGAATATTTGGCCCAGTCAGAGTCCAGATTTAAATCCTATAGAGAATGTTTGGTCCAGTCAGGGTCCAGATTTAAACCCTGTAGAGAATATTTTGTCCGGTCTGAGTCCAGATTTAAACCCTATAGAGAATATTTGGTCCAGTCCGAGTCCAGATTTAAACCCTATAGAGAATATTTGGTCCAGTCAGAGTCCAGATTTAAACCCTATAGCGAATATTTGGTCCAGTCCGAGTCCAGATTTAAACCCTATAGAGAATATTTGGTCCAGTCAGAGTCCAGATTTAAACCCTATAGAGAATATTTGGTCCAGTCAGAGTCCAGATTTATATAATAGTATATATATCATTGTATTTTAATTTGTATTTAGATTTTATAGGTGTAATTAAATAATATTTACATTTGTAAGATCTGTAATGAGTACTGGGATAGGTTTCAGCACCGCATCCAGAAGGACAAGCAGGATATCCAGCAGGATAAGTGGCTTAGATGATAAATAAATTGTGATCCTTTAGACTGTAAAGTACTGTAAAATTTCTATTTTGGAGATTTTTTTGAGGTTTTGTTCTGACACCAGCAATATCCCGCAGTGGGAGTTCCAGCAAATTCCAGCAAATCAGATAATGTAGATAAATTACAGTCTCACTTTTTTAATATAACAAAATAAATAAATAAATAAGTCATAATAATAATAATCGTCATCAATATTATGAATGTTATTAACAGGTAAACATGTGTTATAGTACATTTTAAGTGTGTTCATTCACATCCTAGTGTGTACATACCTGCACACCACGTTAGAGTTCAAGCTCAAAGCTCTGTGAGTTTATTGATCATTTAATGCTCTTTTCTCAGAGCTTCGCCCTTCACCTGACCCCTGCTTTTAAAGGTCAGACTGAGGTCAGTAAGTCAGCGCAGAAGCGACTCCTTCATCATCAGTTAAATTAAATCTAAACCTCTCAGATCAGAATGACTTCAGCTGGTGTTATGGTGATGTGTGTTTGTGTCTTTACATTGTGTGAAAAATTAATGAAGAATGCATGCTCCAATAGAAATGCTCCAAAATAGCTTGGAAACCTTCTGGTTCCATTGACTAACATTGAAAGTAAAGCTGGTTTTGGTTCTCTCCTGTAAAGTTGCCGTTTTGGGGGTCCTTGTTTTTCTTTGCACAGCGACGCTATGTGACACTGTTAGTGTGTGGTATCAGACCATGTGATTTGAACAGAGAAGCTTCATGTTGTACTGTATGAAAGTGTAAAAGTCTGAGGGGGATTGTCTGAAACTATTACTTTTGGCGATAACTGTGTTTATTTATTAGAATTTATTTATTAGACCAAAAACTGTAAATACAGTTAAAAGTAATAAAAAGCTCTTAATTTGGTCGAGATCTCGTCTCCAGACCTCACAAAGACATATATTACATTCCGTCAGCAGCTGCTGCCGATTTAGCATAATGAATAAAGAGGAATGACTGATTAGCACTGGATTCTAATTATGGTTAATAAAAATATGGTAATTAATAAAACACGTTACTTAAATGATAAACAGTAATATATATATATATATATATATATATATATATATATATATATATATATATATATATATATATATATATTACAAGTAAAATTGCAACTTTACGGGAAATACCAGAAACATACTTTACTTTCAATGTAAGTCAAAGGAACCAGAATTTTGGAGCACTGCTATTGGTCCATTCATCATGAAATTTTACAAAATGTACAAAACCATGTTCAAATACTGTAGAAAAGTGTTTAATGGAACCAGTAAGTAATTTTGGGACATTCACCAACAAATGTGTCCATAATGTAATGTAGAAAGGGTCTGTTTTAAATACCAGCCGTTCTTTACTTTGTGTGTAAATTTCATGATGAGTGGATGTCCGGTTCCATTGACTTCCATTAAAAGTTTTAATTCTGATATATATTTGTTATAAAAAAGTAATAAGAAATGTATATTCTTGAAACGCTGGTAATTGTTTTATGGCCAGCCGCAGTAAATCTATTAGAGCCCTGATTCGGGCTGTAATGGAATATGTACAGAGCGGAGAGGAGGAGCGCAGAAAGAGGGGGATCTATTTTGTGAGTTGTTGATGTGTGGAGGCAGAGTCGGAGGTGTAAATCCAGGACCCCCGCCGAACACTGTTGCTATTGTTCACTTCGGCAAAGCAAGCTGTCGCTCCTTCCTTCTTTTCTTCTCTTCTGGCCTATTCTTTCCGTCCCCTTCTCTTTTTTTCGCCCACCGCTCACTCGTTCGCTGGGCAGGGTGGTGTGGGCGGGGCTCAGCGGGTCGCCGTTAGAGAGGCGCGTGGCAGCACCCTAAAATTAGAGTGAGACACAAAACACACACCGAAACATTAAAACACACTCCAACTTAAAAAAACAGCCAAACGGTGGCGAGCGAGCGAGCGCCAGCGGCCACAGTGCCGGGTTAGCGAGGAACCGGGTTTACACGGCCCGGCACCCCCAGTTTGATTCTTTAGTTTTAGCACCAGAGCTGCGAGGCTACTTTAGTTAAGAGGTAATGGAAGCCTGTTAACAAAAGCTATTAGCATGTTGCTAACAGTACATTAGCAAAGCTAAACCCACTAGATTGTATAGTATGGTGGTTGGTATAGTGTAGTGGTTAGTATAGTGTATTGGTTGGTATAGTGTAGTGGTTGGTATAGTGTATTGGTTGGTATAGTGTAGAGGTTGGTATAGTGTATTGGTTGGTTTAGTGTAGTGGTTGGTATAGTGTAGTGGTTAGTATAGTGTAGTGATTGTAATAGTGTATTAGTAGGTATAGTGTAGTGGGTGTATAGTAGTTGGTATAGTGTAATGGGTGTTTGCTGGTTAGTATAGTGTAGTTGGTGTATAGTGTTTGGTATAGTGTAGTGGGTATATAGTGGTTGGTACAGTGTAGTGGGTGTATAGTGGTTGGTATAGTGTAGTGTGTGTATAGTGGTTGGTATAGTGTAGTGGGTGTATATAGTGGTTAGTACAGTGTAGTGGGTGTATAGTGGTCAATATAGTGTAGTGGGTGTATAGTAGTTGGTACAGTGTAGTAGGTGTATAGTGGTTGGTATAGTGTAGTGGGTGAATAGTAGTTGGTACAGTGTAGTAGGTGTATAGTAGTTGGTATAGTGTAGTGGGTGTATAGTGGTTGGTATAGTGTAGTAGGTGTATAGTGGTTGGTATAGTGTAGTGGGTGTATAGTGGTTGGTATAGTGTAGTGGGTGTATAGTGGTTGGTACAGTGTAGTGGGTGTATAGTAGTTGGTATAGTCTAGTGGGTGTATAGTAGTTGGTACAGTGTAGTAGGTGTATAGTGGATGGTATAGTGTAGTAGGTGTATAGTGGTTGGTATAGTGTAGTGGGTGAATAGTGGTTGGTATAGTGTAGTGGGTGTATAGTAGTTGGTATAGTGTAGTGGGTGTATAGTAGTTGGTACAGTGTAGTAGGTGTATAGTGGTTGGTATAGTGTAGTGGGTGAATAGTGGTTGGTATAGTGTAGTGGGCGTATATAGTGGTTGGTACAGTGTAGTGGGTGTATAGTGGTTGGTATAGTGTAGTGGGTGTATATAGTGGTTGGTACAGTGTAGTGGGTGTATAGTGGTCAGTATAGTGAAGTGGGTGTATAGTAGTTGGTACAGTGTAGTAGGTGTAAAGTGGTTGGTATAGTGTAGTGGGTGTATAGTGGTTGGTATAGTGTAGTGGGTACATAGTAGTTGGTATAGTGTAATAGGTGTTTGCTGGTTAGTATAGTGTAGTTGGTGTATAGTGTTTGGTATAGTGTAGTGGATATATAGTGGTTGGTATAGTGTAGTGGGTGTACATAGTAGTTGGTATAGTGTAATGGGTGTTTGCTGGTTGGTATAGTGTAGTGGGTGTATAGTAGTTGGTATAGTGTAGTGAGTGTATAATGGTTGGTGTAGTGTAGTGGGTGTATATAGTGTTTGGTATAGTGTAGTGGGTATATAGTGGTTGGTATAGTGTAGTGGGTGTATATAGTGGTTGGTACATTGTAGTGGGTGTATAGTGGTCAGTATAGTGAAGTGGGTGTATAGTAGTTGGTATAGTGTAGTGGGTGTACAGTAGTTGGTATAGTGTAGTGGGTGTATAGTAGTTGGTATAGTGTAGTGGGTGTATAGTGGTTGGTATAATGTAGTGGGTGTATAATGGTCAGTATAGTGTAGTGGTTCTATAGAGGTCAGTATAGTGCAGTGATTATAACGTAATGAATACGGGTAAAGTTGGGCTTATGTTGTGCGTTGGAAGGGGTTTGCTTAGCCTGTGCATCAAAGGGTTAATGGAGTTTAGGAGCTTTTATGTTCACACAGCAGCTACACAGGCTAAACATGCACTGTCCCTAAACAGTGGGTTAGCCTGAGCCTAGCGTTAGTTTGATGTTCTCTCTAGCTCTACATTAACGCACTAACAAGACTCGGTCAGTCTCAGTTCAGCTAATTCTGACCACACCACGATTTTTCTGTTGGTCAGTATGTGGACAGCGGTGGAGCGTTAGCTGCTCAAACTGAAGAAGTGGAGTTCAGACGCTGGGCGCCTCGTGGCTGACGAACTACATTAATGGTTAAGAGGAAAAAAATGTGTAAATTTGATTTTTTCACTGAACTATTCCTTTAAGTGGCCAGCGCTTCCCAGCGAAGCGTCCGGCGTTAAGCTCCCGGCCTCGTCTGACAGACTTTTATTAAAGCGCTGATGATTATTTCTCTCTCTTCACTGCTCGTTTAACAATAGGCCTGTTTCACACCTACAGGAACAGCGCCGACGTGATAATGAGGCATAGCACCCAACTCAGAAAAAAACAGCCTCTCTCTCTCCCTTTCTCTCTCTCTCTCTCTCTCTCTCTCTCTATCCCTTTCTCTCTCTCTCCCTTTCTCTCTCTCTCTATTACTCTCTCTCTATCCCTTTCTCTCTCTCTCCCTTTATCTCTCTCTCTCTATCACTCTCTTTCTCTCTCTCTATCTCTCTCTCTCCCTTTATCTCTCTCTCTATCCATCCCTCTCTCTCCCTCTCTCTCTGTCTCTGCTGAGGGCGTGGTGGGGGTCGAGCTGGAGGTTAAAGCTCAGATTATTCCATTTATTTATTTTTTATATTTTCTTCGCGTGTGCGGCGCCGACAGCTCGTGTGAAGTAAACAGAGAAGAAGAAGAACAGGAACTCAGCAGCTCAGCTACCGGCACGTACCAGCACACAGTCGTATACCAACAACTACACTATACCAACCACTACACTATACCAACCACTACACTATGCCATCCACTATACCAACCACTACACTATACCAACCACTACACTACTGCCAACTTCTATACCAACCACTGCACTATACTAACCACTACACTATACCAACCACTACACTACTGCCAACTTCTATACCAACCACTGCACTATACTAACCACTACACTATACCAACCACTACACACCAACTACACTATACCAACCACTACACACCCACTACACTATACAAACCACTACACTATTCCAACCACTACACTATACCAAACACTACACTATACCAACCAATACACTATACCAATCACTACACTTTACCAACCACTACACTATACCAACCACTACACAATACCAACCACTACACAATACCAACCACTAAAACACACTACACTATACCAACCACTACACTATACCAATCACTACACTTTACCAACCACTACACTATACCAACCACTACACTATACTAACCAATACACTATACCAATCACTACACTTTACCAACCACTACACTATACCAACCACTAAACTATACCAACCACTACACTATACTAACCAATACACTATACCAACCACTACACTATACGTACCACTACACTATACTAACCAATACACTATACCAACCACTACACTATACCAACCACTAAACTATACCAACCACTACACTACTGCCAACTTCTATACCAACCACTACACTATATGAACCACTACACTATACCAACCACTGCAATATACCAACCAATACACTATACCAACCACTATACCAAGCACTGCACTGTACCAACCACTACACTATACCAACCACTACACCATACCAACCACTACACTACTGCCAACTTCTATACCAACCACTGCACTATACTAACCACTACACTATACCAACCACCATACACCCACTACACTATACCAACACCTACACTATACCAACCACCACACTATACCAACCACTACACTATACCAACCACTACACTATACCAACCACCTTACTATACCAACCACTACACTTTACCAACCACCATACACCCACTAAACTATACCAATCACCATACACCCACTACACTATACCAACCACTACACTATACCAACCACTACACTATACCAACCACTACACTATACAACTCACTACACTATACCAACCACTACACTATACCAACCACTACACTATACCAACCACTGCACTATACCAACCATTACACTACACTAACCAATACACTATACCAACCACTACACTATACCAACCACTACACTATATTAACCATTACACTGTAACAACCACTACACAAGCCAGTATACAACCACTACGTTATACAAACCAAAAGCATTATTTAATGTTAGTTATGCCAATACCTCATGTGGGAACAACTGTAATTAAGAAGTACAAATTGTTCCATGTTAACTACACATTAGTTAACCATATTAATGTGTTATTCCAGTGTTAGTTAGTCAACACTTGATGTAAAGTGTCACTGAGGGGAGCAGTCATGGGTTTGATCCCCTGAACCAACAGGACATGACTAAAGTGCCCCCAGCTGCTCCCTGAACGCCATAGATAGGGCTGCCCACCAAGTGGCAAAGATAGCTATTAATTCTATTTCACCTGCCGTGTCTATTTCCAGTGTTTGTTATTATATTTCCATGTTGATTCAAACAGATTATTACTGAGCTCCAGGTTCAGGGACTTACAGACGTCAGCTCACTCCAGAATCAGATCTCAGTAACAGTAGCAGTAACATATGAACAGCAGTAACAGTAATCAGTAAATACTCTAAAGTGTATCTAATCCAGCTCCTCCAGGACTGTGGGCTTCATTGATGTAGATGGAATATCAGCAGTGGAGTCCCGCTTGCAGGGCCGGCAGTTCTCTTTCAGCCCTAGTCCTACAACACATCCTAACAGACCCCCAACAGCAGCCCACACACCCAGACATGAACACGGACTCTTACAGTCAATTAAACTTAGCTCATCTGACAGTATCACTGCACTGCCAGCGCTGTAGAGTCTGGCTGAGTCCGGATGAATCCTGACACAGTTTATCATCAAATCCATCGTTCCATCAGAAACCATTAACCCAGAACACCCAGACCAGCTTTTAGACCTCAGTCAGTTAATTAACCCCCCCACCACCACCAACACCCCAGGCCCCTCCGTCACAGCGATGCGGCCAAGACGCCTACACTCACCAATGTACACGTTAAAAACATAATATATTCTATATTACATCAGAAACATACTAAACTTTCAGTGTAAGTCAATTGAACCAGACGTCTTTCCAAGGCTTTTAGGGTCATTTCTATTAGTCCGTTCTCACACAATGGAAACGAAATATGTATGTGTGTGTGTGTGTATAGTTGATTTCCATTTCTGAAACATATATATACCACATATTATAACATACTATCTCTCTCTCTCTCTCTCTCTCTCTCTCTCTCTCCCTCTCTCTCTCCCTCTCTCTCTCTCTCTCTCTCTCTCTCTCTCTCTCTGTATATTATTATTACCCGTACGCACTGAAGCCCTGTGTTCCGGTACGGGACAGTACTCTCAGTTTAAATGAACACCATCACGTATGAACTTTAGCTTTCAAACCACATTAAGCTGCTCTTACTGTCAGCCTGCAGGCCTGGGAGGGGGCGGGGCCTGGCAGCATGATTGGCGGCTGACAGTAGGGGAAGTGAGGTGGAGCCGAGGCTCATGGTTCAAGAGAGATGAGCAGCAGATACGAGGTGACACACATGCACACACACACACACACACACACACACACACACACACACACACACACACACACACACATTACACATTGATACACACATACATATTACAAACAGATACAAACACACACACACACACACACACATATTACACACTGACACACACACATACACACTGATAAACACACACACATGTTACACATTGACACACATAT
Organism: Megaleporinus macrocephalus; assembly: GCA_021613375.1. Classification (NCBI taxonomy): domain Eukaryota; kingdom Metazoa; phylum Chordata; class Actinopteri; order Characiformes; family Anostomidae; genus Megaleporinus; species Megaleporinus macrocephalus. The sequence continues at coordinate 71,523,952 of CM038702.1, forward strand.
ACATATTACAAACTGATACACACACACATATTACACACTGATACACACATACATATTACAAACAGATACAAACACACACACACACACACACACACATATTACACACTGACACACACACATACACACTGATAAACACACACACATGTTACACATTGACACACATATACATATTACAAACTGATACACACACACATATTACACACTGATACACACATACATATTACAAACAGATACAAACACACACACACACACACATATTACACACTGATACACACACATACACACTGATAAACACACACACATGTTACACATTGACACACACATACATATTACAAACTGATACACACACACACACACATATTACACACTGATACACACATACATATTACAAACTGATACACACACACATATTACACACTGATACACACATACATATTACAAACTGATAAACACACACACACATATTACACACTGATACACACACACATATTACACACTGATACACACACACATGTGCTGATACACACTCACATGCTGATACACAACACACTAATACACACACACTTATACACTGATACACACACATACTTATACACTGATACACAAACACACTTATACACTGATACACACACACACTGCTACACACACACACTTATACACTGATACACACACACGTACAGAATGATACACACACACACACACTTATACACTGATACACACACACATTTATACACTCATACACACACACACATTTGTACACTGATACACACACACCTTTATACAATGACACACACACACACATGTATACATTGATAAACACACGCACACACTTATACACACACACACTGATACACACACATACACATGCACACACAAATACACTGATACACACACACACATATACACTGATACACACATTCACACACTAATATATACTCACACACTAATATATACACACTCACACTGATACATACACTCATACTGATACACACACACTCACACACTGATACACACGCACACCCACTAATATATACACTCACACAATGATACACACTCACACACTGATACACACACACACACACACTTATGCACTGATACACAAACACATTACACACTGATACACACATACACTGATACACACACACATATACACTGATACACACACTCACACACTAATATATACTCACACACTAATACATACACTCGCACACTGATACACACACTCATACTGATACACACACACTCACACACTGATACACACACTCACACACTAATATATACACTCACACATTAATATATACACTCACACACTGATACACACACTCACACACTGATACACTCACACACTGATATATACACTCACACACTAATATATGCACTCACACACTAATATATACACTCACACACTGATACACACACTCACACACTGATACACACACACTCACACACTAATATATACACTCACACACTAATATATACACTCACACACTGATACACTCACACACTAATATATACACTCACACACTGATACACTCACACACTGATACATTGATAATAACGAGGGTAACTGCATTTCTAATTAGACTACAAGTTATTTTCCAGCATATATATATATATCTATATATATATATAACCAGAATACACTGTTATGTAATTACATAAGGCCAATAAGACATTGATACATGTCACATTGTTGCTATGTGTTCAAGTTAATCTGTATCTACAACTTTATTAAAAACCATGAACATTAAATCTAATTAAGAAATGTGTTTATTACTGTTAGAGTTCAAGTTTAACAACAATTAGATTTACAATTATAGCATAATTTAACAGCTGGATTAGACTCTGCACGTAAAGCACACCACCCTGAATACAGCCGCCCCCCTTTAGCGCCTCTGTTACTGTTCATAACGAATTCAGATGTCCACTCTCCTGAGTTCTGATACACAGCCGAGCGCAGACGAGCAGGGAGCCCCACCGAAGCGCTGCTCATCTGTGAAGTCTTCCAAACAGAGCAGATATTTTTATGTATCTCCTTCGTTATTATTGTGATTATTTTGGAGGGGTTCGGCTCGGGGAGCTGTGAAGAACTGACGCTGAATATTTGCGAGCTGGCGCTGCCCAGAAATCGGCTGACGTAGCATACAAACACACAGCAGCCCAAATTACAAATTACTGCCTGAATATTCAACACTTTAAACACAACATATCTGAATATTCATCAGCCCCCCCCCAACACAGGCAGACAAAGACCACTAAACACAGTGCGTTTTCACACAGCTTTACAATAACGTAGCGCTTCTGCCGAGTGTTCCGTTATCAACACGTCGACTGTTTAAAATAAAGCACATTAAGAACTGAAATTTAATTATAAGCTTCAGATTTTATAATATTATTCTCTTCAATACTATTCTTAAATATTAATATTCTCTTATTATGGATTAATAATTTAGTCAATGTCTTTACCAACTAGGGCTGAATGATATTGGTGGAAATAAATATGAATTTAAAAAAAAGAATTCATTGTCATCTAAATTGCAATTATAAATTATTTAAACCCAGAAAATGTCAATATCCAGCAGCTTCTGGCTTGAGTCTCAGCCTCTAAACATCATGTGGCAGGATGTGTTGCAACACTTTGGTTGCATCTGATTGATCTAAGCCTTGCTGATAATATAGAATTCAATTTTAGAAATTTGCTGTTCTTGCCATGTAAAAATTTGCTCTATTAAATTGAAATTTTCGAAGATTAAGCTGCACTCAGACTTTACGTACAGTAACAACTAATACAATGTAAGTTTACTGTGTAGTTCAAAAGTCAGACACCCTTAATTAACTTCATTAACAGTTCACTTAACAAAAGACACAGATTATAATTTGCTTGCACACATTTTAAAAAACTACATCTCAAACCTCTTTAACAACCACCCGGGACATGTTGAGAATTACACCCAACACCCAACTTTACCAAGATGTTCATCTTTAAATAAAGCTGAAGTTCCTATATGCCAGATTCTTAATGTACTGAAATTTGTAAATTGACATTATGAACAAATTGCAATTATAAATTATTTAATCCCAGAAAAAGTTTCTCGGCCTCTGAACATTATGTTCCAGGATGTATTTCAACACTTTGGTTGCATCTAATTGGTCAAAGGCAGGTTTAGCCTTGCTGATAATGCAGAATTCCATTTTACACATTTACAGTTATGGGAAGTTACCCAGAATTCCTAGCATGAAGTTTGGTTAATTTCTGATTATTAGCTTTCAAATGAACAGCGCATTTATATATGTGGGTTAAATGCAAGTTTAGGTAAAAAGTTTTTTTCTTTTAAGCATCTAAGCAAATTATTCTAAGCATGAATGTGTTTGCACTGTAAAAAGTTGATACAAAAAAAATCAACAAAAAAAGTTCCAATTTACAACTTTTTAAAAAAGGTTATTTAAATGAAGTATTCTTTTAATTCAAGTATTTTTGATGTTGAACAAACTTGGTTCAATTGCTTGTTCCCAAATAAAAGCACCTGTTAAGCGTAATGTCTTTGCTGAATAGTCAGTTTGGTTGTCACAAAACAACTTAAATTACTACCAATTTTAAGATCTATTGTAACGCTGGTATGTAATTTAGTATATCTCAGTTTATGATCATTATAATTGTGTTTATATACAAAAGATCCTGAAGTACATATATGTTCTTAAACAAGATCGAATTTAAAATGTAGATTTATTTTTAATTTAATTATATTAAATTCTAATATTTAATATTTTTATTTTAGGCCCACCTTTATTTTAGGTTTACAGTTTCAGTAGGTAATTTAAATCGAAAGCTCTGATCACACTTATCCACATCACTGAAATGAAACATTTCACTCACGCGACAGACTGAGTGCATTTCCAGGCAGATTATTTCCCACATTAATGCATTAGCACTCCACAAACAGAGTCGCTGCCGATCAGCGTTTAGCTTGTTCGCCTCTAATCCTGTTCAGTCGGCGGCTGCGGTGCCTCTGCAGCCTCACATTCTAAAACATAGTAACAACACCTACGAGATTAGTGATAATTATGATTATTCTGAGCCGCAGTGTGAGCGCAATTACAAACTGCAACTGATCAACAGCACAAAAGCTGAAAGATGTCAATAAATATGCAACGTAATTACATGTGAGGTGCGAGCGGCAATCCAGGGAAATCAGTTCAGTTGGATTCAGTGGTCATTTATTTCTATGGAGAAGATCAGATTATTACTGCTGGCTACTGTTGGACATACGCTTCTGAGTGGCTATAAAAACACAGGAATAGTGTTTTAATAGTACAGTAGTGTTGTCGTTTCTCACAAACTGCTAAGAAGCTGCACTCAGACTCTACATACAGTAATAATGTAGATTTACAGTATAGTTCAAAAATCAGACCCTTAATTTACTTCATTTACAGTCTAGACTAGACCTCAAAACTGCTACAAAGATTCCTAACAACCACCTGGGACATGTTTATGATTACAACACCCAACGTTACCAAGTATTTTTATTTGCCACATTCTTCATGTAAGGTTCCACCTTAAATACTGCAGCTCGTACAGCACCGTTTAAGGTGGAATGGAGAATTCCCAAAACCAGCTGCTGAACTTCCAACATCTTTAACAGAATCCTGAATAACTTTAACTCCGGACAGTTTCTCCAACACTCGGACAACATGGAGCAGCTTCAGCTCAGCGTTCAACACTGAAGAGACTGAAGAGACGAGCAGCTCCACCTTTATTAGCACCACAACCCCAACTGTGACTGGAAGAAGCAGCCATGCTGTGTGAGTGGATCACTATGTGCTGGTTGAAGCAGATCATCTTAAACTGAAAGTTTCACAGAGACACCTTTAATCTACTTTGTGTTTAATGTCCAGATGAAAGTGAGTAGCTAGTACAGGTAACGTTAGATACTCTAGCAGCTCTAAGTAACTAGCATAGCTAACTAAATAGTATGAGGGTGGAGCTTATTGGAGTTTTATTCTACAACCAGATCATAGTGTAAGAGGGTGTAGAACCACATCTGGGCCACCGACGTCACACATACCTTCAATGTAGAATATTAGAACTAATTAAATACTGAATAAATACTGAATAAATACTAAGTATAAGTTCTGTAGTGTATTTCAATAGTAGGGTGTCCACATGTGATATTCTAATGGAGGAAATTTGTTTTGTGGTTATATGGTAAAACATTCTGTCTTGACAGGATGAAAAGAAACTAGACAAATAACAAAACAATCAAAGTCGTAAACAAATCATACTGAACAACATCCCGACCTACTGGGTGCCGCACACAGTAAACCAGCTATTATCATGGCAGGCCAGTCACCAGCAGCGTTTCCCGCCGAAGTGAGACAGAGGTGTGTGTGTCGCGATGGAGGCAGAGAGACCGAGAATGTGGTGTGTGTGTGTGTGTTTGTGTAAAAAAAAAAGACGAATAAGTGTGGAAGAGAGCACGACATCCACAAGCGTAGTGTGAGAAGCGAAGCAGCCGCTTGGCAGATGGCCAGGTCTCAGTAAACACTGTTTCCTGTTCAAACCTCTCCAGCCTCTGCAGAGTGGAACTGGAATAACACTGACACTGTAATCGGCCCAGCTGACACTAGAGAGTAGTCACACACCGCTCCTGCTGAATCAGCTAACTCAGTGACTCTAAATCCCCACTGTAACCTACCTTAGCGGCTCTCAATCCCAGTCCAGTCCATCACATACCACCACAACAGCTCTCAATCCCAGTCCAGTCCATCACATACCACCACAACACCTCTCAATCCCAGTACAGTCCATCACATACCACCACAACAGCTCTCAATCCCAGTGCAGTCCATTACATACCACCACAACACCTCTCAATTCCAGTCCAGTCCATCACATACCACCACAACAGCTCTCAATCCCAGTACAGTCCATCACATACCACCACAACACCTCTCAATCCCAGTCCAGTCCATCACATGCCACCACAACACCTCTCAATCCCAGTCCAGTCCATCACATACCACCACAACTGCTCTCAATCCCAGTCCAGTCCATCACATACCACCACAACAGCTCTTAATCCCAGTGCAGTCCATTACATACCACCACAACACCTCTCAATTCCAGTCCAGTCCATCACGTACCACCACAACAGCTCTCAATCCCAGTACAGTCCATCACATACCACCACAACAGCTCTCAATCCCAGTCCAGTCCATCACATGCCACCACAACACCTCTCAATCCCAGTCCAGTCCATCACATACCACCACAACTGTTCTCAATCCCAGTCCAGTCCATCACATACCACCACAACACCTCTTAATCCCAGTCCAGTCCATCATATGCCACCACAACATCTCTCAGTCTCAGTCCAGTCCATCCCATACCACCACAACACCTCTTAATCCCAGTCCAGTCCATCACATACCACCACAACACCTCTCAGTCTCAGTTCAGTCCATCACATACCACCACAACACCTCTCAATCCCAGTCCAGTCCATCACATACCACCACAACACCTCTCAGTCTCAGTTCAGTCCATCACATATCACCACAACACCTCTCAGTCTCAGTCCAGTACATCACATACCACCACAACACCTCTCAATCCCAGTCCAGTCCATCAAATATCACCACAACACCTCTCAGTCCAGTCCATTACACACCACCACAACACCTCTCAATCCCAGTCCAGTCCATCACATACCACCACAACACCTCTCAATCCCAGTCCAGTCCATCAAATATCACCACAACACCTCTCAGTCTCAGTCCAGTACATCACATACCACCACAACAGCTCTCAATCCCAGTGCAGTCCATTACATACCACCACAACACCTCTCAATTCCAGTCCAGTCCATTACATACCACCACAACTGCTCTCAATCCCAGTCCAGTCCATCACATACCACCACAACACCTCTCAATCCCAGTCCAGTCCATCACATACCACCACAACAGCTCTCAATCCCAGTGCAGTCCATTACATACCACCACAACTGCTCTCAATCCCAGTCCAGTCCATCACATACCACCACAACAGCTCTCAATCCCAGTGCAGTCCATCACATACCACCACAACACCTCTTAATCCCAGTCCAGTCCATCACATGCCACCACAACATCTCTCAGTCCAGTCCATCCCATACCACCACAACACCTCTCAATTCCAGTCCAGTCCATCACATACCACCACAACAGCTCTCAATCCCAGTCCAGTCCATCACATACCACCACAACTGCTCTCAATCCCAGTCCAGTCCATCACATACCACCACAACAGCTCTCAATCCCAGTGCAGTCCATTACATACCACCACAAAACCTCTCAATTCCAGTCCAGTCCATCACATACCACCACAACACCTCTCAATTCCAGTCCAGTCCATCACATACCACCACAACAGCTCTCAATCCCAGTACAGTCCATCACATACCACCACAACACCTCTCAATCCCAGTCCAGTCCATCACATGCCACCACAACATCTCTCAGTCTCAGTCCAGTCCATCCCATACCACCACAACACCTCTCAATCCCAGTCCAGTCCATCACATACCACCACAACACCTCTCAGTCTCAGTTCAGTTCATCACATACCACCACAACACCTCTCAATCCAGTCTCAGTCCAGTCCATCACATACCACCACAACACCTCTCAGTCTCAGTCCAGTCCATCAAATACCACCACAACACCTCTCAATCCCAGTCCAGTCCATCACATACCACCACAACTGCTCTCAATCCCAGTCCAGTCCATCACATATCACCACAACACCTCTCAGTCTCAGTCCAGTCCATTACACACCACCACAACACCTCTCAATCCCAGTCCAGTCCATCACATACCACCACAACACCTCTCAATCCCAGTCCAGTCCATCACATACCACCACAACACATGTTTAGTGAAGTATAGTAGTATTTGGTGAAGAATGTTGGTGTTTGACGGAGAATGTTGATGTTTGGTGGAGAATGTTGATGTTTGGTGGAGAACATTGGTGTTTGGTGGAGAACGTTGGTGTTTGGTGTTCGAATGTTGACTCTGAGTGGAGAATGATGGTTTTTCTTTGTCTGTCTCACACTACAGAGTTACTGCACTCACAGCAGCAAAGGCCACACTCTATAACTGCCATTAAGCTGAGTGGGCGATTGAGGTGAGAAAACCACAAGACTAGGGCACCCCTCTCTCTCCCTCTCTTCCTCTCTCTCTCTCTCTCTCTTTCCCTCTCTCTCTCTCAAGTGACAGGGTATGTCACCTCATGGTCCGTTGAACAAGTGGTCAAAGGTTAAGAGTGAGGGTAGATATGGTGAGTTCAGAAGATATTTCATTCAGTAACAGACTACAGAGTCTGATTTTAGCGGTTCTTCAGCTTCAGCAAATCACGTAGTCCAGTGAAGCCACCAGTCTGCTCTAGATGTACAAGTTGTATATATATATATATATATATATATATATATATATATATATATATATATATATATATATATATATATAAAAGGACAAGTTTGTATAAGGAGATCAGGCTTAAAGATCCTCACTGTCAACACAGCTGCTTCACGTCATGAAGAGAAAGTACAATGATGAGAAGATACACAGAGTAACATGGGTTGACACATTCCACTGGAGGTGGCCTGGACAGTGTATAGAACGTTGGTGTTTGGTCGGGATTATGGTGTTTGGTAAAAAAAAAAGGTGTGTGTTGGAGAGTAGTGGTGTTTGGTAAAGAGAAAGACAGTGCTTGTTAGAGAATGTGGGTGTTTGGTAGAAAAAGGTAATGTTTAGTAAATCATTTTTTGTTAATTAGAGAATGATGGTGTTTGGGAAAGATGGTTGGTGTTTGATAGAGAATGTTGGTGTTGGTAGGGAATGATGGTGTTTGGTGGAGAATGTTGGTGTTTGGTAAAGAATGTTGGTGTCGGTAGGGAATGATGGTGTTTGGTAAAGAATTTTGTGTTTATAAAAGAAATTTGGTGTTTCGTAAAAATGTTGATGGTGGGTAGAGACAATGTTGATGGTGGGTGGAGAATTATGGTGTTTGGTGGAGAACGTTGTTGGTGGAGAATGTTGTTGTTGGTGGAGAATGTTTTATTGCTGGAGAATGTTGTGTTGGTGGAGAACGTTGTTGGTGGAGAATGTTGTTGTTGGTGGAGAATGTTGTTGTTGGTGGAGAATGTTGTGTTGGTGGAGAACGTTGTTGGTGGAGAATGTTGTTGTTGGTGGAGAATGTTTTATTGCTGGAGAATGTTGTGTTGGTGGAGAATGTTGTTGGTGGAGAATGTTGTGTTGGTGGAGAATGTTGTTGGTGGAGAATGTTGGTGTTTGGTGGAAAACTTTGGTGTTGGTAGAGAATGTTGGTGTTTGATGGAGAATGTTGTTGGTGGAGAATGTTGTGTTGGTAGAGAATGTTGGTGTTTGGTGGAGAATGTGTTGGTAGAGAATGTTGGTGTTGGTAGAGAATGTTGTGTTGGTAGAGATTGTTGGTGTTGGTAGAGAATGTTGGTGTTTGGTGGAGAATGTGTTGGTAGAGAATGTTGGTGTTGTTAGAGAATGTTGTGTTGGTAGAGAATGTTGGTGTTGGTAAAGAATGTTGGTGTTCGGTGGAGAATGTGTTGGTAGAGAATGTTGGTGTTGGTAGAGAATGTTGGTGTTTGGTGGAGAATGTGTTGGTAGAGAATGTTGTTGGTGGAGAATGTTGGTGTTTGGTAAAGGATAGTTGTGTTTGGTGAAGAATGTTGGTGTTGGTAGAGAATGTTGTTGGTGGTGGAGAATGTTACTGTTTGGTGAAGAATGTTGGTGTTGGAGAATGTTGTGTTGGTAGAGAATGTTAGTGTTGGTAGAGAATGTTGTTGTGGGTGGAGAATGTTACTGTTTGGTGAAGAATGTTGGTGTTGGAGAATGTTGTGTTGGTAGAGAATGTTAGTGTTGGTAGAGAATGTTGGTGTTGGATAATGTTAGTGTTGGTAGAGAATGTTGTTGTTGGTGGAGAATGTTACTGTTTGGTGAAGAATGTTAGTGTTGGAGAATGTTGTGTTGGTAGAGAATGTTGGTGTTGGTAGAGAATGTTGGTGTTCGGTGGAGAATGTTACTGTTTGGTGAAGAATGTTGGTGTTGGAGAATGTTGTGTTGGTAGAGAATGTTGGTGTTGGTAGAGAATGTTGGTGTTCGGTGGAGAATGTGTTGGTAGAGAATGTTGGTGTTGGTAGAGAATGTTGGTGTTTGGTGGAGAATGTGTTGGTAGAGAATGTTAATGGTGGAGAATTTTGGTGTTTGGTAAAGGATAGTTGTGTTTGGTGAAGAATGTTGGTGTTGGTAGAGAATGTTGTTGGTGGTGGAGAATGTTACTGTTTGGTGAAGAATGTTGGTGTTGGAGAATGTTGTGTTGGTAGAGAATGTTAGTGTTGGTAGAGAACGTTGGTGTTGGTAGAGAATGTTAGTGTTGGTAGAGAATATTGTGTTGGTAGAGAACGTTGGTGTTGGTAGAGAATGTTGTTGGTGGAGAATGTTGGTGCTTGTTAAAGGATAGTTGTGTTGGTAGAGAATGTTGGTGTTGGTAGAGAATGTTGGTGTTTGGTGGAGAATGTGTTGGTAGAGAATGTTGGTATTTGGTGAAGAATGTGTTGGTAGAGAATGTTGGTGTTGGTAGAGAATGTTGGTGTTTGGTGGAGAATGTGTTGGTAGAGAATGTTGGTGTTGGTAGAGAATGTTGGTGTTATGAAAAGAATGTTGGTGTTTGGTGGAGAATGTTGTGTTGGTAGAGAATGTTGGTGTTTCCTAAAGGATAGTTGTGTTGGTAGAGAATGTTGGTGTTGGTAGAGAATGTTGTTGGTGGAGAATTTTGGTGTTTGGTAAAGGATAGTTGTGTTTGGTGAAGAATGTTGGTGTTGGTAGAGAATGTTGTTGTGGGTGGAGAATGTTACTGTTTGGTGAAGAATGTTGGTGTTGGAGAATGTTGTGTTGGTAGAGAATGTTGGTGTTTGGTGGAGAATGTGTTGGTAGAGAATGTTGTTGTTGGTGGAGAATGTTACTGTTTGGTGAAGAATGTTGGTGTTGGAGAATGTTGTGTTGGTAGAGAATGTTAGTGTTGGTAGAGAATGTTGGTGTTGGTAGAGAATGTTGGTGTTTGGTGGAGAATGTGTTGGTAGAGAATGTTGGTGTTTGGTGGAGAATGTTGTTGGTAGAGAATGTTGGTGTTGGTGGAGAATGTTGATGTTTGGTAAAGGATAGTTGTGTTGGTGGAGGATGTTGGTGTTTGGTGGAGAATGTTTTGGTAGAGAATGTTGTTGGTGGAGAATGTTGGTGTTTGGTGGAGAATGTGTTGGTAGAGAATGTTGTTGTTGGTGGAGAATGTTGGTGTTTGGTAAAGGATAATTGTGTTGGTAGAGAATGTTGGTGTTGGTAAAGAATGTTGGTGTTTGGTAAAGAATGTTGGTGTTTGGTGGAGAATGTTGTGTTGGTAGAGAATGTTGGTGTTTCCTAAAGAATATTTGTGTTGCTAGAGAATGTTGGTGTTGGAGAATGTTGGTGTTGGTAGAGAATGTTGTTGTTGGTGGAGAATGTTGTTGTTGGTGGAGAATGTTACTGTTTGGTGAGGAATGTTGGTGTTGGAGAATGTTGTGTTGGTAGAGAATGTTGTTGTTGGTGGAGAATGTTGTTGTTGATAGAGAATGTTGTTGTTGGTGGAGAATGTTGTTGTTGATAGAGAATGTTGTTGTTGGTGGAGAATGTTGTTGTTGATAGAGAATGTTGTTGTTGGTTAGTGAATGTTGGTGTTTGGTAAAGGATAGTTTTGTTTGGTGAAGAATGTTACTGTTTGGTGAAGAATGTTGGTGTTGGAGAATGTTAGTGTTGGTAGAGAATGTTGGTGTTGGAGAATGTTAGTGTTGGTAGAGAATGTTGTTGTTGGTGGAGAATGTTGTTGTTGATAGAGAATGTTGTTGGTGGAGAATGTTATTGTTTGGTGAAGAATGTTGGTGTTGGAGAATGTTGTGTTAGTAGAGAATGTTAGTGTTGGTAGAGAATGTTGTTGTTGGTGGAGAATGTTACTGTTTGGTGAAGAATGTTGGTGTTGGAGAATGTTGTGTTAGTAGAGAATGTTAGTGTTGGTAGAGAATGTTGTTGTTGGTGGAGAATGTTACTGTTTGGTGAAGAATGTTGGTGTCGGAGAATGTTGTGTTGGTAGAGAATGTTAGTGTTGGTAGAGAATGTTGGTGTTGGAGAATGTTGGTGTTGGTAGAGAATGTTGTTGTGGGTGGAGAATGTTACTGTTTGGTGAAGAATGTTGGTGTTGGAGAATGTTGTGTTGGTAGAGAATGTTGTTGTTGGTGGAGAATGTTGTTGTTGATAGAGAATGTTGTTGTTGGTGGAGAATGTTGGTGTTTGGTAAAGGATAGTTGTGTTTGGTGAAGAATGGTGTTGGAGAATGTTGTGTTGGTAGAGAATGTTAGTGTTGGTAAAGAATGTTGGTGTTGATAGAGAATGGTTTTGTTGGTGGAATGTTGTTGGTGAAGAATGTTACTGTTTGGTGAAGAATATTGGTGTTGGAGAATGTTGTGTTGGTAGAGAACGTTGTGTTGGTAGAGAATGTTGTTTTTGGTGGAGAATGTGGGTGTTTGGTGGATAATGTGTTGGTAGAGAATGTTGTTGTTGGTGGAGAATGTTGGTGTTTGGTGGAGAATGTGTTGGTAGAGAATGTTGGTGTTTAGTGGAGAATGTTGTTGGTAGAGAATGTTGGTGTTGGTGGAGAATGTTGGTGGTTGGTGGAGAATGTTGGTGTTTCCTAAAGAATAGTTGTGTTGGTAGAGAATGTTGGTGTTGGAGAATGTTGGTGTTTGGTAAAGGATAGTTGTTTTTGGTGGAGAATGTTACTGTTTGGTGAAGAATGTTGGCGTTGGAGAATGTTGTGTTGGTAGAGAATGTTGGTGTTGGAGAATGTTGTGTTGGTAGAGAATGTTGTTGTTGGTGGAGAATGTTGGTGTTTGGTGGAGAATGTGTTGGTAGAGAATGTTGGTGTTTAGTGGAGAATGTTGTTGGTAGAGAATGTTGGTGTTGGTAAAGAATGTTGGTGTTTGGTAGAGGATGTTGGTGGTTGGTGGAGAATGTTGGTGTTTCCTAAAGAATAGTTGTGTTGGTAGAGAATGTTGGTGTTGGAGAATGTTGGTGTTTGGTAAAGGATAGTTGTTTTTGGTGGAGAATGTTACTGTTTGGTGAAGAATGTTGGCGTTGGAGAATGTTGTGTTGGTAGAGAATGTTGGTGTTGGAGAATGTTGTGTTGGTAGAGAATGTTGTTGTTGGTGGAGAATGTTGGTGTTTGGTGGAGAATGTGTTGGTAGAGAATGTTGGTGTTTAGTGGAGAATGTTGTTGGTAGAGAATGTTGGTGTTGGTGGAGAATGTTGGTGTTTGGTAAAGGGTAGTTGTGTTGGTAGAGAATGTTGGTGTTGGTAAAGAATGTTGGTGTTTGGTAAAGAATGTTGGTGTTTGGTGGAGAATGTTGGTGTTTCCTAAAGAATAGTTGTGTTGGTAGAGAATGTTGGTGTTGGAGAATGTTGGTGTTTGGTAAAGGATAGTTGTTTTTGGTGGAGAATGTTACTGTTTGGTGAAGAATGTTGGAGAATGTTGTGTTGGTAGAGAATGTTGGTGTTGGAGAATATTGTGTTGGTAGAGAATGTTGTTGTGGGTGGAGAATGTTACTGTTTGGTGAGGAATGTTGGTGTTGGAGAATGTTGTGTTGGTAGAGAATGTTGGTGTTGGTAGAGAATGTTGTTGTTGGTGGAGAATGTTGGTATTTGGTAAAGGATAGTTGTGTTTGGTAAATAATGTTGGCTTTATTGGAAGTGCTAACGTTCAGGGAGTGTAGAAGCTTGAAGTTTAAAATTTAGAAGCTCCAGACTGCATAACCAGCAAAGACCACCAGCAGGGGGGCTCTTTTTACTCCACTAGAGCTGGAATCTCCTCAGTTAGCCAGATCTCGCTCTCGACCGCGTCTTGTTGAGGACGGCCCGGTCGCGTCAGCGCTCTGCTTAAAGTTACGAAAGCCTGAATCAGCCCTACACTGGGTGAGATGATACAGCAGCAGAACGGTGTCAGGGTGTGGAAGTAAAGAGCGTTCGGTTGGGGGAGCCTGTGGTGTGTGATCGGAGCATGAAGACTCTCGGAGAGGTGACGGGGGCCGGCGTGTATGTGTGTGTGGTGAAAGATCAGACAGCCCAGGAGGTGTTAATGAATGTGTGTGTGTGACAGAGTGAGTGCTGTCACTCCTACCCTGCCGCTTGCCCTGCCCGCCTGTCCATTGCGGCCCTGAACCGGCCAAAAAAGTGAAAGATCAAACGGCTGCCGGGAGCAGAAGGACACCCAGAATGCGCTGATGTCACATCCTGTGGCCTCCAGTACTGTTATATGAATCAACACCCCCTACCGAGGGCCCGAAAGATCCCACTCTGATACCCACATGCACAGTCCACATGGGATACACACTCGGCGTCACTACACACACTCACACGCACACACACACTTACAGTGACCATCAGCGGGGTGTGGAAACTTACGCACAAACTCAAATCCATCACAACACTTGTGCAACGTTACTAGCACTCCAAATTACCGAATGTAGCCCCGCTGGAAACCCAGTGTTCATGCATCTCAATAGAATCCCAATGCACACCCAATATAAACTTCATATACAGCCATATTATTATTATTATTATTATTATTATTATTATTATTATTATTATTATGAGGCCAAATGTAAACCCAGTGTGGACCCAATAGGAAAAGAAACCCAATTAAGACACCCAATGTAAACACAGCGAAGACCCTATATAGATCCAATATAGAATGGAAAACCCATATAGACACATTGTTAACTCCATGTAGATTCACTGGAAACCCAATAAACCCTCATTGGAAACTAAATTTAGACCCATTGGAAAACCAGTATAGACTCGATGGGACCCCAATATACACACACTTGAAAGCCAATAAAGACCCACTTGAAACCAAATATATGCCCAGTGCAACCAAATGCAGATCCAGTGCAAACAACACAGTCAAAATAAACCTCATGTAGTACCAATGTACCAAATGTAATCACACTATAGGCCCAATATATATCCAGTGTAGATCCTATAAATACATACACAGCCATTGTAAACCTAATATAGGCCCACTACAAACCCAGTGTACAGCTAACATAAATCACCTTCAACCCCATATACAACCCAATGTAGATACAATGTACAGTAGTTCTAGTGTAGCTCCAATAAAAACCCCACATACAGTCATTGCAAACCTAATGTGGACCTACTGTAAACCCAGTGGACATCTAATGCAAATCCAATGTAAACCCCATATACAACCCAGTGCAGATATAATGAGAATTCAATGTTCAATGCAATGTAACCCCAACGTAAGTTCATGCTTCCAGAGTAGATCCAATGAAAACCCCAAATACTGCCGATATAAACCTAATATAGACCAATTATAAACACAGTGTACATCTAATGTAAATTCATCATAAACCTCACATACAACCCAATACAGACCCAACAAAAACTCATGAAAACCCAAGGAGGTCTTAAAGTAAACCCTACATAAAGACTATGTAAATCTCATATACAACCGGTGTAAAAGCTCTACCTACTGTATTAATACTATTTCAATTTTTCAAAAATAAAGTGTTTTGCTGAGCTGTCTGGAACAAATAGCTTTTTAAATAGAATAATGTTCCCATGTGACTAAAACTTGTACACAGTACTGTAGATCCAATATAAACCCAGTATAGACAGAATGTAACCCCATTATTGAACAGTGTAAAATCATTGTAGGCTCAAAGTAAACCCAGCATAGGACCAATATAGTCCATACATAGACCCAATGTAAACCTGAAATTCAGCAAATATAATCCTGAAGTAGACAAAAATAGAGCCAACATAATCTTCCTTAACACCCAATGTAGGTTTAATATAGGCCCCAATGTAATACAAGTGTAGTCCCAGTGTAGTCCCAAGTAGAAATCCAAAAGAGATGCAAAGTTAATCCCACATAGAGTCAATACAGACCCAGTTTAGATCAACTCTAAACCAAATCAATGTCTCTAAACCGAGTCAATGTCAGCCTAAATGTTAATCTAATGTAGGTCCAATGTAGGTCCATATATGAACTCAAAAGAAATGTAAATCCCACAAGAAGTCAATGTAAACCCAATTTAGACCAAATCTAAAATAAATAAACAGCCAGTGTAAACTATATACTGAGTCAAAGTCCAGTGTAAATCTAATGTAGGCCCAATGTATAGCCAGTGTAGTCTCAGTGTAGGTCCTAATATGAGCTGTAATGTAAATCCAATGTAAATGTAATGTAAATCTGTAATGGGTGTGTGAGTACAGTAGATGTTAGACAGTGTATGGCTGATGGACTGGAGTAGCAGGTATTATGGGATGGGTTTGTTACTTGCTACACCATTTAACCATATAAAAAATGATTTTATTTACTTCAACTTATATTATTATACTTTATATATTTTGTAAAGAAAGTAAGAAGTTCTGCGGTGCATATGACAATAAAACTCTTGAATCTTGAATTTAGAAATTAGTTTCACAGTATTAAAACTCTTCAGAGTCATATATACATAGTAACCTAACTGGAGTTTAACCTGAACCTGAGGAGATGGAACCTACGGCAGATACAGTTTAAACTGTAAGTGCAGAGTGAAGTGTGAGCTACACCTGCTTACTTATACTGATATTACACTTCAAATCAGAAACAAAGAGTTTCTGAAACTCCCACTCACGTTCTGAGAGGTACACACACACACACAGTTCAGCACGTTTCCCCAGAAACAACCCCCCCTCCCCACACACACACAGACCACCATACAAAACAGGCCGAAAGAGAAATCATGCAGCTTCTACTTAGAGTGAAAGTTACGAAGGAGCCAGCAAGAAACAAACCCATCCCATAATACCTACTACTCCAGTCCATCAGCCATACACTGTCTAACATCTACTATACACACACACCTATTACAGCCGGGCTTAGGAATAGAGCAAGTGTTGGGTTTAGGTTTACGGCTTGAGTTTAAGGTTAAGTTTAGAGTAATTATTGGGTTTAGGTTTAGGGTTTGAGGTTAAGGTTGGGTTAAGAGTAAGTGTTGGGTTTAGGTTTAAGGTTTAAGGTTAAGGTTAGGTTTAAAGTGAGTATTGGGTTTAGGTTTAGGGTTTGAGATTAAGGTTAGGTTTAAGGTGAGTATTAGGTTTAGGGTTTGAGGTTAAGGTTGGGTTTAAAGTAAGTGTTGGGTTTAGGGTTTGAGGTTAAGGTTAGGTTTAAAGTGAGTATTAGGTTTAGGTTTAATGTTTGAGGTTAAGGTTAGGTTTAAAGTGAGTATTGGATTTAGGTTTAGTGTTTGAGGTTAAGGTTGGGTTTAGAATAAGTGTTGGGTTTAAGGTTTGTGGTTAAGGTTGAGTTTAGAGTAAGTATTGGGTTTAGGTTTAGGATTTGAGGTTAAGGTTGGGTTTAGAGTAAGTGTTGGGTTTAGGTTTAAGGTTTGAGGTTACGGTTAAGTTTAAAGTGAATTTTAAGGTTTGGGGTTTAAGTTTGAGGTTAAGGTTGGGTTTAGAGTAAGTGTTGGGTTTAGGTTTAGGGTTTGAGGTTAAGGTTGGGTTTAGAGTAAGTGTTGGGTTTAGGTTTAAGGTTTGAGGTTACGGTTAGGTTTAGAGTAAGTGTTGGATTTACGTTTAGGGTTTGAGGTTAAGGTTGGGTTTACAGTAAGTGTTGGGTTTAGATTTAGGGATTTAGGTTAAAGTTAGGTTTATACTGAGTGAGTTTAGGGTTTGCTTATAAGGTTGGGTTTAGAGTAAGTGTTGGGTTTAGGTTTAGGGTTTAAGGACAAGGTTGGGTTTATAGTGAGTATTGGGTTTAGGTTTAGAGTTTAAGGGTAAGGTTGAGTTTAGAGTAGGTTTTGGGTTTAGGTTTAGAGCTTGAGGATAAGTTATAGTCAGTCTTAGGGTTAGAGTCAGTGTTAGAGTTAGAGTCAGTATTAGGGTTAGAGTCAGTGTTAGAGGTAAAGTCAGCAGTAGAGTTAGAGTCAGTATTAGGGTTAGAGTCAGTGTTAGAGGTAAAGTCAGTAGTAGAGTTAGAGTCAGTATTAGAGTTAGAGTCAGTAGTAGAGTTATAGTTAGTATTAGGGTTAGAGTCAGTGTTAGTGTTAGAGTCAGTATTAGAGTTAGGTCTTGGTTTAAAGTGAGGTTTATTTTTAGGGTGGAGTAAGTTGAATAACAGAAAATCTACCGCTGACTGAAGTGTCACTGAAGTGTTTTCTTCTCGATGATATCAGCAGATATGTTTTCAGTCTTCTCGACTTTTGGTCCTCCCTCCAGCGCCGGTGTTCCTGAGCAGCTCTCTGTCGTTTCCAGCTGGAAATGTAAGAAGAGTAAAAAAGACTGTCTGCATGTGTGAACACACATCTGAGTCTGATCTGTGGAAACTGGAGGAAACGCGCTTGTTACAGTGATTACCATCACCGGCAGGGCTGTGTGAGGTGGTTTGGTAGATAACGTGTGTGGTTGGGGCCGACAGGTTGCAGGTTTTGGTTTCAGTTTAGTTTGTAAAAACAGGTTCAGACAGAAGCAGAAACAAACCCAGCGCAATGCTTATTTCTGTTTCTGAAAGGAGGTCTGATCTTCAGGGTGTTTTATTGTGTGTAAAGATTTAATCTCAGGGGTTTAATTCATAGATTTATTTATTAAATCTTCTAAAAAGCAGTTGGGGATGTTCAGAGTGGTGTTGAGCAGAGACGTTCCTGCTAGAGTATAGTATAATGCCATATTTAACAATAATTAGTCAGAGACCACCTTTCATTTATTTAATCTACAGTTCAATTTTAAAAAGCTGTTTATTTTTCAGGAGGTATTTCTGAGCAGATTACATGTGAGATTATCTATTTTTAAAACGAAGTAATCAAATTGAAATGAGCAATTACACAAAAATTCAAAAATACTATTACAAGCTACAGAGGTGGCTAGAGCAGCCTGAACCAGCACTCCAATACAAGTACTGATCTCAGGGTAAACATATTGACACAATAAAGGTAAAAGTACATTCATATAATACCACATGAATACAACTATAAAAGTAAAAGTTAAAAACTACTGAACTATTGAGTAACTTACAGATCTGGAGCTTCTTATTAAATTCAGCATCAGTTCAGGAACTCAGTTCAGGAACTAAAGTCTGTAAAGCTCAGTTCTGATTATTTCTTTCTATTTTGGTCGAAAATGAAATGCGAAAGCTTTTAAGTCAGAAATGAGACCAATCAGAGACCAGCACACATAATGTATAACAACAAAATAAAGAAAAAGAAAAGAGGAGAAAAAAGGAATTAGTAACTAAACATGAAGGGCTGAATAATAATAATAATAATAATACACAGAGACAAACAGATAAACTGAACATCAGTCAAATTAATGCAATTGAACAAGAAACAACAATAAGCCAAAACGATGAAAAAGCTGGAAACTGAAACAATTAAATATCAGCTATTTATAATAATTGATATATGCACTAGGTAAATATAGAATATAAATATAGAATATAAAATAAAAATAGAATACTGAATTGACAAATAAAATATAGAGGTATAAAATAGAATATAAAATAACAATAGCATATATAATATAAATATAGAACATAAAATTAGAATATAAAAATAGGATATAGAATATAAACAAGAAATATAAAAGGTCACAGTGTGTATGTGAAAGAGATGACAGTAGTGCAGTTAACCAGTGTAAACAGTGTAAACAGAGTAAAACTTTGGTAGTGCAAATATGGAGTTATGAAGTCGGCAGTGCAAATATACAATATAAAAGAGCAGTACTATTTATATGTATAGACTGTATACACGGTGTATAATATAATATAATATAATATAATATAATATAATATAATCATTATAATATATAGCTACACTGTGGGTCTGAAAGAACATGTAGCTGTTCAAGAAGCTGAACACTGGTCTGACCACCCCAGAGTCCAGAACCTAAACACCATTGAATGGACTGACCACCCCAAAGTCCAGAACCTAAACATCACTGACTGAACTGACCACCCCAGAGTCCAGAACCTAAACATCACTGACTGGACTGACCACCCCAGAGTCCAGAACCTCAACACCACTAAATGTACTGACCACCCCAGAGTCCAGAACCTCAACATTACTGAATGTACTGACCACTCCAGAGTCTAGAACCTCAACATCACTGAATGTGCTGATTGAATGTGTTTGGGGTTGTTTGGATGGTGAGAAGCAAAAGCAGCTTGTAGAACTAAACTTGAGTCTGTTTAAGAAACTGAACATGAATCTCCTGAAAAGACTGGATGCTGTAATAAAGTTGTAAAACAGTTAATAAGGTTAATAAAGCTGTAACAAAGTTATAATAAACGTGTATTAATGCTATAATAAGGCTGTAATAAAATTCTAATAAAGGTGTAAATAGGTGTAATAAATGTGTATAAAGGTGTAAAAAAAAGTGTAAAAAAGGTGTAATAAAGGTGTAATAAAACTCTAATAAAGGTTTATTAGAACTGTAATAAAGGTGTATTGGAACATTAATAAAGGTGAATTAGAATTGTAATAAAGGTGTATTACAGCTGTAATAAAGGTGTATTAGAACTGTAATAAAGCTGTAATAAAGGTGTATTAGAACTGTAATAAATCTGTAATAAAGGTATTAGAACAGTAATAAAGGTGTGATGAAACTGTAATAAAGGTGTGATAAAACTGTAATAAAGGTGTATTACAACAGAAATAATTGTGTGATAAAACCGTAATAGAGATGTATTAAAACAGTAATAAACGTGTGATGAAACTGTAATAAAGCTGGAAGAAAGATGTATTAGAACAGTAATAAAGGTGTATTAGAACTGTAATAAAGGTGTCATGAAACTGTAACAAAGCTGTAATAAAGGTGTATTAGAACAGTAATAAAACTGTAATAAAGCCATAATAAAGGTGTATTAGAACTGTAGTAATGGTGTAATAAAGCCGTAATAAAGGTGTATTAGAACAGTAATAAAACTGTAATAAAGCGTAATAAAGGTGTATTAGAACTGTAGTAATGGTGTAATAAAGCTGTAATAAAGGTGTATTAGAACAGTAATAAAACTGTAATAAAGCCGTAATAAAGGTGTATTAGAACTGTAGTAATGGTGTAATAAAGGTGTATTAAAACAGTAATAAAGGTGTAATAAAACTGCAATGAAGCTGTAAAAAAGGTGTTTTAAAATGAGTGAAGGTGTAATAAAGGTAAATCCTTGTATATTTTATTTTCTGATGCTGAAACCTGAGTGACTGGCTGTTCTGACTGAAGTGAATAAATGTTGTTTGATCTCTGAATTTTACTAAAACATTCTCTACAGTAAAACTCGTGCCAGCGCAGTTACAAACCCAGCTAAACACTCAGGTTTCATTTCTGCTTAAATGTGAATTCTCTAAACTCCAGCTGCTTAAAGTTCAGTGTTTTAATTGAAATACATAAAAATGTAACTGATCTCTGATCAGCACTCCTGTTTGATTTACCTGTTGTAAGTAAACACTGCTGTTTAATTTCTTTATTAATAATTGATATTATAATTAAGGTATTATCTGAATGTATCAGTATTATTGGTCCAGTCGGTCCAGGATGTTCTCCGTTGTTCGTTAGCGGATCTGAAAAGGTCACCTAATCTCCTGGCTGGGCTAACGGCTTGTGACTCCGGCTGCTCCGGCTGCCTTTCAGGTACGGAGCGTGATATGTGTGTTTCCTCTGCCGTGTTTTTCCCTCTTCCCCTCCAGAAGCCAAGCGTTATGAGTAACTCGGCGCTCATTATGATCTCTCTGCAAGTTGTCTGGAGATGTATCTATTCATTAGCTTCAAAAGGGTGTCATGCACATGAATTATGCTAACAGGATCTAATTAGCAGATGCAAATGAGGTTAGTCAAAATTTGTAGCGAAAAAAAAAGACAGAAGAAAAGCTCCGTGGGTTCGCTGGAGCGCGACAGCTCACGATCCGCCCCCACGCTGGGCACCAAATGTGATGGTTCGCCCCTGCTGCTCCTCTTTACAGGAGACAGGACCGAACCATAAACAGGGACGTGGGGGGGCACCGGCGGCCGAGGTGTCTCTGAAAAGAAACGAAACCCGCTAGCTGCTAAAAATACCCAGACGCGCCTCGTCTCACCGCAACAGCATTTAACCGGACACAGCGTTTCCAGACTCCAGACTTTGTTCCCGGCAGCTGAAGGAACCCTGGAATCCGGACCTTGAGAAGAGTAAAAAAAAGAGAACCCAGCCCTCCATCGAACACGGCCGCCCACCGGCTCCTGCCATTACGACATTGGTGGGCGGAGGGCCAGGCTAGCTGGAGCTGGCAGGGTGAGCATTTGGCCTTCTGGCCTGCGCAAGGTGGAGGCAGTTGGGGGAGGGCAGGCTGGGTCAGGCCCTGCTCAGCCTGGGAGACAACCTGCACTTAGCCAGGAAATGGATCCAGGAAGAGGGGGAGGGGAGAGGGGGTAAGGGGGGTTGACCCCCCATTTAAAAGTGATAGCTTGGCACATGATCAAATTCATGCACACCCCCAACACCCCCTGAAACCAACAGTGAAAGTAGTCCACCAGCCAAGACCAGTTTAGAGTCTCTAGTGTTAGGACCTGAACTAAGAGGCTAATGTTGCTAACAAACAGTGGAAACTTATAGAAACCAATTAGCATCAGAACATCTGATATTATAAACATTTAAACTAAATCCTACATTAACACTAAACACTAACTTCTACACTTACACTAAACATTAACCCCTACATTTACAATAAACACTAACCCCTACAATTACACTAAACCCTAAGCCCTACAATTACACTAAACCCTAAATCCTACATTTACTCTAAACACTAACTCCTTTATTTACACTGAACCCTAATCCCTACATTTAAACGAAACACTAACTCCTAAAATTACACTAAACCCTAAGTCCTACATTTACACTAAACCCTAATCCCTACATTTACACTAAAAATTAACTCCTAAATTTACACTAAACACTAACTCTGACATTTACACTAAACCCTAACTCCTATATTTACATTAAACCCTAACCCCTACATTTACACTAAACACTAAAACATACATTTACACTAAACCCTAACTCCTACATTTACACTAAACACTGACCTCTGTACTTACACTAAACCCTAACCTCTACATTTACACTAAACACTAACTTCTACATTTAGACTAAACACTAAGCTCAACATTTACACTAAACAGCAACCACTACATTTACTTTAAACACTAACACCTACATTTACACTAAACGCTGATCTTTACATTTACATTAAACCCTAACTCCTACATTTACACTAGATCCTAATTTCTATATTTACACTTAACCCTAACCCTTACATTTACAATAAACACTAACCTCTACATTTATACTAAACCCTAAACTCAACATTTACACTAAACCCTAACTCCTAAAGTTACCCTAAACCCTAACACCTACATTTACACTAAATCCTAACTCCTACATTTACAGTAAACCCTAACGCCTACATTTACACTAAACACTAACTCTGACATTTACACTAAACCCTAACTCCTACATTTACATTAAACCCTAACTCCTACATTTACACTAAACACTAACTCTGACATTTACACTAAACCCTAACTCCTACATTTACACTAAACCCTAACCTCTACATTTACACTAAACACTAACTTCTACATTTACACTAAACACCAACCACTACATTTACTTTAAAAACTAACCCCTACATTTACACTAAACGCTGATCTTTACATTTACATTAAACCCTAACTCCTACATTTACACTTAACGCTGATCTTTACATTTACATTAAACCATAACCCTTACATTTACACTAAACACTAACCTCTACATTTACACTAAACACTAACCCCTACATTTACACAAAACACTGACCTCTTTTATTTACACTAAACCCTAATCCCTACATTTAAACTAAACACTAACTCCTACAATTACACTAAACCCTAAGTCCTACATTTACTCTAAACACTAACTACTACATTTACACTAAACCCTAACTCCTTTATTTACACTAAACCCTAATCCCTACATTTACACTAAAAATTAACTCCTAAATTTACACTTAAACATGACCTCTAAATTTACACTAAACAATAACCTCTACATTAACACTAAACCTTAAGTACTACATTTACATTAAACACTAACCCCTACATTTACACTAAACACTAACCTCTACATTTACATTAAACCCTAACACCGAAATTTACACTAAAACCTAATCCCATAATTTACACTAAACACTAACCCCTATTCTCATACTAAACCCTAACTCCTACTTTTCCACTAAACCCTAACCCCCATATTTACTCGAAACCCTAACCCCTACATTTACACTAAACACTAACCCCTACACTTACACTAAACCCTAACCTCTACATTTACACTAAACACTAACTACTAAATTTAAACTTAAACCTGACCTCTACATTTACACTAACCAATAACCTCTACATTTACACTAAAGCCTAAATCCTACATTTACACTAATTCGTAACCTCTACATTTACACTAAACGCTAACCCCTACATTTACACTAAACCCTGACCTCTACATTTACACTAAAGCCTAATCCCTACATTTACACTAAACCCTAATCCCTACATTTACACTAAACACTAACCTCTACATTTACACTAAACACTAACCCCTATGATTACTCTAAACACTAACCCCTATATTTACAATAAACCCTAACTCCTATATTAACACTGAACACTTACCCCTACACTTACACTAAACCCTTATGCCAACATTTACACTAAACTCTAACTCCTACATTTACACTGAACCCTAACATCTACATTTACACTAAACATTAATCCCTTCATTCACACTAAATCCTAACTCCTAAATTTACACTAAACCCTAATCCCTACATTTACACTAAATCCTAACTCCTACATTTACAGTAAACTCTAACCACTACATTTACACTAAACACTAACTCTGACATTTACACTAAACCCGAAGCCCTACATTTACACTTAACAATAACTCCTACATTTACAATAAACACTAACTCTGACATTTACACTAAACCCTAACTCCTATATTTACATTAAACCCTAGCCCCTACATTTACACTAAACAATAAAACCAACATTTACACTAAACCCTAACTCCTACATTTACACAAAACACTGACCTCTGTACTTACACTAAACCCTAACCTCTACATTTACACTAAACACTAACTTCTACATTTACACTAAACAGCCACCACTATATTTACTTTAAACACTAACACCTACATTTACACTAAACCCTAAACTCAACATTTACACTAAACCCTAACTCCTACATATACACTAAATCCTAACTCCTACATTTACAGTAAACCATAACCCCTACATTTACACTAAACACTAACTCTGACATTTACACTAAACCCTAACTCCTACATTTACACTAAACCCTAACCTCTACATTTACATTAAACACTAAAACCTACTTTTACACTAAACACTAACTTCTACATTTAGACTAAACACTAAGCTCAACATTTACACTAAACGCCAACCACTACATTTACTTTAAACACTAACCCCTACATTTACACTAAACGCTGATCTTTACATTTACATTAAACCCTAACTCCTATATTTACACTAGATCCTAATCCCTGTATTTACACTAAACCCTAACCCTTACGTTTACATTAAACACTAACCTCTACATTTACAATAAACCCTAAACTCAGCATTTAAACTAAACCCTAACTCCTAAAGTTACCCTAAACCCTAACACCTGCATTTACACTAAATCCTAACTCCTACATTTACAGTAAACCATAACCCCTACATTTACACTAAACACTAACTCTGACATTTACACTAAACCCTAACTCCTGTATTTACATTAAACCCTAAACCCTACATTTACACTAAACACTAAAACCTACATTTACACTAAACCCTAACTCCTACATTTACACAAAACACTGACCTCTGTACTTACACTAAACCCTAACCTCTACATTTACACTAAACACTAACTTCTACATTTACACTAAACAGCCACCACTACATTTACTTTAAACACTAACACCAACATTTACACTAAACGCTGATCTTTACATTTACATTAAACCCTAACTCCTACATTAACACTAGATCCTAATCCCTATATTTACACTAAACCCTAACCCTTACATTTACACTAAACACTAACCTCTACATTTACACTAAACCCTAAACTTAACATTTACACTAAACCCTAACTCCTAAAGTTACCCTAAACCCTAACACCTACATTTACACTAAATCCTAACTCCTACATTTACAGTAAACCATAACCCCTACATTTACACTAAACACTAACCTCTACATTTACACTAAACACTAAAACCTACATTTACACTAAACACTACTTTCTACATTTAGACTAAACACTAAGCTCAACATTTACACTAAACGCCAACCACTACATTTACTTTAAACACTAACCCCTACATTTACACTAAACGCTGATCTTTACATTTACATTAAACCCTAACTCCTATATTTACACTAGATCCTAATCCCTATATTTACACTAAACCCTAACCCTTACGTTTACACTAAACACTAACCTCTACATTTACACTAAACCCTAAACTCAACATTTACACTAAACCCTAACTCCTAAAGTTACCCTAAACGCTCACACATATATTTACACTAAACCCTTACCCCTACGCTTACAATAAACCCTAATCTCTACATTTACACTAAACTCCAATTCCTACATTTACACTAAACCCTAATTCCTACATTTAACTAAACAATAATCCCTACATTTACACTAAATTCTAACTCCTACATTTACAGTAAACCCTAATCCCTACGTTTACAATAAATCCTAACTTCTTCATTTACACTAAACCCTAACCCCTACATTTACACTAAACACTAAAACCTACATTTACGCTAAACACTAACTTCTACGTTTAGACTAAACACTAACCCTACATTTACTTTAAACACTAACCCCTACATTTACACTAAACGCTGATCTTTACATTTACATTAAACCCTAACCCTTACATTTACACTAAACACTAACCTCTACATTTACACTAAACCCTAAACTCAACATTTACACTAAACCGTAACTACTAAAGTTACCCTAAACCCTAACACCTACATTTACACTAAATCCTAACTCCTACATTTACAGTAAACCCTAACTCCTTCATTTACACTAAACACTAACTCTGACATTTACACTAAACCCTAACTCCTATATTTACACTAAACCCTAACTCCTACATTTACACTAAACCCTAACCTCTACATTTACACTAAACACTAAAACCTACATTTACACTAAACACTAACTTCTACATTTAGACTAAACACTAAAACCTACATTTACACTAAACACTAACCTCTACATTTACACTAAATCCTAACTCCTACATTTACAGTAAACCCTAACTCCTAAAGTTACCCTAAACACTAACACCTACATTTACACTAAATCCTAACTCCTACATTTACAGTAAACCCTAACTCCTACATTTACACTAAACACTAATTCTGACATTTACACTAAACACTAACACCTACATTTACACTAAATCCTAACCTCTATATTTACACTAAACACTAAAACCTACATTTACACTAAACACTAACTTCTACATTTAGACTAAACACTAAGCTCAACATTTACGCTAAACACCAACCACTACATTTACTTTAAACACTAACCCCTACATTTACACTAAACGCTGATCTTTACATTTACATTAAACCCTAACTCCTACATTTACACTAGATTCTAATCCCTATATTTACACTAAACCCTAACCCTTACATTTACACTAAACACTAACCTCTACATTTACACTAAACCCTAAACACAACATTTACACTAAACCCTAACTCCTAAAGTTACCCTAAACCCTAACACCTACATTTACTTTAAACAGTAACCTCTACATTTACACTTAACACTAACTCCTACATTTACACTAAAAATTAACCCCTATATTTACACTAAACCCTAACTCCTAAAATTACAATAAACCCTACGTACTACATTTACATTAAACCCTAACCCCTTCATTTACAGTAAACCCTGACCTTTACATTACATTAAACCTAACTCCTACATTTACACTAGATCCTAATCCCTTCATTTACACTAAACCCTAACTCCTATATTTATACTAAACACTAACCTCTACATTTACACTAAACCCTAAACTCAACATTTACACTTAATCCTAACTCCTAAAGTTACCCTAAAACCTAATCTCTTCATTTACACTAAACACTAACCCCTACATTTACCCTAAACCCTAACACCTACATTTACACTAAACCCTTACCCCTACCCTTCCACTAAATCCTTATCTCTACATTTACACTAAACCCTAACTCCTACATTTACACTAAACAATAATCCCTACATTTGCACTAAATTCTAACTCCTACATTTACAGTAAACCCTAAACCCTACATTTACACTAAACAATAACTCGTACATTTACACTAAAACCTAACCACTACATTTAAACTAAACAATAACTCCTACATTTACATTAAACACTATCTCATACATTTACACTAAACACCAACCTCTACATTTATACTAAACCCTAACTCCTACATTTACACTAAACCTTAATCCCTACATTTACACTAAATCCTAGCTCCTACATTTACAGTAAACCCTAACCCCTACATTTACACTAAACACTAAAACCTACTTTTACACTAAACCCTAATCCCTACATTTACACTTAACACTGACCTCTATATTTACACTAAAGCTTAACCTCTACATTTACACTAAACACTAACTCCAACATTTACACTAAACACCAACACCTACATTTACTTTAAACACGAACCTCTACATTTACACTAAACACTAACTCCTACATTTACACTAAAATTTAACCCCTATATTTACCACTAAACCCTAACCCCTAAAATTACCCTTAACCCTACGTCCTATATTCACATTAAACCCTAACCCCTACGTTTACACTAAACCCTGACCTTTACATTTACATTAAACCCTAACTCCTACATTTACACTAGATCCTAATCCCTATATTTACACTAAACCCTAACCCATACATTTACACTAAATACTAACCTCTACATTTACACTAAACCCTAAACTCAACATTTACACTAAACTCTAACTCCTAAAGTTCCCCTAAAACCCAATCCCTTCATTTACACTAAACACTACTGCCTACTTTTACCCTAAACCCTAACAGCTATACTTACACTAAACCCGTACGCTTACACTTACACTAAATCCTTATCCCTACATTTACACTAAACTCTAACTCCTAGATTTACATTAAACCCTAACTCCTACATTTACACTAAACACTAATCCCTATATTTACACTAAATTCTAACTCCTACATTTAAAGTAAACCCTAAACCCTACATTTACAGTAAACCCTAACCTCTACATTTACACTGAACACTAACTCCTACATTTACACTAAACAATAATTCCTACATTTACACTTAACCCAAATTCCTTCATTTACATTAAACACTAACACCTATTAAACTAAAACCTAACCCCTACACTTACACTAAACCCTAACCCCTACATTTACACTAAAATGTAAGTCCTATATTTACACTAAACACTAACCCATATGATTACTCTAAAAACTAACCCCTACATTTACACTAAACCCTATCTCCTACATTTACACTGAACCCTAATTCCTATATGTGCACTAAACCCTAATTCCTACATTTACACGAAACACTAACTCCTACATTTACACTAAACCCTAACTCCTACATTTACACTAAACCCTAGGCCCTACATTTACACTAAACCCTAACTTCTACATTTACACTAAACCCTAGGCCCTACATTTACACTAAATCCTAACCTCTAAATTTACACTAAACCCTAACCTGTAAATTTACACTAAACCCACACTCCTACATTTACACCAAACACTAACCACTACATTTACACTAAACCCTATCTCCTACATTAATACTAAACCCTAACTCCTACATTTACACTAAACCCTAACCTCTACATTTACTCTAAACCCCAACCTCTACACATATACTAAACCCTAAACCCTACATTTACACTATACACTAATCCCTACATTTACACTAAATCCTAAGTCTTACATTTATAGTAAACCCTAACCCATACATTTACACTTAACACTAACTCCGACGTTTACATTAACCCTAACTCCTATATTTACACTAAATCCTAACTCCTATATTTAAACTAAACCCTAACCTATACATTTACACTAAACATTAACTCCAACATTTACACTAAACACTAACTCCTACATTTACTTCAAACACTAACCTCTACATTTACACTAAACACTAACTCCTACATTTACACTAAAATTTAACCCCTATATTTGCACTAAACCCTAACCCCTAAAATTACCCTAAAC
Source organism: Megaleporinus macrocephalus (assembly GCA_021613375.1). Lineage (NCBI taxonomy): Eukaryota > Metazoa > Chordata > Actinopteri > Characiformes > Anostomidae > Megaleporinus > Megaleporinus macrocephalus. The sequence goes on from CM038702.1 coordinate 71,554,476, forward strand.
CCTACATCCTATATTTACACTAAACCCTAACACCTACATTTACACTAAACCCTAACCTCTACATTTACACTAAACACTAAAACCTACATTTACACTAAACACTAACTTCTACATTTAGACTAAACACTAAGCTCAACATTTACGCTAAACACCAACCACTACATTTACTTTAAACACTAACCCCTACATTTACACTAAACGCTGATCTTTACATTTACATTAAACCCTAACTCCTACATTTACACTAGAATTCTAATCCTATATTTACACTAAACCCCTAACCCTTACATTTATACTAAACACTAACCTCTACATTTACACTAAACCCTAAACACAACATTTACACTAAACCCTAACTCCTAAAGTTACCCTAAACCCTAACACCAACATTTACTTTAAACAGTAACCTCTACATTTACACTAAACCCTAACCCCTACATTTACACTAAACACTAACTCCCACATTTACACTAAAAATTAACCCCTATATTTACACTAAACCCTAACTCCTAAAATTACAATAAACCCTACGTACTACATTTACATTAAACCCTAACCCCTTCATTTACAGTAAACCCTGACCTTTACATTTACATTAAACCCTAACTCCTACATTTAAACTAGATCCTAATACCTTCATTTACACTAAACCCTAACTCCTATATTTATACTAAACACTAACCTCTACATTTACACTAAACCCTAAACTCAACATTTACACTTAATCCTAACTCCTAAAGTTACCCTAAAATCTAATCTCTTCATTTACACTAAACACTAACCCCTACATTTACCCTAAACCCTAACACCTACATTTACACTAAACACTTACCCCTACCCTTCCACTAAATCCTTATCTCTACATTTACACTAACCCTAACTCCTACATTTACAACTAAACAATAATCCCTACATTTGCACTAAATTCTAACTCCTACATTACAGTAAACCCTAAACCCTACATTTACACTAAACAATAACTCGTACATTTACACTAAAACCTAACCACTACATTTAAACTAAACAATAATTCCTACATTTACATTAAACACTATCTCATACATTTACACTAAACCCCAACCTCTACATTTATACTAAACCCTAACTCCTTCATTTACACTAAACCTTAATCCCTACATTTACACTAAATCCTTGCTCCTACATTTACAGTAAACCCTAACCCCTACATTTACTCTAAACACTAAAACCTACTTTTACACTAAACCCTAATCCCTACATTTACACTTAACACTGACCTCTATATTTACACTAAAGCTTAACCTTTACATTTACACTAAACACTAACTTCTACATTTGGACTAAACACTAACTCCAACATTTACACTAAACACCAACCCCTACATTTACTTTAAACACGAACCTCTACATTTACACTAAACACTAACTCCTACATTTACACTAAAATTTAACCCCTATATTTACACTAAACCCTAACCCCTAAAATTACCCTTAACCCTACGTCCTATATTCACATTAAACCCTAACCCCTACGTTTACACTAAACCCTGACCTTTACATTTACATTAAACCCTAACTCCTACATTTACACTAGATCCTAACCCTATATTTACACTAAACCCTAACCCTACATTTACACTAAACACTAACCTCTACATTTACACTAAACCCTAAACTCAACATTTACACTAAACCCTAACTCCTAAAGTTCCCCTAAAACCCAATCCCTTCATTTACACTAAACACTAATGCCTACTTTTACCCTAAACCCTAACAGCTATACTTACACTAAACCCGTACGCTTACACTTACACTAAATCCTTAATCCCTACATTTACACTAAACTCTAACTCCTAGATTTACATTAAACCCTAACTCCTACATTTACACTACACACTAATCCCTATATTTACACTAAATTCTAACTCCTACATTTAAAGCAAACCCTAAACACTACATTTACAGTAAACCCTAACCTCTACATTTACACTGAACACTAACTCCTACATTTACACTAAACAATAATTCCTACATTTACACTAAACCCTAATTCCTTCATTTACATTAAACACTAACACCTATTAAACTAAAACCTAACCCCTACACTTACACTAAACCCTAACCCCTACATTTACACTAAAATGTAAGTCCTATATTTTACACTAAACACTAACCCATATGATTACTCTAAACACTAACCCCTACATTTACACTAAACCCTATCTCCTACATTTACACTGAACCCTAATTCCTATATGTACACTAAACCCTAATTCCTACATTTACACGAAACACTAACTCCTACATTTACACTAAACCCTAACTCCTACATTTACACTAAACCCTAGGCCCTACATTTACACTAAACCCTAACTTCTACATTTACACTAAACCCTAGGCCCTACATTTACACTAAATCCTAACCTCTACATTTACACTAAACCCTAACCTGTAAATTTACACTAAACCCACACTCCTACATTTACACCAAACACTAACCACTACATTTACACTAAACCCTATCTCCTACATTAATACTAAACCCTAACTCCTACATTTACACTAAACCCTAACCTCTACATTTACACTAAACCCTAACTCCTACATTTACACGAAACACTAACTCCTACATTTACACTAAACCCTAACTCCTACATTTACACTAAACCCTAGGCCCTACATTTACACTAAACCCTAACTTCTACATTTACACTAAACCCTAGGCCCCACATTACACTAAATCCTAACCTCTACATTTACACTAAACCCTAACCTGTAAATTTACACTAAACCCACACTCCTACATTTACACTAAACACTAACCACTACATTTACACTAAACCCTATCTCCTACATTAATACTAAACCCTAACTCCTACATTTACACTAAACCCTAACCTCTACATTTACACTAAACCCTAACTCCTACATTTACACTAAACCCTAACACCTACATTTACTCTAAACTCCAACCTCTACACATATACTAAACCCTAAACCCTACATTTACACTATACACTAATCCCTACATTTACACTAAATCCTAAGTCTTACATTTATAGTAAACCCTAACCCATACATTTACACTTAACACTAACTCCGACGTTTACATTAACCCTAACTCCTATATTTACACTAAATCCTAACTCCTATATTTAAACTAAACCCTAACCTATACATTTACACTAAACATTAACTCCAACATTTACACTAAACACCAACTCCTACATTTACTTCAAACACTAACCTCTACATTTACACTAAACACTAACTCCTACATTTACACTAAAATTTAACCCCTATATTTGCACTAAACCCTAACCCCTAAAATTACCCTAAACCCTACATCCTATATTTACATTAAACCCTAACCCCTACATTTACACTAAACCCTGACCTTTACATTTACATTAAACCCAAATTCCTACATTTACACTAGATCCTAATCCCTATATTTACACTAAACCCTAACCCCTACATTTACACTAAACACTAACCTCTACATTTACACTAAACACTAAATGCAACATATACACTAAACCCTAACTGCTAAAGTTCCCCTGAAACCTAATCCCTTCATTTACACTAAACACTAACGCCTGCTTTTACCCTAAATTCTAACACCTATACTTACACTAAACCCATACCCTTACACTTACACTAAATCCTTATCCCTACATTTACACTAAACTCTAACTCCTAGATTTACATAAAACCCTAACTCCTCCATTTACACTAAACACTAATCCTTACATTTACACTAAATTCTAACTCCTACATTTAAAGTAAACCCTAAACCCTACATTTACAATAAACCCTAACCTCTACATTTACACTAAACACTAACTTCTACATTTACACTAAACACTAACTCTTAGATTTACACTAAAACCTAATCCCTTCATTTACACTAAACACTAACTCCTACATTTACACTAAACACTAACTCCTACATTTACACTAAAACCTAATCCCTTCATTTACACTAAACACTAATACCTATTTTTATATTAAATCCTAACTCCTACATTTATACTAAACCCTAACCTCTTACATTTAAACTAAAACCTAACCCCTACACTTACACTAAACCTTAACCTCTACATTTACACTAAAATGTAAGTCCTACATTTACACTTAACACTACCCCTACATTTACACTAAACACTAACCCCTACATTTACACTAAACCCTATCTCCTACATGTACACTGAACCCTAATTCCTATATGTACACTAAACACTAACCTCTACATTTACACTAAACACTAACTCCTACATTTACACTAAAATTTAACCCCTATATTTACACTAAACCCTAACCCCTAAAATTACCCTAAACCCTACGTCCTATATTTACATTAAACCCTAACCCCTACATTTACACTAAACCCTGACCTTTACATTTACATTAAACCCTAAGTCCTACATTTACACTAGATCCTAATCCCGATATTTACACTAAACCCTAACCCCTACATGTACACTAAACACTAACCTCTACATTTACACTAAACCCTAAACTCAACATTTACACTAAACCCTAACTCCTAAAGTTCCCCTAAAATCTAATCCCTTAATTTACACTAAACACTAACGCCTACTTTTACCCTAAACCCTAACACCTATACTTACACTAAACCCGTACCCCTACACTAAATCCTTATCCCTACATTTACGCTAAACTCTAACTCCCAGATTTACATTAAACCCTAACTCCTACATTTACACTAAACACTAATTCCTACATTTACACTAAATTCTAACTCCTACATTTAAAGTAAACCCTAAACCCTACATTTACAGTAAACCCTAACCTCTACATTTACACTAAACACTAACTCCTACATTTACACTAAACACTAACACCTATATTTATGCTAAACCCTAACTCCTACATTTATACTAAACCCTAACCTCTTACATTTAAACTAAAACCTAACCCCTACACTTACACTAAACCTTAACCTCTACATTTACACTAAAATGTAAGTCCTACATTTACACTAAACACTAGCCCTATATTTACACTAAACACTAACCCCTATGATTACTCTAAACACTAACCCCAACATTTACACTAAACCCTAATTCCTAAATGTACACTAAACACTAACTCCTACATTTAGACTAAACATTAACTCCTACATTTACACTGAACCCTAATTCCTAAATGTACACTAAACACTAACTCCTACATTTAGACTAAACATTAACTCCTACATTTACACTAAACACTAACTCCTACATTTACACTAAATCTTAATCCCTTCATTTACACTAAACACTAACACCTATTTTTATACTAAACCCTAACTCCTACATTTATACTAAACCATAACTTCTTACATTTAAACTAAAACCTAACCCCTACACTTACACTAAACCTTAACCTCTACATTTACACTAAAATGTAAGTCCTACATTTACACTAAACACTACCCATACATTTACACTAAACAGTAACCCCTACATTTACACTAAACCCTATCTCCTACATTTACACTGAACCCTAATTGCTATATGTACACTAAACCCTAATTCCTACATTTACACGAAACACTAACTCCTACATTTACACTAAACCCTAACCCCTACATTTACACTAAATCGTAACCCCTACATCTACACTAAACCATAACCCCTACATTTACACTAAAACCGAACCTCTACATTTACACTAAACCCTAACCTGTAAATTTACACTTAACCCACACTCCTACATTTGCACTAAACCCTAACTCCTATATTTACACTAAACACTAACCTCTACATTCACATTAAACACTAACTCCTATATTTACACTAAACCCTAACTCCTACATTTACACTAAACACTAACCTCTATATTTACACTAAACACTAACCCATACATTTACACTAAAATTTAACCCCTATATTTACACTAAACCCTAACCCCTAAAATTACCCTAAACCCTACATCCTATATTTACATTAAACCCTAACCCCTACATTTACACTAAACCCTGACCTTTACATTTACATTAAACCCGAACTCCTACATTTACACTAAAATTTAACCCCTATATTTACACTAAACCCTAACCCCTAAAATTACCCTAAACCCTACGTCCTATATTTACATTAAACCCTAACACTTATATTTACACTAAACCCTAACCCCTACATTTACACTAAACCCTGACCTTTACATTTACATTAAACCCTAAGTCCTACATTTACACTAGATCCTAATCCCTATATTTACACTAAACCCTAACTCCTACATTTACACTAGATCCTAATCCCGATATTCACACTAAACCCTATCCCCTACATGTACACTAAACACTAACCTCTACATTTACACTAAACCCTAAACTCAACATTTACACTAAACCCTAACGCCTACTTTTACCCTAAACCCTAACACCTATACTTACACTAAACCCGTACCCCTACACTAAATCCTTAACCCTACATTTACGCTAAACTATAACTCCTAGATTTACATTAAACCCTAACTCCTACATTTACACTAAACACTAATTCCTACATTTACACTAAATTCTAACTCCTACATTTAAAGTAAACCCTAAACCCTACATTTACAGTAAACCCTAACCTCTACATTTACACTAAACACTAACTCCTACATTTACACTAAACACTAACTCCTACATTTCCACTAAAACCTAATCCCTTCATTTACACTAAACACTAACACCTATATTTATGCTAAACCCTAACTCCTACATTTATACTAAACCCTAACCTCTTACATTTAAACTAAAACCTAACCCCTACATTTACACTAAACCTTAACCTCTACATTTACACTAAAATGTAAGTCCTACATTTACACTAAACACTAGCCCTATATTTACACTAAACACTTACCCCTATGATTACTCTAAACACTAACCCCAACATTTACACTAAACCCTATCTCCTACATTTACACTGAACCCTAATTCCTAAATGTACACTAAACACTAACTCCTACATTTAGACTAAACACTAACTCCTACATTTACACTAAAACCTAATCCCTTCATTTACACTAAACCCTAACCTCTACATTTACACTAAACACTAACTCCTACATTTACACTAAACACTAACTCCTACATTTACACTAAATCATAATCCCTTCATTTACACTAAACACTAACACCTATTTTTATACTAAACCCTAACTCCTACATTTATACTAAACCCTAACTTCTTACATTTAAACTAAAACCTAACCCCTGCACTTACACTAAACCTTAACCTCTATATTTACACTAAAATGTAAGTCCTACATTTACACTAAACACTACCCCTACATTTACACTAAACAGTAACCCCTACATTTACACTAAACCCTATCTCCTACATTTACACTGAACCCTAATTGCTATATGTACACTAAACCCTAATTCCTACATTTACACGAAACACTAACTCCTACACTAAACCCTAACCTGTAAATTTACACTTAACCCACACTCCTACATTTGCACTAAACACTAGACCCTACATTTACACTAAAACCTATCTCCTATATTAACACTAAACCCTAACTCCTACATTTACACTAAACCCTAACCTCTACATTTATACTAAACACTAACTCCAACATTTACACTAAACCCTGACTCCTACATTTATACTAAACACTAACCCCTACATTTAGACTAAACAATAAACCCTACATTTACACTAAACCCTAACTCCTACATTTATACTAAACACTAACCCCTACATTTACAGGCAACCCTAACTCTTAAATTTACACTAAACACTAACCCTTACATTTACACTAAACCCTAATCTCTACATTTACATTAAACACTAACCCCTACATTTACACTAAACACTAACTCCTACATTTACACTAAACGCTAACTCCTACATTTACACTAAAAACTAACCCCTTTATTTACACTAAACACTAACCTCTACATTTACACTAAACCCCAACCTCTACATATACACTAAACCCTAACCTTTACATTTACACTAAACAATAATCCCTACATTTACACTAAATCCTAAGTCCTACATTTATAGTAAACCCTAACCCATACATTTACACTAAACACTAACTCCGGCATTTACATTAACCCTAACTCCTACATTTACATTAACCCTAACTCCTACATTTACACTAAACCCTAACTACTATATTTACACTAAACAATAACCTCTACATTTACACTAAACACTAACTCCTACATTTACACTAAAATTTAACCCCTATATTTACACTAAACCCTAACCCCTAAAATTACCCTAAACCATACGTCCTATATTTACATTAAACCCTAACCCCTATATTTACACTAAACCCTGACCTTTACATTTACATTAAACCCTAAGTCCTACATTTACACTAGATCCTAATCCCTATATTTACACTAAACCCTAACCCCTACATGTACACTAAACACTAACCTCTAGATTTACTCTAAACCCTAAACTCAACATTTACACTAAACCCTAACTCCTAAAGTTCCCCTAAAATCTAATCCCTTCATTTACACTAAACACTAACGCCTACTTTTACCCTAAACCCTAACACCTATACTTACACTAAACCCGTACCCCTACACTAAATCCTTATCCCTACATTTACGCTAAACTCTAACTCCTAGATTTACATTAAACCCTAACTCCTACATTTACACTAAACACTAATTCCTACATTTACACTAAATTCTAACTCCTACATTTAAAGTAAACCCTAAACCCTACATTTACAGTAAACCCTAACCTCTACATTTACACTAAACACTAACTCCTACATTTACACTAAACACTAACTCCTACATTTCCACTAAAACCTAATCCCTTCATTTACACTAAACCCTAACACCTATATTTATGCTAAACCCTAACTCCTACACTAAATCCTTATCCCTACATTTACGCTAAACTCTAACTCCTAGATTTACATTAAACCCTAACCCCTACATTTACACTAAACACTAACCTCTACATTTACACTAAACCCCAATCCCTACATTTACACTAAACCCTAACCTTTACATTTACACTAAACACTAATCCCTACATTTACACTAAATCCTAACCTCTACATATACACTAAACCCTAACTCCTACATTTACACTAAACCCTAACCCCTACATTTACACTAAACCCTAACTCCTACATTTACACTAAACCCTAACCTCTACATATACAATAAACCCTAACTCCTACATTTAAACTAAACCATAACATCTATATTTACTCTAAACCCCAACCTCTACACTTACACTAAACCCTATTCAGAATCAGAATCAGAAATACTTTATTGATTTCAGGGGGAAATTGCAGTTTTTACAGTAGCAGAAGAAGAATATACACTCTATTAATAATTTACAACATAAAAGAAATTTGTCATATGTACACATATATAAGTCTTATAATACAATAGAATAATAAAATGTAAAGTGACTGTGGCTATAGTAATAAGTACAGATATACTGTATACAGTAGTAAGAGTTTAGAAGTAGGAAAGTTATTGCACATTTGAGTTCTTACATACATAATTAAATTATTGTTCTACTGGTATCACTGTACATGTGAAAGGTGTCGTACATTCAGGGAGGAGTTATAAAGTCTGATGGTAGGAATGACCTCCTGTGGCATTCTGTAGTACATGTTGGCTGAATGAGTCTTGAACTGAATGTGCTCCTGCGTCTCATCACTGTGTGAAGAGGGTGGGAGCCATTCTCCATGATGGCCTGCAGCTTAGACAGCATCCTCCTCTCAGACACTGCCGTCAGTAAGTCCAGCTCCACACCACAACATCACTGGCTCTGCGGATCAGTTTATCAAGTCTGTTGGCATCTGCTACCCTCAGCCTGCTGCCCCAGCATGAAACAGCATATAGGATGGCACTGGCAACTACAGACTCATAGAAGATCCTCAGCATAGTCCTGCAGATGTTGAAGGACCTCAGACGCCTCAGAAAATAGAGACGATTTTGGCCCTTCTTGTAGAGGGCGTCAGTGTTCTTAGCCCAGTCCAGTTTATTGTCAATGTGCACGCCCAGATATTTATAGTCCTCCACAGTGTCCACACTGACCCCCCTGATGGAAACAGGGGTCACCTGTGTTTTGTCCCTCCTCAGGTCCACCACCAGCTCCTTTGTCTTTGTCACGTTGAGCTGCAGATGGTTCAGCTCACCACCACGCAACAAAGTCGTTCACCGTCGCCCTGTACTCATCCTCATCACCCCTGCTGATACATCCAACTATTGCAGAGTCATCAGAGAACTTCTGGAGGTGGCAGGTCTCTGAGCAGTAGTTGAAATCAGTGGTGTAGAGGGTGAAGAGGAAGGGAGAGAGGACACTTCCCTGCGGGGCTCCAGTGTTGCTGACCACTCTGTCTGACACACAGTGCTGCAGACGTACATACTGTGGTCTGCCAGTCAGGTAGTCAACAATCCAGGACACGAGGGGGGCATCTACCTGCATCACGTTCAGCTTGTCCACCCAGAAGAGCAGGCTGAATGGTGTTAAATGCACTGGAGAAGTCAAAAAACATGATCCTCACAGTGCTGCCTGGCTTATCCAGGTGAGCGTAGACTCGGTTCAGCAGGTAGATGATGGCATCCTCAACTCCCAGATGAGGCTGGTAGGTGAACTGGAGGGGGTCTAGAAGTGGCTGGACCATGGGCCGGAGCTGATCCAGGACAAGTCTCTCCATGGTCTTCATGATGTGGGACGTCAGTGCCACTGGCCTGTAGTCCTTGATGTCACTGGGCAGCAGAGTCTTTGGCACAGGAACAATGCAGGACGTCTTCCACATCACAGGGACCCTCTGGAGACTCAGGCTCATGTTGAAGACATGCTGCAGGACTCCACAAAGTTGGGTGGCACAGGCTTTAAGCACCCTGGGCGGGACACCGTCAGGGCCTGCAGCCTTGTTCGTGTGGAGTCTTTGTAGCTGTCTTCTCAACTGGTCAGCTGTGAGATTCACTGTAGGGGTGATTGGTGGGGGAGGAGAGGAGGTGTGAAGTGGACTATCACAGGAGGGTGGGAGGCTATCAGGAGAGGGGGGGAGTGGAATGGGCTGTTGAGGCCTGGCAGCAGAGGAGTCAGGGAGGGCGAGGTCAGAGCTTACAGTATCAAATCTGTTAAAAAACAAATTTAACTGGTTGGCCCTGTCCACACTGCCCTCTACTCCCCTGTTGTTGCTGGATCTGAAGCCAGTGATAGTTCTCATACCACTCCAAACATCCCTCATGTTGTTCTGCTGGAGTTTCCACTCCAGCTTCCTCCTATATCTGTTCTTAGCCTCCCTGATGGTTCTCTTCAGCTCTCTCTGAATCGTTCTCACCTCCTCCCGGCCTCCATAATGATGTGGTTGAAGTCACCTGATATGGCAATGAAAGCAGTCGGGTGTTGAGTTTGAAGACGCGCTATGATGGAGTGAATGACGTCACCCGCCGACGTCGGGTTTGCAGAGAGGGGGGATATAAACAGCCACGACAACAACATGGGAAAACTCCCGCGGCAAATAATATGGCCTGAGTCCAACAGCCAACAGCTCAATGTCCGGACAACAGATTCGCTCCTTGATGGTAATGTGACCAGGGGCACACCAGCGGTTATTAACTAACACAGCCAGCCCCCCCCCCCCTCTCCGCTTACCGCTCTCGGTGCAGTCCCAGTCGGCCCAAACAGTCTGAAAGCCGGCGATTGAAACGTTCTCATCTGGAATGTTCTGGTGTAGCCACGTCTCCGAAAAGCACATTAAACTACACTGCCGGTACTCCTTCTGACTCGTGGCTAACGCTGTTAGCTCATCCATCTTATTAGCCAGTGATCTAACGTTGCCCAAGACGAGAGTGGGGAGACGCGGCTTATACCCCTTTTTCTCCATAAGCCTCCGTCTCTTCGCCCTCGCTTTCCCCGTGCGCTGTTTAGTTCCTCCTCTACAGCCCCTGTGCGTCCATCTCCAAAGCTCTTCAGGGATGTTAGCGGCCCTGGTCTCCATGCCGGCCGGCCTCAGCGCGATCAGCTGAGCCCAAGTGTAAACAAAGGAGCCATGCTGCGCCGCGGTGCACCAGGAGAGTGAAAGTAGAACTTTCACAGTGAACAAACTGACCAAAACTCTCTCTACTAGCATGATTAGAGAAAAACAGCTTCACTGAGTTACTTTGTAAAAATAAATAAATATTATTAAGATAAACTATAGTTAAAAGCAAAAACATTTACACACGAACGGGAGCTACTGCAAAGGCTGCACGCACTTTCGCGCATTCCCTACATTTACACTCAACAATAACCCCTACATTTACACTAAACCCTCACCTCTGACATTTACAGAAAACACTAACCCCTACATTTTCACTAAACCCTAACTCCTACATTTACACTAAACCCCAACCCCTACATTTACACTACACACTAACTCCTACATTTACACTAAACACTAACCCCTACATTTACACCAAACAATAACCCCTACATTTACAGTCAACCCTAACTCTTAAATTTACACTAAACACTAACCCCTACATTTACACTAAACCCTAACACCTACATTTACACTAAACACTAAAACCTATATATACACTAAACCCTAATCCGTACATTTACACTAAACACTGACCTCTATATTTACACTAAACCCCAAACCTCTACATTTACACTAAACACTAACTCCAACATTTACACTAAACACCAACACCTATATTTACTTTAAACACTAACCTCAATATTTACAATAAACACTAACTCCTACATTTACACTAAACACTAACTCCTATATTTACACTAAAAATTAACCCCTACATTTACACTAAACCCTATGTCCTACATTTAAATTAAACCCTAAGCCCTACATTTACATTAAACCCTAAGCCCTACATTTACACTAAACCCTGACATTTACATTTACATTAAACCCTAACACCTACATTTACACTAGAACCTAATCCCTATATTTACACTAAAACCTAACCCCTACATTTACACTAAACACTAACCTCTACATTTACACTAAACCCTAAACTCAACATATACACTAAACCCTAACTCCTAAAGTTACCCTAAAACCTAATCCCTTCATTTACACTAAACACTAACCCCTACTTTGACCCTAAACCCTAACACCTACATTTACACAAAAGACTTACTCCTACACTAACACTAAACCCTTATCCCTACATTTACACTAAACCCTTATCCCTACATTTACACTTAACTCTAACTCGTACATTTACATTAAAACCTAACTCCTAAATTTACACTAAAACTTAATCCCTACATTTACACTAAATTCTAACTCCTACATTTAAAGTAAACCCTAAAGCCTACATTTAAAGTACACCCTATCTCTTACATTTACACTAAAAACTAACCCCTACATTTACACTAAACCCTAATCTCTACATTTTCACTAAACACTAACCCCTATTTTTGTACTAAACCCTAACCCTTACATTTACACTAAATCCTAACCCCTACACTTACACTAAACCCAAACCTCTACATTTACACTAAAATGTAGCTCCTACATTTACACAAACACTACCCCTACATTTACACAAACACTACCCCTACATTTACACTAAACACTAACCCCTACATTTACACTAAACCCTAATTCTTACATTTACACTGAACCCTAACCTCTACATTTACACTAAAATGTAACTCCTACATTTACACTAAAAACTACCCCTACATTAACACTAAACACTAACCCCTACCTTTACACTAAACTTTAACTCTTACATTTACACTGAACCAAAATTCATATATTTACACTAAACCCTAATTCCTACATTTACGCGAAACACTAACTCCTACATTTACACTAAAACCTAACCCCTACATTTACACTTAACCCTAACCTCTACATTTACACTAAACCCTAACCCCTACATTTACACTTAACCCTAACTTCTACATTTAGACTAAACCCTAACCCCTACATTTACACTAAACCCTCACTCCTACATTTACACAAAACCCTTTAACCTATATTTACACTAAACCCCAACCTCTACACTTACACTAAACCCTAAACCCTACATTTACACTAAACACTAAATCCTACATTTACACTAAACAATAACCCCTATATTTAGACTAAAGCCTAACCTCTGACATTTACACTAAACACTAACTTCTACATTTACACTAAAAACTAACTCCTACATTTACACTAAACCCTAACTCTTACATTTACACTAAACCCTTACCACTACATTTACACTAATCCTTACCCTCTACATTTACAATAAACACTAACCCCTATATTTACAGTAAACCCTAACTGCTGCATTTACACTGAACACTAACCCCAATATTTACACTAAAATCTAACTCCTACATTTACACTAAACCCTACCTCCTACATTTACGCTAAATGCTAACATCTATATTTACACTAAACCCTAACTCCTATTTTTACACTAAACCCAACCACTACACTTACACTAAAGACTAACTCTTACATTTACACTAACCCCTAACCCCTACATTTACACCAAACCCTAACTCCTACGTTTACACTAAACCCTAACCCCTACATTTACACAAAAACCCTAACCCCTACATTTACACTAAACCCTAATTCCTACATTTACACTAAATACTAACCCCTACATTTACACTAAACCCTACATTTACACTACACCCTAACCCCTACAATTACACTAAACCCTAACTCCTAAATTTACACTAAACACTAACCCCTATATTTAAACTAAACCCTAACTCCTACATTTACACTAAACCCTAACCCCTACATTTACACTAAACACTAGCTCCTACATTTACACTAAATCCTAACTCCTACATTTACACTAAACACTAACCCCTACATTTACACTCTACATTTACACTAAACACTAACTCCTACATTTACACTAAATACTAACTCCTACATTTACACTAAACCCTAACTCCTACATTTACAGTAAACCCTAACCCTTACATTTACACTATACCCTAACTCTTACATTTACAATAAACACTAACTCCTACATTTACACTAAACACTAACCCCTACATTTACACTCTACATTTACACTAAACCCTAACTCCTTCATTTACACTATTCCCTAACTCCTACATTTACATTAAACACTAACTCCTACATTTACACTAAACACTAACTTCTACATTTACACAAATCCTCAACTCCTACATTTACACTAAAACCTAATCCCTACATTTACACTAAATTCTGACTCCTACATTTAAAGTAAACCCTAAAGCCTACATTTAACGTACACCCTAAATCTTACATTTACACTAAAAACTAACCCCTACATTTACACTAAACCCTAATCTCTACATTTTCACTAAACACTAACCCCTATTTTTGTACTAAACCCTAACCCCTACATTTACACTAAACCCTAAACCGTATATATTTACTCTAAACGTAAATGTAGCTCTAAATGTAAACTCTAAATGTAGCTTCTACATTTACACAAACACTACCCCTACATTTACACTAAACACTAACCCTTACTTTTACACTCTGCATTTACAATAAACACTAACTCCTACATTTACACTAAACACTAACTCCTACATTTACACTAAATACTAACTCCTACATTTACACTAAACCCTAACTCCTACATTTACACTAAACCCTAACCCCTACATTTACACTATACCCTAACCCCTACATTTACACTATACCCTAACTCTTACATTTACAATAAACACTAACTCCTACATTTACACTAAACACTAACCCTTACATACACACTAAACCCTAACTCCTACATTTACACTAAACACTAACTCCTACGTTTACACTATACCCTAACCCCTACATTTACACTAAACCCTAACCCCTACATTTACACTGTACCCTAGCCTCTACATCTACACAAAGGTCCTAACCAAAGGGCTTTCGTCTAATGTCTAAGCCTGCCACTGGTTAATGTAGTTCATTCCATGTTTTTAGTTTACTGTGTGAATGAAGGTGTAACCAAGTTAGCAATGGCGTTATGCTACTCAGTGGAGTTTGATTGTCTGGTAGCTGTGCTCCTCTTCTAGCTCTAATGCTTGAATTAGAGGCAGCCGCTTCAGACGCCCAATGTAGCTCGGCTGAACGACTACGTTTGGGATAAATGAGAGTTTTTCGGCTGCGGGAACGTCAGGACTGGGGGTTAAACAGCCACAAGGATGGAGCGGGTAGTGTGTTGCCGTGGCTACCCTTCCTGTGACCGTCAGAGTCGGAGGAGCATAGCGGGACGTGTGTTCTGGCCGTCACCGTTCAGTGAGCTCGGTGTGTGTTCGACTCCAGGTTACTGCTGAAGGTGAAACAAATAACGCACATCATACTGAGACACACACACACACACACACACAGATACACACACACATACAGAGATACACACACACATACAGAGATACACACACACACACACACACAGTGCTAAATAATTCCTCTAATTTACAAGTGCTGAGCTCACGTTTCCACTGAGACGCTTTGCTGCTCTGCTGTAATGAGATTTCATGTTGAACACTAGATCAGACTCAGAGAAATGAACACATGCCTGTCAGACTCAGGACATTCCGTCAGGTTATCAGTTCATCTCTGCAAGAAAACAGGCCTCGCTACCTCGCCTCCTCCATCGAGAAAAATCTAGCAGAGAAAATCTAGCGCATCTTCGTTCACTGCAGTGTTAGCCTGTTAGCTGCGTTACTGCTGAAGCCGTATTCCAGCTGGATAAGTGTTACAGGCAGGCGTGCTGAGGAGCTCCAGTGTGAATCTTCAGTGTCTGTGGTTTTACAGCGTGCTGTAATAATTCTGGAGTAATTTACTGTCTATTCACCGTATTTGGCCACACCCACTTTCAAGCGTATGTTTCTTCCGCCTTTGTGTTGAACTTCCGCTCAGCTAACCAAAATGAAGACAGTTTTATGGGAGGAGACCAGAGAGACAATAAGAAGCTCTAATGTTACAACACTGTCTCCTTTGAGGTTAATAACACAGTGGGTGGGTGATATGAGAAGGTGGTCTGAAGTTAATAAGTCAGTGGGTAGGTGATATGAGAAGGTGGTCTGAGGTTAATAACTCAGTGGGTGGGTGATATGAGAAGGTGGTCTGAGGTTAATAACACAGTGGGTGGGTGATATGAGAAGGTGGTCTGAGGTTAATAACTCAGTGGGTGGGTGATATGAGAAGGTGGTCTGAGAAGGTGGTCTGAGGTTAATAACACAGTGGGTGGGTGATATGAGAAGGTGGTCTGAGCATAATAACACAGTGGGTGGGTGATATGAGAAGGTGGTCTGAGGTTGATAACACAGTGGGTGTGTGATATGAGAAGGTGGTCTGAGGTTACTTATGGAGACCTGTTAAATTACTCTGTACTCTCGGAAGGTGTAGACGGTTCAGTAATGAAAAACTATAAAAGTACTGAAGTGTATCAGTACCTGCACAGTGGGAAGGTGGGTGTGTACTCCTACACACAGACGGTGAGTTTATATTTCTGAAAGCCGGTTAAACCCAAGTCCAGGCCAGCTGTTTGTTTTAAATTTAGAGCTTCAGTCATAGACACAGGTGGTCTTCTTTAGAAGGCGGCCCCCAACACTCTGATCTTTATGTGCTGTGTTTGTAACTCTGTTGTTCAAGCCAAGTTTTCCTCTTCTTCCAATTACTGACTCCCTCTAACTGAACATGTTATGCTGGTCATTTTATATGTTTATTGTCGTTTTGCTTGTAATTAGTATTAATTAGTATCCGCGCTCGCACCGGAAGTTCTAACACAAAGTAAACATAGATGGCCGCCCCGGTGTTGTCATGGAAAATAGCGTGAGTAATAACTCAGAGCTCCTCAGTAATAACAGTCCTGCCCAAATACACATCTCAGTAATATAATAACCAAACAGACGAGGCTGAGGTTCAGCTTCCTGTTCACCAGAGTCTTGTCATTATCTGTTTGCTACATGACTTTATAAACTATTTCCTAGCCACAATTTTGGCTATACCATTACTTAGATACTTTATTAATAATAATAATAATAATAATAATAATAATAATAATAATAATAATAAGCTTTATTTATAGGACACTTTTCATACCAATGGCAGCTCAAAGTGCTTTACAGATAGTTTTCATCAGAGCTGAAAGAGTGTCTCCAGGTTCTCTGTATGTTACTGAAGATGTTTGTACAGAAGTTCAGTATCGGCAGATCTAAGATCAGCAGCTAGAATATAAACAGAGAGATGTTCTGTGATGTAGCAGGTTCTAGATTATCAAGAGCTTTATAGACGAGTACAGAAGTTTAAAGTCTGTTCTAAAAGATACAGGTAGTCAGTGCAGCTTTTCTAAAACAGGACTGATCTGAGATCTATTTAGTGTTTGTTAGCATCCCAGCTGCTGCGTCCTGGACTAGCTGGACTGTTTTCTTAGAAACTCTGACCATTACAGTGATTAACTCTGACCATCACAGTCATCAACTCTGACTACTACAGTGATCAACTCTGACCATTACAGTGATCAACTCTGAATATTACAGTGATCAACTCTGACCATTACAGTGATCAACTCTGATCATTACAGTGATCAACTCTGATCATTACAGTGACCAACTCTGACCATTACAGTGATCAACTCTGACCATTACAGTGATTAACTCTGATCATTACAGTGATCAACTCTGACCATTACAGTGATCAACTCTGACCATTACAGTGATCGACTCTGACCTTAACAGTAATCAACTCTGACCATTACAGTGACCAACTCTGACCATTACAGTGATCAACTCTGACCATTACAGTGATCGACTCTGACCATTACAGTGACTGACTCTATTACAGTGATCAACTCTGACCATTACAGTGATCGACTCTGACCATCACAGGTATCGGCTCTGACCATTACAGTCATCAACTCTGACCATTACAGTCATCAACTCTGACCATTACAGTGATCAACTCTGACCATTACAGTCATCAACTCTGACCATTACAGCGATCAAACACACAAACCAGTGTCTCTGAATCGCTCTGAGATAGAAAGCTGGACTGTGGTGAAAGTTTCTCAGAAGATGAGAAGCTACTTTAATGACTGTGTTTACATGAAACAGAGATCAGAATCTGAGATCACACCCAGGTTTCCTACTCCAGGTCTGATAAAGAACTGAGTCTGGCTTAAAGCAGCTGAGTTTTAATACCGAGTTTCAGTTATTTTGTTGCCCACTGAGAAATATCTGACCCACAGCTTGTACTTCTGAGTGTAAATGATCAGAAGGAATAGAAATGTATAACTGCTTGCCATAAGCGTAACTATAAAAGTTTATATCATGCTTCCTGATGACATCACCTAGAGAACATGTACAATGAGAAAAGCAAAGGCCCTAGAACTGAGCTTAGTGGTACCCCACAGGAAATATTACATTTTCTTAATAAATGACTTCCCAGTAAAACCAGGAACTGTCTATTTGATAAATATGATTTAAACCATTTAAAACCCAGAAAGTTATCAAGCTGCTAGCTTTATTAATTATATTACATTACACACTGTTTGCTACAATTTTGGCTATATCTAAATTCATTAGGTGTTTTAGTACTTATGATACATAACGAATACTTATAATTAACTAATATTTTGGCTATATTTAGATACAGTAATTGCTGGCTATATTACTTATGATGCAGAAGGAATACCCATGATTAGCTACAATATTGGTTATATTCAGATACATTAGCTGTTAGTTATATCACTTATGATATTGAATACTTATGATCTGCCACATATTTAGAAACATTATTCCCTAGTAACATTACTTATGATACTTAATAAATATTTATGATTAGCTAAAATGTTTGCTGTATTTAGAAACATTAGCTGCTAATTTTATTACTTATGATACTTAAATAATGCTTATGATTAGCTACAGTTTTGTCTATTTGTAAATACATTAATTTCTACATTTATTGCTTATGATACATAATAAATACTTAATGTTAGGTATAATTTTGTCTATATTTAGATACATTAGTTGATGGCTATAATACAATGATACTTAATAAATATTTATGATTAGCTTCAGTTTGAGCTATATTTAAATATTAGCTTCTAGTTTTATTACTTCTGATAAACAATGAATACTTATGATTATCTACAATTTTGACTATATTTAGATATATTAGCTCCTAGTTATATTACTTATGATACAGAATTAATATTCATGATTAGCTACAATTTTGGCTCTATTTAGATATATTAGCTGCTAGTAATATTACTACACCACTTTTTGCACATTACGTATTAAAACATTACTTGCTAGATACATGATGTTAATGTTGTGTTTGTTAGGATATATTAGACATGCTGGAAGCTTTATTGGTAAATATGTCTGTTGTTAGCTACATTATATTTATATATTTATATCTGAAGAGCAGACTGTAAACACCACTTACAGATGGACCAGAGTGTGGACAGATATCAGGCAGTTGCTACTGGTTGCCAGGTTGTTGTACTTTAGTCCATGTTTATAGATAACAGCGTATCACACAAACCTCACAATCAAGTCTAGAAGAGTGTTTGATTGAAACCTGATCAGGACTTTAGAGACTGATTAGTCAGTCAGGGTCTGTATTAGTGGTGATAAACTGCAGAGCTGAGAGTCGGCCCACCGGTGTGTGTTGGCGTGTGTGTGTGTGTTACCACAGGCCGTGTGTGTGTGTGTGTGTGTAGTGAGTGGTGAGCCGCGCTGACTCATCTGCTCCAGCGGTGTGTGTAGGGGCTCAGAGAACATACAGGACCCCCACGTCTAGACCGCCTATAACACAAACACCACGCAGGCCACAAATGTCACATAACCACAGCTGCAGTGCAGCTCATTACCAAACAATGTCCTTCAGGTACAGAGAACACAGTCGCCGTGTGCACTGGCTGGATTAAAGCGATAGTTCAGCGTACCGAACTGAGCTCTGTGCTTTCTGACTACCAGAGCTCTCTCACAGTAATCTGCACCTCACTAACACATACCTGCTGGATTACAATACTCCTATCAGACTACACAGTTTATTAATAATATATTTACTAGATTACAATAAGATTATTACGCTAAACTAGTTATTAACAACATATTTGATAGATTACAATAGGCTTGTTAGGCTAAACTAGTTATTAACAACATATTTGATAGACTATTATAAATTGTTATTACTAATATAATAGCTAGATTACAATAAGATTATTAGGCTAAACTAGTTATTAATATGATATTTGATAGATTATTATAAATTGTTATTACTAATATAATAGCTAGATTACAATAAGATTATTAGGCTATACTAGTTATTCATATGATATTTGGTTGATTATTATAAATTGTTATTACCAATATATTAGCTAGATTGCAATAAGATTATTAGGCTAAACTAGTTATTCATGTGATATTTGATAGATTATTATAATTTGTTATTACTAATATATTAGCTAGAATACAATAGGATAATTAGGCTGAAGTAGTTATTAATATGATATTAGATAGATTATTTTAAATTGTTATTACTAATATATTAGCTAGATTGCAATAAGATTATTAGGCTAAACTAGTTATTAACAATATATTTGCTAGATTACCATAAGCTTGTTAGACTAAACAATTTATTAATATGATATTAGATGGACCATTATAAATTGTTATTAATAATATACTTGCTAGATCACAATAAGCTCATTAGGCTAAACTAGTTATTAATATGATATTTGATAGATTATTATAAATTGTTATTGCTAATATATTAGCTAGATTACAATAAGATTATTAGGCTAAACTAGTGATTAATATAATATTTGATATATTATTATAAAATGTTATTACTAATATAGTAACTAGATTACGATACGATTATTAGGCTAAATTAGTTATTAGCAACATATTTGCTAGATAACAATAAGCTTATTAGACTCAACTACTTATTAATATGATGTTTGTTAGATTATTATACATTGTTGTTAATAATATATTTGGTAAATTATTATAAATTATTTGCCAGATTGCAATAAGTTTATTGGGCTAAACTAGTTATTAATACATTACTTGCTACATTACTTTAGCGGCTTACTAGCCAATTAAAAAAAATACTTGTTATATAGGCAACAATACTTGTACGTGACATTAGAAACTGAATGAGAAAATTTATTTGTGATTACTAAACAACTCCTCATGACTGTTAGCATAATGCTAATTGTTTAGTGGGAGCTTTTATTCACGTTAGCTACATTATCCTTGTAACTAAACTTGGTGCTAAAACTAAAAAACTTCTGCCAGCAAATATCTCTTTACTGACTGACTACATGTGTCGGCAATGGCCCAAATACCCAGACTGGCCTTTCTTCTGATTTCAAACTGATTTTTTATTTGTTAACTGGATCAATTTCGGGTTCTGGACAAGATACAAGAAAAACATGATTTCACTCTTCGCTGTTCAAATGCGTACACTTATGTTTTTAAGTGGGAGATTTTTATTGTGATTTAATTTAATTTAATTTCATTTCATTTCATTTCATTTCATTTCATTTCATTCAGATTTGTGTAGTGCTTTTTACAACAGTGTTGTCACGAAGCAGCTTACAAGAGTTTGAAAACATACAGTTACAACATATATATCCCTCCTTGAAAATAAAGAAAGAAAAAAAGAAAAACTTCCTCAGACTGGATGAAGAAACCTTGGGTGGAACCAAGACTCAGAAGAGGAGACCAAGCCTCCTCTGGTCAAACAGTATTTACAGTTGATTAAACTAAATACCAAAGAAAAGCTGAGAGAAACTGTGTTTAGAAACTGCACAGGTAGAGGCAGTCTCTGACTGAGGCAGCCTCTGAGGGAGTGAACTAAAACAATCCCATCCTATCTCAATGCTGGTACATCTGATGTTAAGTCTTCCACCAGCGTTCAGCACGATGGTAGGGCAGTCAATCAGTCTCAGGAAAAGTAAAGACGGTGGGCATAGAAGCTGAAGCCCCTGCTCCTTCCTTCTTACAATAAGAGCACCTTTTTTGCCCACTGCTTTCAATTCATACCAATTTAATTCATTCATAAAGTTCACAGACGAAGAGAAGCCCAGCACCGTTATTGGGTATGTTTGGTAATGAAGAGATGTTTTGAAATGTCTACACCGCAAAAAGTGGTATCCTAGCAAGTTAAGGGTCTTCAACCTGCTGAACATATGTTTTATTACTGTTATGTTAATGGCTGATTCAATGTTCAATGAAATTAAATAAATAATATTGGTATAGAAATTTGATAATCTTAAAGTAAGTCTATAGTGAATTTTAATATTAGATATACTCACTAGTTTGTAGATTGTATTTGCTACTATAGCATTTTTTGGTGTACATTATTAAAGCAGTGCAGTTGGATGCACTTTGAGGGTCTTTAGTAAAAACTGGCAACAGGCCAATAATACATTCAGCCAAGTGTAACTGCATGCAGGCTAGTTCTCTGTAGATGACGTGTTGATTTATTTATTTACACTTCAGCAACAAAAACAACATGGAATTCAACCGAATATAATTATCAACCCAAATATGACTGTATGCCCAGTTTTGGCCAGAGCTTACCTGGCGAGCTAACTGCAGTTAAAGCACTGTGTAGGTGTGGGTTGGCTTTGGAAGGCTGTTGAAGTCCTGCATTATATGTATTCACAGCATTCTAGGAAAGGCCAATTAGCCAGAGAGCTATAGTTTGGCTAATGCTAACAGTGTTTGGAAGATTGACTTATTTCTATCTGGTGTTAGTCAAAAACAGTGACTCAGTTTCAGCACAAAGTACAAATCTCCCACAATGATACTTAATAAGTAGAGCTTTAAGTTATCGTTACAATACAAAGTACCAATATAAACGACCAGTACCAGTTATACCAGTTATAGAGTTAGACCAGTTAGACCAGTTAAAAAGTATCAGTACATTAATAAAGTATCAGTACAGTTATATAGAATCAATACAAATATATTGAATCTGTACAGTTATAAAGTACCAGTATAGTTATATAAAATCAGAACAGTTATGAAGTACTGGTACAATTATAAAGTATTAGTACAGTTATAAAGCACCAATATAGTTATAAAGTACTGGTATAATTAAAAAGTATCAGTACAGTTATAAAGTACCAGTAATGTCATAAAAATCAGTACAGTTATGAAGTACTGGTACAGTTATAAAGTACCAATGCAGTTACAAAGTACCGATGCAGTTATAAAGTACCAGTGCAGTTATAAAGTACCAGTAGAGTTATAAAGTACCAGTACAGTAATGTAAAATCAGTACAGTTATGAAGTACTGGTACAGTTATGAAGTACTGGTACATTTATAAAGTACCGGTTCAGTTATAAATATCAGTAGAGTTATGAAGTACTCGTATAGTTATAAATATTAGTAGAGTTATAAAGTACCAGTACAGTTATATAGTATTAGTATAGTTATAAATATCAGTAGAGTTATGAAGTACTGGTACAGTTATGAAGTACTGGTACAGTTATAAAGTACCGGTTCAGTTATAAAGTACAAGTACAGTTATAAATTACTGGTACAGTTATAAATATCAGTAGAGTTATGAAGTACCAGTACAGTTATAAAGTATTAGTACAGTTATAAATATCAGTAGAGTTATGAAGTACCAGTACAGTTATAAAGTATTAGTATAGTTATAAATTATTAGTATAGCTAAAAAGTACCGCTGCAGTTTGGGACAGTTATAGACCCAACACTGGACTATGTTCCACCTTTAGCTTTCAGCTGAGCTGCAGCTGAGATGACATTCAGACGAAGAGGAGTGAAAGTGAAAGCACTGATTTGTTAAAACTCACTCTCTCTGTTTCTCTCTCTCTCTCTCCTTCTCTCCGGCCGTATCGTTAAATCTTAACACCTCCCACTCTCAGGCTGAGAGGGGCCGCGTCCCACGCCGATGACATCAGTGGGGACTCCCCTGGTGTGGGTGCATGGAAGAAGGTGTTATTGTATTTGTGTGCTGGAGGCTTCTGCACTGGAATCATCACACTCTGAGCGCAGCGCAACCAGCCAGGCCTGCTTTCTGGTCTGGTCTGACTAGCCGTCCACCGGAGCTCACAGCCTCAGAGCATTACTCAGAGGGTCCGTCCCAATAACCTAACCGTACCTAAACCTCTATAGTCACTCTCAGCCAGCCAGCAGCGTTCGATGGTCCAACGTTTAACTGTGAAACATATTCAGACAGAGAGGAGCTACATTCCTGCAGGACCTTCCTCAACTTATGGGCCAAGTTATCCAGCATCTCTCTAATCCTGAAAGGTTTGCTAGTCAGGAGTAATGGAAGCTGTTATGCTAGTCACAAGTATGACCATTCCGGGTGTCCAATCAAAGCAGCCCCAGACCTGCAGTAACCTAGCGCAAATCAGCTAAACCAGTTTAGACTTAATTAAAGCTGGTCTTATCTGATTTAGTAGCTACACTATGTCTGGCTATGCATTGTTGTAGCTATGAGATGCATGGATTCCTGATATGAGAACTTCCCAGAACTTCTTCCCATAGAAAATGAATAGAATAGAAAAGTGCATGCATGTCCATCTAAGGTACTGACCATCTAAGACACCCGACATGACTGCAGTGCTGGTTCGACCCGCACTCGACTGTTTGTTGTTTTTTCCATCCCTCTTTTTCCCCATAGAGCCAATTCATTTCAACCAAATCTAGCAACAACTTGTGAACCCTTAAAGAAACCACCGTATGCGATGGCAATCTCCTAACAATTTCTTAGAAAGCACCAGGGATACCATAGCAGCAGCATAGCGATCCCTTAGCGACCATTGTCAAACTGCTTGGTTTAGGTGCCCAGGGAACAAGTTAATCTAATCCAGGGAACAGGTTAATCTAATTCAGGGAACATGTTAATCTAATCCATGGAACGGGTAAATCTAATCCAGGCAACAGGTTAAAATAATCCATGGAACGGGTTAATCTAATCCAGGGAGCGGGTAAATCTAATCCAGGAAACTGGTTAATATAATCCAGGGAATGGGTTAATCTAATCTGGGGAACAAGTTAATCTAATTCAGAGAACGGGTTAATCTAATCCAGGGAACGTGTTCATCTAATCCAGGGAACGGGTTAATCTAATCCAGGGAACTGGTTAATCTTATTCAGGGAACGGGTTAATCTAATCCAGGAAAATGGTTAATATAATCCAGCAAATGGGTTAATCTAATCAAGGGAAGCATGTTTCTGACTAACAATAGAATAAAATATTAAAATTGAAGGTAAATGTAAACTAGGACGTATGGTTTAGTTCTCCAGGGTTCATGTACATCACCTGATTTACAGATGATGCTAGTTCATGCTGCAAAATCACATGTGCAGGAGATACAGATCTTCCTCTGTTGATCTCCAGAGTGAAATCTGAAACTCCGTGGAATCTGACAGCTTTGTTGTGTTTTTCTGAAGTTTCACTTCAAACAGAAAATTAAAGTAGGAGGATCATCACTTCAGATTCCGCAATGACTCACACAACAAAGACATGTGTATTGAAAAAACCCAACATGAGTAAGAGAAAAGACCCTCCAGGAAGGAGGCAGTGGGTTTCACCCTCGGACAGAGTTCAGTATAGACACACAGATCTTTTTGTGAATGTTGCTTTTCTTGTATTCGCTCCTTTTGCTTGTTTTGTCTTTTTTATTGAAGTGAACTCTGACTGTCCTGCCTTCCGCCCAGTAAGCGCTGGGTAAGCTCCAGCACCCCCTGCGACCCAGGAGGACAAACGCTTTAGATGATAAATGAATGAATAAACTTGGACGGTGTTTGAACGTGAAAGATGATGCAGCCAAGTGTGACTGCAATCAGCAAATTGTGGTGCTGCACTGGCCGGCCGGTATAACGGCTCAATGGGCCTCATTCACCAAATAAAATGTTTATTAAATTTGTTCTCGAGTAAAGTCTTTGTCAGATTCATGACGTGTTCTTAAACTGCAGAATTGAGTATGCAGGTTCTATTCTGACAAACTCCAAATATGAAACCAGTGGTGAACATCAGAATCTTCTAGAAATCTGCATAAGTGGGTTTTTCGAAGAAATTTCTTCGTAAGAATCATCAGTGAATAAGACGCATGAAAACTTTCTTAGACAAGACCATTTGATGGACCTGCCCCAGCCAACATGTCCAGGTGGACCCCATGTAGGTTTCATCTGGGCTGTATGGGTTTTACGTGGCTTTTTGATTGGTGATAAATGGATCACAGTTGGGTTACGACTTTGGATCCCAGTTTGGTTATAACTTTGGGCTCCAGATGGGTTATAATTTTGATTCTAGTTGGGTTATAACTTTGGACCCAAGTTGGTTTATGACTTTGGATGACGTTGGGTTATAACTTTGCATTCCAATTGGGTTATAATTCTGGGATCCAGTTGAGTTTTAACTTTGGATCTCAGTTGGGTTATAACTTTGGGCTCCAGTTGAGTTATAACTTTGGGCTCCAGTTGAGTTTTGAGTTTGGATCCCAGTTGGGTTATAACTTTGGACCCCAGTTGGGTTATAACTCGGGTTTATGTTCTGGGTTAGGGTTAGTTTAGGGCCACAGTGAGGGTCAGATTTAGATCCAAGATTAAGGCTAGATTTAGGACTAGAGTGGGGGCCAGATTTAGCCTTAGGTTTTAGGTTAACGACCAAGTTAAAGGTCAGGTTTAGGTTCTGTGTTGGGACTAGGGCTAGGTTTAGGACCAGGGTAAAGGTAAGGTTCATGTTCTGGGTTGGGATTACTGTTAGATATAGGATCGGTATAAGGGTCTGGTTTAGGTTTGAGATTGAGGCTAAATTTAGGACCAGGGTAAGGGTCATGTTAAGGTTTAAGGTTAGGCTTGGGGTCAGGAGCAGGGTGAAGGTCAGGTTTAGGTTCTGGTTTGGGATTAGGTTCAGTGAGGGGAATATGTTAGTGTTAATTAATTTGGGAAATGAATGTGAATTTTAAAGGATATTTAGTTGGATTTGAGTTTAATGGAAATTAAACATCTACAGATTATCTGCAGTGAGCTATCCAAATAAAACATGAATGGAACTGAACAGCGCGGTTAAAGTTACTGTAAAAAATCCACGAGTGAGTAAAACCTGCCGCTTGTTCAGAACTCAGAGACTCGACTGACTGTATAAGGGACGTACACGTGTATGCACACACTCCAGACTCAGTGTGTGTGTGTGGTGCGTGGTTGGTGGGTAAAGGAGAATCTGGGGTTTTTTCACTCCAGATTTGTGCGGGAGAGAGAGAGAAGGAACATTAGCACCAGAGACGAGTCCAAACCGGCTGTTTCCACGACGACAAGTCCAAATCCAAACCAGCCAAGGCTCCGCCTTCTGTGTGTGTGTGACTGGACCTCCATAACGTCTAACCTGTGAGCACAGAAGGACACCAAAACACTCGACAGACGATCCAACCAAATTTGGGGCCCCTGCCATGTGTGGCCCTTGGAGCTGCTCTTGGATCAGTTCGTTGCAGAGCTGTGGATCAGAACAGTGTACACATTACTGATCCATGGTCAGACCTGACGGCCAACATTCCACTGAAACCTGCAGAGGAGCGCAACATCAGTACCTACTATTTCAGAGTAAATACTGAATAATCCACAGGATTAGTACCTAATTCATAGCAGATACTAAATATTTCATAGTATATTCCGAACAATTGACTATAGTACTGTAATAGTTACTGAATATTTTCCAGTAGATACTGAAAAATCCAAAGGATTAAAACATAATTCATAGCGGATACTAAAAATTTCACCGTACACACCGAATTATTCATAGTAGTTACAAAATATTTTATAGTATATGCTATACTCAGCATTTCAAAGTATGTACTGAATCATTCATAGTAGTTACTGAATAATATATAATAGTTTCCAAACAATTCATAGTTAATTTATAGAAACAGTAGTAAACTTTTAAATACAAAGCTGGATTGGCAAATTATTTACACAAAGGAGGACTATAAAAATGAGTACAGAGAGAAGAATAGAGGATGGTATGGAGAGAAATATGGAGAAGAATACAGACAACAGTACAAAGAAGTAAGAGGAAAACTATGAAGAAGAGTATAGAAAAGAGTATAGGTAGAATACTCTTCACGCGTGAGTATAGAGAAGTGTACCGAGAGTACAGAGAATAGTATTGAAAAGAGCATGAGGAAGAGTCTGGAGAGGGGTATGGAGAACAGTACGGAGATAAGTGCAGGGAAGAAGATAAATAACAGTATGGAGAAGAGTATAGAGAAGTGTATTGTGTACAATACACTAGTACAGTGAGGAGTAAGGAGAAAATTATAGAGAAGAGTACGGAGAGGAGTATGAAGAAGAATACTTAGCAGAATGTATAGAGTATGGAGTAAAGACTGTGATAAACCCTACTGTGCTCAGGCTAACCATACTTCATCCTCACCCTCAGCCGCCAGCACAGTCTACATCTCTTTAAGATGCAGATTTTGGGGGAAAATGTCAAACTTATGAGCTAACGAGTTTATACGAAGCTTCTCTATGGGGTTGGAACAAGTCGGTTGAACGTTTGAGAACACATTTCAGTTTCATTAACAACTTCCATCTACACCTACAAACCTACCTGCTCAGCAGATACACAACCTTCCTTCAGTCTACGTCTATGTAGACATAGCTGAGGTTTCGTTTCTCAGACATTTTCTATTCAGCTGTGAGTGTAAAGATCAAAATGCTATGAGATGAGTTATGAGCGACTGTAATTACGTTTATCTAATTAAAAATAAAGATTTAATATTCCTTTTAGTCGCTACAGAAACAATTAACTTCACCAAGCGTCTTCACCAAGTAGTGACTGTTTCAGTAATGATGCCCGCCAGTACATCACTGCCTGTCTCAACCTATCCCAACATCATTGGGTACACCATGGGCAGGTTGCCAGTCCACTGCATGGCCAACACACACTCACATCTACGGGCAGTTTAGAGTGAGGACCCTAACATGCATGTGTTTGGACTGTGGGAGAAAACCGGAGTACCCACTCAAGCACGGAGAGAACATACACACTCCACACAGAACCACCCAGACCGGAAATCTAACCCAGATCATCTTACTGTGAGGAGACAGTGCTGACCACTACACCACCATACTAACCACTACATCACCATACTGACCACTACACCACCATACTAACCACTACACCACCATACTAACCACTACACCACCGTACTAACCACTACACCATCATACTAACCACTACACCACCATACTAACCACTACACCACCATACTAACCACTACACCACCATACTGACCACTACACCACCATACTAACCACTACACCACCGTACTGACCACTACACCACCATACTGACCACTACACCACCATACTAACCACTACACCACCGTACTAACCACTACACCACCATACTGACCACTAC
Source organism: Megaleporinus macrocephalus (assembly GCA_021613375.1). Taxonomy (NCBI): domain Eukaryota; kingdom Metazoa; phylum Chordata; class Actinopteri; order Characiformes; family Anostomidae; genus Megaleporinus; species Megaleporinus macrocephalus. The sequence continues at coordinate 71,584,798 of CM038702.1, forward strand.
ACCACCGTACTAACCACTACACCACCATACTAACCACTACACCACCATACTAACCACTACACCACCGTACTAACCACTACACCACCATACTAACCACTACACCACCATACTAACCACTACACCACCATACTGACCACTACACCACCGTACTAACCACTACACCACCATACTAACCACTACACCACCATACTAACCACTACACCACCATACTGACCACTACACCACTGTACTGACCACTACACAACCATACTAACCACTACACCACCATAATAACCACTACACCACCATACTAACTACTACAACACCGTACTGACCACTAAACCACTATACTGACCACTAAACCACCATACTAACCACTACATCACCGTACTAACCACTACACCACCATATTAACCACTACACCACTATACTGACCACTAAACCACTATACTGACCACTACACCACTGTACTGACCACTACACAACCATACTAACCACTACACCACCATAATAACCACTACACCACCATACTAACTACTACAACACCGTACTGACCACTAAACCACTATACTGACCACTAAACCACCATACTGACCACTACACCACCTTACTAACCACTATACCACCATACTGACCACTACACCACCGCACTAACCACTACACCACCATACTAACCACTACACCACCGTACTAACCACTACACCACCATACTAACCACTACACCACCATACTAACTACTACAACACCGTACTAACCACTACACCACCATACTAACCACTACACCACCATACTAAACACTACATCACCATACTAACCACTACACCACCGTACTAACCACTACACCACCATACTAACCACTACACCACCATACTAACTACTACAACACCGTACTAACCACTACATCACCATACTGACTACAACACCACCGTACTAACCACTACATCACCATACTAACCACTACACCACAGTACTAACCACTACACCACCGTACTAACCACTACACCACCATACTAACCACTACACCACCATACTAACACTACACCACCATAGTAACCACTACACCACCGTACTAACCACTACATCACCATACTAACCACTACACCACCATACTGACCACTACACCACCATACTGACCACTACACCACCACAATAACCACTACACCTCCATATTAACCACTACACCACCGTACTAACCACTACACCACCGTAATAACCACTACACCACCATATTAACCACTACACCACCATACTAACCACTACACCACCGTACTAACCACTACATCACCATACTAACCACTACACCACCATACTAACCACTACACCACCATACTGACCACTACACCACCACAATAACCACTACACCTCCATATTAACCACTACACCACCGTACTAACCACTACACCACCGTAATAACCACTACACCACCATATTAACCACTACACCACCATACTGACCACTACACCACCGTAATAACCACTACACCATCATATTAACCACTACACCACCATACTAACCACTAGACCACCATACTAACCACTAGACCACCATACTGACCACAACACCACCATACTAACCACTACACCACTGTACTAACCACTACATCACCGTACTAACCACTACACCACCGTACTAACCACTACACCACCATACTAACCACTACACCACCGTACTAACCACTACACCACCATACTAACCACAACACCACCATACTAACCACTACACCACTGTACTAACCACTACACCACCATACTAACCACTACACCACCATACTAACCACTACACCACCATACTAACGACTACACCACCATACTAACCACTACACCACCATATTAACTACTACATCACCGTACTAACCACTACACCACCGTACTGACCACTACACCACCGTACTAACCACTACATCACCGTACTAACCACTACACCACCATTTTGAGTACTGAACTCTCTATAACAGTGTATGAGTTTGAGGTTCTGAGTACTGAACTCTCTATAACAGTGTATGAGTTTGAGGTTCTCAGTACTGAACTCTCTATAACAGTGTATGAGTTTGAGGTTCTCAGTACTGAACTCTCTATAACAGTGTAGGGGTTTTAGGTTCTGAGTACTGAACTCTCTATAACAGTGTAGGGGTTTTAGGTTCTGAGTACTGAACTCTCTATAACAGTGTAGGGGTTTTAGGTTCTGAGTACTGAACTCTCTATAACAGTGTGGGGGTTTTAGGTTCTGAGTACTGAACTCTTTATAACAGTGTAGGGGTTTTAGGTTCTGAGTACTGAACTCTCCATAACTGTAGGGGTTTTAGGTTCTGAGTACTGAACTCTCTATAACAGTGTAGGAGTTTGAGGTTCTGAGTACTGAACTCTCTATAACAGTGTAGGAGTTTGAGGTTCTGAGTACTGAACTCTCTATAACAGTGTAGGAGTTTGAGGTTCTGAGTACTAAACTCTATAACAGTGTAGGGGTTTTAAGTTCTGAGTACTGAACTCTCTATAACAGTGTAGGGGTTTTAGGTTCTGAGTACTGAACTCTCTATAACAGTGTAGGAGTTTGAGGTTCTGAGTACTGAACTCTCTATAACAGTGTAGGAGTTTGAGGTTCTGAGTACTGAACTCTCTATAACAGTGTAGGGGTTTTAGGTTCTGAGTACTGAACTCTCTATAACAGTGTAGGGGTTTTAGATTCTGAGTACTGAACTCTCTATAACAGTGTGGGGGTTTTAGGTTCTGAGTACTGAACTCTCTATAACAGTGTAGGGGTTTTAGGTTCTGAGTACTGAACTCTCCATAACTGTAGGGGTTTTAGGTTCTGAGTACTGAACTCTCTATAACAGTGTAGGAGTTTGAGGTTCTGAGTACTGAACTCTCTATAACAGTGTAGGAGTTTGAGGTTCTGAGTACTGAACTCTCTATAACAGTGTAGGAGTTTGAGGTTCTGAGTACTAAACTCTATAACTGTAGGGGTTTTAAGTTCTGAGTACTGAACTCTCTATAACAGTGTAGGGGTTTTAGGTTCTGAGTACTGAACTCTCTATAACAGTGTAGGAGTTTGAGGTTCTGAGTACTGAACTCTCTATAACAGTGTATGAGTTTGAGGTTCTGAGTACTGAACTCTCTATAACAGTGTAGGAGTTTGAGGTTCTTAGTACTGAACTCTCTATAACAGTGTAGGAGTTTGATGTTCTGAGTTCTGAACTCCCTATAACAGTGTAGGAGTTTGAGGTTCTGAGTACTGAACTCTCTATAACAGTGTAGGTGTTTGAGGTTCTGAGTACTGAACTCTCTATAACAGTGTAGGAGTTTGAGGTTCTGAGTACTAAACTCTATAACAGTGTAGGGGTTTTAAGTTATGAGTACTGAACTCTCTATAACAGTGTAGGGGTTTTAGGTTCTGAGTACTGAACTCTCTATAACAGTGTAGGAGTTTGAGGTTCTGAGTACTGAACTCTCTATAACAGTGTAGGAGTTTGAGGTTCTGAGTACTGAACTCTATAACAGTGTAGGAGTTTGAGGTTCTGAGTTCTGAACTCCCTATAACAGTGTAGGAGTTTGAGGTTCTGAGTACTGAACTCTTTATAACAGTGTAGGGGTTTTAGGTTCTGAGTACTGAACTCTCCATAACTGTAGGGGTTTTAGGTTCTGAGTACTGAACTCTCTATAACAGTGTAGGAGTTTGAGGTTCTGAGTACTGAACTCTCTATAACAGTGTAGGAGTTTGAGGTTCTGAGTACTGAACTCTCTATAACAGTGTAGGAGTTTGAGGTTCTGAGTACTAAACTCTATAACAGTGTAGGGGTTTTAAGTTCTGAGTACTGAACTCTCTATAACAGTGTAGGGGTTTTAGGTTCTGAGTACTGAACTCTCTATAACAGTGTAGGAGTTTGAGGTTCTGAGTACTGAACTCTCTATAACAGTGTAGGAGTTTGAGGTTCTGAGTACTGAACTCTCTATAACAGTGTAGGGGTTTTAGGTTCTGAGTACTGAACTCTCTATAACAGTGTAGGGGTTTTAGATTCTGAGTACTGAACTCTCTATAACAGTGTGGGGGTTTTAGGTTCTGAGTACTGAACTCTCTATAACAGTGTAGGGGTTTTAGGTTCTGAGTACTGAACTCTCCATAACTGTAGGGGTTTTAGGTTCTGAGTACTGAACTCTCTATAACAGTGTAGGAGTTTGAGGTTCTGAGTACTGAACTCTCTATAACAGTGTAGGAGTTTGAGGTTCTGAGTACTGAACTCTCTATAACAGTGTAGGAGTTTGAGGTTCTGAGTACTAAACTCTATAACTGTAGGGGTTTTAAGTTCTGAGTACTGAACTCTCTATAACAGTGTAGGGGTTTTAGGTTCTGAGTACTGAACTCTCTATAACAGTGTAGGAGTTTGAGGTTCTGAGTACTGAACTCTCTATAACAGTGTATGAGTTTGAGGTTCTGAGTACTGAACTCTCTATAACAGTGTAGGAGTTTGAGGTTCTTAGTACTGAACTCTCTATAACAGTGTAGGAGTTTGATGTTCTGAGTTCTGAACTCCCTATAACAGTGTAGGAGTTTGAGGTTCTGAGTACTGAACTCTCTATAACAGTGTAGGTGTTTGAGGTTCTGAGTACTGAACTCTCTATAACAGTGTAGGAGTTTGAGGTTCTGAGTACTAAACTCTATAACAGTGTAGGGGTTTTAAGTTATGAGTACTGAACTCTCTA
>CM038702.1:71594470-71788434 GCA_021613375.1 Megaleporinus macrocephalus
AGGGTTCCACATATACACACTCACTGAGACGGGGGTCCGGATACACACACACTCACTGAGACAGGGTTCCACATATACACACTCACTGAGACAGGGGTCCGCATACACACACACTCACAGAGACAGGGTTCCACATATACACACTCACTGAGACGAGGGGTCCGCATACACACACACTCACTGAGACAGGGGTCCGCATACACACACACTCACTAAAACAGGGGTCCGCATACACACACACTCACTAAGAAGGGGATCCACATAGACAGGGGGTTCAGATCATTAATAGATTAGCTACAAATAATCTGAGTAATCAGTCGATAGCTACAAATTATATGAATAATCAATAGACTAGATATAAATAATATGAGTAATCTGTCAATTAGCTACAAATAATCTGATTAATCTGTCAATATGTTATCAATAATCTGTCTAATCAGTACTTTAGCTACAAATAATCTGACTAATCAGTAGATTTCCTATAAATAACCTGACTAATCAATAGATTAACTACAAATAATCTGACTAATCAACAGATTACCTACAAATAATCTGACTAATCAGTCGATTAGCTACAAATAACCTGACTAATCAATAGATTAACTACAAATAATCTGACTAATCAGTCGATTAGCTACAAATAAACTGATTAATCAGTCCATAAAATACAAATAATCTGACTAATCAGTAGATTAGCTACAAATAATCTGATTAATAAATTGATTAGCTACAAATAATCTGATTTATCAGTAGATTAAATACACATAATCAGACTAATCAGTTGATTACCTACAAATAATATGACTAATCAGTCGATTAGCTACAAATAACCTGACTAATCAATAGATTAACAACAAATAATCTGACTAATCAGTCGATTAGCTACAAAATAATCGACCTAATCAGTCGATTAACTACAAATAATCAAACTAATCAGTTGATTAGCTACAAATAATCTGACTAATAAATTGATTCGATACAAATAATCTGATTTATCAGTAGATTAAATACACATAATCAGACTAATCAGTTGATTACCTACAAATAATATGACTAATCAGTCGATAAAATACAAATAATCTGACTAATTGACAGATTAGCTACAAATAATCTGACTGATCAGTTGATTAGCTACAAATAATCTGACTAATTGATGGATTAGCTACAAATAATCTGACTGATCAGTTGATTAGCTACAAATAATCTGACTAATCAGTCGATTAGCTACAAATAATCTGACTAATCAGTATATTAGCTACAAATAATCTGACTAATCAGTTGATTAGCTACAAATAATCTGACTAATCAGCCGATTAGCTACAAATAATCTGACTAATCAGCCGATTAGCTACAAATAATCTGACTAATCAGTAGATTAGCTACAAATAATCTGACTAATCAGTTGATTAGCTACAAATAATCAGAGTAATTCATAGATTAGCTACAAATAATCTGATTAATCAGTCCATAAAATACAAATAATCTGACTAATCAGTAGATGTGCTACAAAATAATCGAACTAATCAGTCGATTAACTGCAAATAATCAAACTAATCAGTCGATTAGCTACAAATAATCTGACTAATAAATTGATTAGCTATAAATAATCTGATTTAGCAGTAGATTAAATACACATAATCGGACTAATCAGTTGATTACCTACAAATAATATGACTAATCAGTCGATAAAATACAAATAATATGAGTAATTGATAGATTAGCTACAAATAATCTGACTGATCAGTTGATTAGCTACAAATAATCTGACTAATCAGTCGATTAGCTACAAATAATCTGACTAATCAGTATATTAGCTACAAATAATCTGACTAATCAGTTGATTAGCTACAAATAATCTGACTAATCAGCCGATTAGCTACAAATAATCTGACTAATCAGCCGATTAGCTACAAATAATCTGACTAATCAGTCGATTAGCTACAAATAATCAGAGTAATTCATAGATTAGCTACAAATAATCTGACTAATCAGTCGATTAGCTACAAATAATCTGAGTTATTGATAGATTAGCTACAAATAATCTGACTAATCAGTCGATTAGCTACAAATAATCTGAGTAATCAGTCGATTAGCTACAAATAATATGAGTAATTGATAGATTAGCTACAAATTATCTGACTAATCAGTGGATTAGCTACAAATAATCTGACTAATCAGTCGATTAGCTACAAATAATCTGAGTAATCAGTTGATTAGCTACAAATAATATGAGTAATTGATAGATTAGCTACAAATAATCTGACTAATCAGTCGATTAGCTACAAATACTATGAGTAATTGATAGATTAGCTACAAATAATCTGACAAATCAGTGGATTAGCTACAAATAATCTGACTAATCAGTCGATTAGCTACAAATAATCTGAGTAATCAGTTGATTAGCTACAAATAATATGAGTAATTGATAGATTAGCTACACATAATCTGAGTAATCAGTCGATTAGCTACAAATACTATGAGTAATTGATAGATTAGCTACAAATAATCTGACTAATCAGTGGATTAGCTACAAATAATCTGACTAATCAGTCGATTAGCTACAAATAATCTGAGTAATCAGTTGATTAGCTACAAATAATATGAGTAATTGATAGATTAGCTACACATAATCTGAGTAATCAGTCGATTAGCTACAAATACTATGAGTAATTGATAGATTAGCTACAAATAATCTGACTAATCAGTGGATTAGCTACAAATAATCTGACTAATCAGTCGATTAGCTACAAATAATCTGAGTAATCAGTTGATTAGCTACAAATAATATGAGTAATTGATAGATTAGCTACACATAATCTGAGTAATCAGTCGATTAGCTACAAATACTATGAGTAATTGATAGATTAGCTACAAATAATCTGACTAATCAGTGGATTAGCTACAAATAATCTGACTAATCAGTCGATTAGCTACAAATAATCTGAGTAATCAGTTGATTAGCTACAAATAATATGAGTAATTGATAGATTAGCTACAAATAATCAGAGTAATTGATAGATCAGCTACAAATAATCTGACTAATCAGTCGATTAGCTACAAATAATCAGAGTAATTGATAGATTAGCTACAAATAATCTGACTAATCAGTCGATTAGCTACAAATAATCAGAGTAATTGATAGATTAGCTACAAATAATCTGACTAATCAGTCGATTAGCTACAAATAATCAGAGTAATTGATAGATTAGCTACAAATAATCTGACTAATCAGTCTATTAGCTACAAATAATCTGACTATCGAGGGCCCGGTGCTGATATCGGGCTCCGTGTGTGTTCTGTATGAGGTACACGTGCCTGACCTGGTCCTGAAACAGTCTTAAATCCTGGTTAGTATTAGATTCCTGTGTGCACAGATCAGACTGACGCCCATCATTTGTCACACTGACTGCCCAAAAACCCTGAACCTCAATCTCCCTACGCATCATATCTGCATCCCGGCGCATCCCCGCGTCCCGGAGCGTCGCCGCTCCAATCCGCCCTCATCCCTGCTGCCTGTCTGCACACGAGCAGGGCTTTACATGCCTAATGCAGCTCCGCCGCTGCGGCTCGCCCCGGCGCCGCGGGGGGCCGGACAGCCCAGCGGACGTGACATTAATATTTACAGTCCCTTCATTAAAACCTTCATTCTTTTTAATGACGTAGGCAGTTAAACGGCGAGGGGGTCCCGCGGCTTTACTGCGCGGTGGGCTGCTCCACACATGGACCAGCGGCAGCAGCAGTGGCGGCGGTGGGACGAAATAATAACATACTCAACATGCAACAGGAAACAGGTACTGTTACGTAAGAGTTATTAGGAGGAGGAAACGCCGACGGGTCGCATGAGCTTACGCAGTGATAGCTCTTATATATTTAATATCATCATCCTCCACACAAAAACTTGCATTTTTAACAGTTTTCAGTTTTCATCATTATTCAAACACGACAGCCACTGGTTATATGAAGGTAAAGAGAGTTTTTGGTCTCTCCTGTAAAGTAGGGATTTTGGTAATACAGTTTTTTACAGAAAAAAGTAAGTGTCCTATCTATCTAAGTATGTGTATGTGCATATATATATATATATATATATATATGAAAGTAATTCTATGTATTGTCTTCATGTCTGTATATTGTCATCTAGTGCTCTGTACATAAGTATGTGAAATGTGTTTATATATATATATATATATATGGTACAATATTCTTAAATATATACATAATACTGCAATGCACAATGTGCCATATGCATTATTTGTAATGTGAAATTCCAATAAAATCTCTATATATTAACTATTAACTCGCTCTAACTCCTCTGCTGTAAAGGTGCTATGTTGGATATATATATGTTGGGTATATATATAGATATATTACTATAATGTGTAATGTGTTTATTTAGATGTATATGTATCTATATGTAATACTGTATATTTTATGCATTATGTATAAGTACTTAGAGCAATATAAAATAGTTACAAATATCCTGATATTATAAAATTGTATTATATAACATTTATAAATTTTACAATATATACACTAATATACATAAATATACAATATAGAATTGGAATATATATATATATGTGTGTGTATATATATATATATATATATATATATATATATATATATATATATATAAAGTATAATAATGTATCTTAGATGTATTAGACGTATATGTATCTATATGTAATAATATATATATTTAATGCAACATGTATGAGTACCTATCTACAATAATAATAATAATAATAATAATAATAATAATAATAATAATAATAATAAACCTAAAACTGTCTTTACCTTCAATGTAAGTCAATGGAACCAGAATTCTTTACAAACTATTTTGCAGTGTTTCTATTGGTCCATTCATCACAAAACTCCTACACAGTGTTAACGATAGCTGCTCAGTTCAAACGATGAAAAAAACACTGGAGGGTGTCGATATGTACATATGTATATGTAATAATAAGTCCAGCTATAACCTCAGAGGGGGGGTGCAGTTCCTCTGGAGTGTTAAAGGTGTTCATAGAGTCAGTAGTGCGTTACTCCGTTTACACTCACACTCATCATGTGTGTGTGGTGTTAAGTGCGAGGTCAGCCTCGTAAAGGCAGGAATGTTCTCCTTTCATGTATCCGGACTCACACGCCGACACGCTTCCTCCCCACCGCGAGGGCTTTATGGGTGATGGCGGTGTGCGCGGGGTCGGGGGGCACCGCCCACTAAATCAGCTTTACTGTGTGTGTATATTCTCTCTGAACCGGCGCGCCACGGTTCCAATTTGTGATGTCAGGCCAGGAGCCACTCCACTGCCTCAGTGAACCCAGAGGGTGTGTTACCATTAGTAATAACACTAATACAATACTAAATAAATAAATAAATAAATAAATAAATAAATAAATATACTTACTGCACTGAGTTACAGCTCTGTGTGTATATATATACTCACCCCAGCATCCTCTGCCCACAGGACACTGCTGTCTGGAGAGTTTTGGTTGGTGGACGGTTCTCAGTCCAGCAGTGACACTGAAGTGTTTAAAGTGTTCTGATCCACTCACACCAGCACCACACACTACTAACACATCTGCAGCGCTGAGAATGACCCACCTCCCTAATAGTATCTGCTCTGTGGTGGTCCTGTGGGGGTCCTGATCATTAAAGAACAGAGTAATAAAGTATACAGAGAATCAGATGAACTACAATCTGTAAGTGGAGCTCCTGTATGGTCAGTGGAGCTGATACAGTGGACAGTGAGTGGAGATACTGGGAGGTGGGTTTAATGTTATGTAACCAGACATCCACCTCTAAAAGCTGTTCTAGATACAATCAGATCTGTTCACAGTGGAGGTGAATGGAACCAGACGTCCACCTCTAAAAGCTCCTCACAGAAAGTTCTTACAGTAGATGTTATAAATACACTGTCTGATTCTGAGACGCTGTTTATGATAGTTTAGAGAAGATCTCAGTCTTAAACTCCATTCATGGTGGAGGGATACATGCAGGACGCTGTGAGGTTCAAATAGTCCCCAAAGAAAACCTAGTATTATTACCAGGAGAGCGTTCCTCAGTGCTGTGAAGAGGCTACACTGCTGATTGTTGGGCTTTGTTGTTGTGGCGATGTGTAGTTGTGTGGCTGTGATGTTGCTACACCGCTATAAAAGTTGGGACGCTGTAGCTGACCTTCAGGAACTGCGTCCCTCACACCGTAACGCTGAGACCTATTGATTACGGCGCAGAAGCCATTCACGTCTGGCTCACTAATGAGGCGGTGACATCGTGCCTCGAGCCAAAACCACACTGAACACAAGCTCACTCTGACAGAGACCCCCTCCCTAACAACCCAACATCCCCACCCCACCTCCTACCCCCGCCCGGGGGTCGCCCCCTCTCCGCTATGATAGTGTGGCTAACTAACATTTAGACGAGGGGTGATTCCGTGTCACATCTGGTCTGCCCGCGCTCGATCAAAGGACAGATCAAAGGAGGATCGGAGCCGACAATCCATGAAAAACTAAATATATAAATATATGAATATAAATATATAAATATATAAAAATATAAAAATAAATATATAAATGTACATATATAAATATATAAAAATATAAATACATAAATATATAAATATATAAATATATAAATATATAAATATATAAATATAAATATAAATATCATCACTACTCAAAAAGAAAAATTCCCACACAATGTAAACGACCACTGGTGATCTAGGAAAATAAAAATCAACCAAAATGGCGATACATTGGTTTTATATATATATATATATTGCTACAGGGTGAGTCAAAAGTATCAGGACACCCTTTTATTTCAGAAAGGAAAAGCGGCTATGTCCCGAACATGGCTGCCATCTTAAAAGCCGCCATATTGGATCAAGGGCAAGTTTTTCCAATGGAAAGGTGGTCATGTATCTCCTCCATCTCTTCACCTCCATGTCCTTGTCTTCATCACCTTACCTCCATCTCCTCACATTCCTCTCCTTACCTCCATCTCCTCACCTTCATCTCCTCACATTCCTCACCTTACTTCCATCTCCCCACCTTAATCTCCTTAATTTCATCTCCTCACCTCCATCTCCTTACCTCCATCTCCTTACATTCCTCTCCTTACCTCCATCTCCATCTTCTTACCTCCATCTCCTCACATTCCTCTCCTTACCTCCATTTCCTTACATTTATCTCCTCACCTTCATCTCCTAACCTCCCTCTCCACACCTTTATCACCTCACCTTCATCTTATCTCCATCTCCTCACATTCCTCTCTGTACCTTCATCTCCTCACCTCCCTCTCCCCACCTTCATTACTTCACCTCCATCTCTTCAACTCCCTCCCCTTTAATATGATATAAATGTGGTGTAAGGTAACCGAGCGGTGCTGAGGGCAGTGAGTCCTGAGCTCGTGGTTTGTCTCTCCTGCTCGTGTCTGATTGGCTGTGCTGGACTGAGAGTGGTTTGGGCTGTTCTACTGGGGGGGCTGTGTCTGTGTTCAGGGCTCAGAGGAGAAGTCGTGTTAGCGTCTTTCTCCGCGCCGCGTCCCCGATGGCCGAGAAAAAGCCTCAGAGATCAAAAAGAAACAGCAACGACAACAACATTTAAGACTCTCGCCGTCCCCCCTGATCGCCTCCCGCCTAAAAGCACACTATTGATTTTAACCAACCTCGTTTCACCCAAAACCCTCCTCACCCACCAAGACCACTCCACTGCCAGCCGTCCCCTCAGAGAGAGAGAGAGAGAGAGAGAGAGAGAGAGAGAGAGAGAGAGAGAGAGAGAGAGAGAGAGAGAGAGAGAGAGAGAGAGAGAGACGGGGAGAGAGAGAGAGACACGGAGAGAGAGAGATAGCAAGAGAGAGACAGACAGAGAGAGAGAGAGAGAGAGAGAGAGAGAGAGAGAGAGAGAGAGAGACAGACAGAGAGAGCGAGAGGGACAGAGAGAGCGAGAGGGACAGAGAGAGGGACAGAGAGAGAAATACAGAGAGAGAGAGAGAGAGAGAGAGAGAGAGAGAGAGAGAGAGAGAGAGAGAGAGGGACAGAGAGAGAGAGGGAGAGAGAAATACAGAGAGAGAGAAGAAAGAGAGAGAGAAATACAGAGGGAGAGAAGAGAGAGAGAGAAACAGAGAGAGAGAAATACAGACAGAGATAGAGAGAGAGAGAGAGAGAGGGGGACAGAGAGAGAAATACAGAGAGAGAGAAGAAAGAGAGAGAGGAATACAGAGAGAGAGAGAGAGAGAGAGAGAGAGAGAGAGAGAGAGAAGAGAGAGAGAAATACAGAGGGAGAGAAGAGAGAGAGAGAAACAGAGAGAGAGAAATACAGACAGAGATAGAGAGAGAGAAGAGAGAGGGTGAGAGAGAACTACAGAGAGAGAGAGAGAGAGAGAGAGAAGAAAGAGAGAAGAGAAGAGAGAGAGTGAGAGACCTGCAGTGAGACAGAGAGATCCAAACCAGGGGGGCATTTTGAGTCAATCACAACACGAAGTGGGCAATTACGAGGTTAGCGGGTTAGCGGTGTATGTCAGGGGCCAGAGCGGACCCTCAGGGGCCCCACACAGACTTACACACACACACGCTCCACTCGGCAGGGTCTCGGGTCGGAGAGAAGAACAGATTTTTAGTTCCTCTTCAGGCTGCCAGCCAATCAGCCTCCAGCAGAGCCTGGGACCACCCTTCCCTCTCTCTTCACAGACTCTTATCCCCCTTTTCCCCAAATTCTTCACACATCCCCCACCAGCACACACACACACACACACACACACACAGTCATACACACACACAGTCATACACACACACACAGCCATACACACACACAAAGTCATACACACACACACAAAAACACACACACACAGTCATACACACACACACACACATACAAACACACACAGTCATACACACACACAAATCATAAAGACATACACACAGTCATACACACACACAAATCATAAACACATACACACAGTCATACACACACAAAGTCATACACACACACACAGTCATACACACACACACACACTCTCAAACACACACACACAGAGCCACACACACACACACACACACTTTCAAACACACACACACACAGTCATACACACAAACGCACTTTCAAATACACACACACTATCAAAATCACAGTCATATACACAAACATATACAAAGACAGACACACACACTCTCAAAGACACACACACACAAAGTCATACACACACACAGTCATACACACACACAGTCATACACACACACACACACACTCTCAAACACACACACACACACACACACACACAGCCACACACACACACTTTCAAATACACACACACTATCAAAAACACAGTCATATACACACACACACACAAAGTCATACACACACACAGTCATACACACACAGTCATACACACACACAAAGTCATACACACACACACAGTCATACACACACACACAGTCATACACACACACACACACAGAGCCACACACACACACTTTCAAACACACACACACTTTCAAATACACACACAATATCAAAAACACAGTCATAAACACACACCCACACATACAAAGACAGACACACTCTCTCAAAGACACACACACACACTCAAAGACACACACAGCCACACAGAGCCACACACACAGTCACACACAAACACACACACCCACAGACACACACACACATAGTCATACACACACACACACTCTCAAAAACAAAGTCATACACACAAACACACACAGACACACACACATAGAGTCATACACACACTCTCTCAAACACACACACAGTCATACACACACACTCTCAAGCACAGTCATACACACACACACACACTCTGAAACACACACACACACAAACACACCCCCTCAAACACACACACACACAGTCATACACACTCTCAAACACACACAGTTATACACACACTCTCAAACACAGTCATACACACAAACACACACAGACAAAGTCATACACAAACAGTCATACACACACTCATACACTCTCAAGCACACACACACATACACTCAAACACACAGACACACAGACTCTCAAACACACACACACAGTCATACACAGACACACACACAGACACACCCTCTCAAACACACACAGTAATACACAAACACACACTCTCAAACACACATAGTCATACACACAGTCATACACACACACTCAAACACACACAGTCATAAACACACACAAAGTCATACACAGACACACACTCTCAAACACAAATAGTCATACATACACTCAAACACACACATACACAGACACACACTGTCATACACTCAAACACACACAGTCATACACAGTCACACACACACACACACACACACACACACTCTCTCACACACATCCACTCTCAAACACACACTCTTAAACACACAGACACACACACAGGTAAACACACACACATACACTCTTAAACATACACACACAGTCTCACAAACACACACTCAGAGTTTGTCTTGCTTTTAGGATCTCTAACACAGCTTTCATTACAACACTCCCACATCCACATACTCACAGAGAGTACTCCATTACACATTACTGCTTACTCCTGTCCTACTGCATGGCCAACACACACTCACACCTATGGGCAACTTAGAGTCAGCCATCAACCAAACATGCATGTGTTTGGACTGTGGGAGGACCACTAGACCACCGTACTGACCACTAGAACACCATGCTGACCTACCAACAAGTCATATTAAGGCAGGTAAATCCTACAAAATGTAGAATTTATGTAACTGGAGTGAACCTCTCATGTACCTGGAGTGGACCTTTTACGTAACTGGAGTGGACCTCTCATTTACCTGGAGTGGAGCTCTCATGTACCTGGAGTGGACCCATCACATAACTGGAATGGACCTCTCATGTACCTGGAGTGGACCTTTCATGTAACTGGAATGGATCTTTCATGTAACTGGAGTGGAGCCCTCATGTACCTGGAGTGAACCTCTCATGTACCTGGAGTGGACCTTTCATGTAACTGGAGTGGACCTTCATTGTAACTGGAGTGGACTCATCACGTAACTGGTGTGAACCCCTTACGTAACTGAAGTGACTCCTTACATAGCTGGAGTGGACCTCTCCCGTAACTGGAGTGGACCCCTCACGTAACTGGAGAGGATCCCTCACGTAACTGGAGAGGAACCTTTATGGAACTGGAGTCGTCCCCTCACATAACTGGTGTGGATCCCTCATGTACCTGGAGTGGACCTCTCACATAACTGTAGTGGACCTCTCACGTAACTGGAGTGGATCCCTCACATAACTGGAGTGGACCCCTCCGTAACTGGAGTGGACGTCTCACGTAACTGAAGTGGACCTCTCATGTAACTGGAGTTGTACTCCTTATATCACTGGAGTGGTACACCTGACCTGATATTTCTATGTGTAGTTGTTTGGAGATACTGGTAAGTGTAGTTGTTTGGAGATACTGGTAAGTGTAGATATTTGGAGATATTGTGATGTGTAGTTGTTTGGAGATATTGGGATGTGTAGTTGTTAGGAGATATTGGGATGTGTAGATATTTGGGGATATTGTGATGTGTAGTTGTTTGGAGATATTGGTATGTGTGGATGTTTGGAGATATTAGGATGTGTAGATATTTGGAGATATTGGGATGTATAGATATTTGGAGATATTGGGATGTGTAGATATTTGGGGATATTGTGATGTGTAGTTGTTTGGAGATATTGGTATGTGTAGATGTTTGGAGATATTAGGATGTATAGATATTTGAAGATATTATGATGTGTAATTGTTTGGAGATATTGGGATGTGTAGTTGTTTGGAGATAATGGGATGTGTAGATGTTTAAAGATATTAGGATGTATAGATATTTGGAGATATTGGTATGTGTAGATGTTTGGGAATATTGGGATGTGTAGTTGTTTGGAGATATTAGGATGCGTAGATATTTGGGGATATTGTGATGAGTAGTTTGGAGATATTGGTATGTGTAGATGTTTGGATATATTAGGATGTGTAGATATTTGGAGATATTGGGATGTATAGATATTTGGAGATATTGTGATGTGTAGTTGTTTGGAGATATTGGGATGTGTAGTTGTTTGGAGATATTGATATGTGTAGATGTTTGGAGATATTGGGATGTGTAGATGTTTGGAGATATTTGGAAATATAGATATTTGGGGATATTGTGATGTGTAGTTTGGAGATATTGGTATGTGTAGATGTTTGGGGATATTGTGATGTGTAGTTTGGAGATATTGGTGTGTGTAGATGTTTGGAGATATTAGGATGTGTAGATATTTGGAGATATTGGGATGTATATATATTTGGAGATATTGGGATGTATAGATATTTGGAGGTATTGTGATGTGTAGTTGTTTTTTGATATTGTGATGTGTAGATGTTTGGAGATATTGATATGTGTAGATGTTTGGAGATATTGGTATGTGTAGATGTTTGGAGATATTGGGAAATGTAGATGTTTGGAGATATTTCTATGTGTATTTGTTTGGGGATATTGGGATGTGTAGTTGTTTTTAGATATTGTGATGTGTAGATGTTTGGAGATATTGGTATGTGTAGATATTTGGAGATAATTTGATGTGTATTAATTTAGAGATTTTGCGATGTGTAGATGTTTGGAGATATTGGTATGTTTATATATTTGGGGATAATGTGATGTGTAGTAATTTGAAGATTTTGTGATGTGTAGATGTTTGGAGATATTGGTATGTGTAGGTATTTGGAGATATTTCTATGTGTATTTGTTTGGAGATATTGGGATGTGTAGTTGTTTTTAGATATTGGGATGTGTAGATGTTTGGAGATATTGGTATGTGTAGATATTTGGAGATAATGGGATGTGTAGTAATTTGGAGATTTTGTGATGTGTAGATGTTTGGAGATATTGGTATGTGTAGATATTTGGAGATATTGGGATTTCTAGATTTTTGTTTGGAAATATGTGGAGACACTGAGATGTTTAGATGTTTAGGTATTTGGAAATATTTAAATGTGTAGATACTTGAAGTTCTAGATATTTTAGATGGAGCTCATTAGATTTCTGGAAATACAGTATTTGTAAATGTTCCCATGTTGATCCTCCTCTCTCTCCCTCTCTCTCCGTCTCGTGCTCTATCGCTGGAACTCATCATGGAGAATCTCACACTCTAAAAAACTACACGACACTCGGGACCGTGCGCTGTCAGGTGAGAACGCATAATCATCCCTCAGCGCGCGCGCGCACACTCACATGCACACACACCACAGATCGTGTATTTGGCTATGGTTGTTCTCGCGCATAACTACTATCAGTAAAAACTGAGAACACAAGACATTATTTATTTATTTATGAATTGAATATACAGAAATGTAATAATGAGTTACATATAGACGTTCGTCTCTGTGTGTGTATGTGTGTTAGTGTGTGTATGTGTGTGTGTTTGTGGTGCTTAAAGCAGGTGTAATTCCCTCACCTGTCTGTAGTTGGCGCTCTAACTGAAGCTTTGTGTGCTCTGAGCTGTGAGTTTAATGCTAAAAGCCTGTATTAACTGAAGTGAGTTTGAAACTCTGTCATAAAGACTGGTCGAAATTCAGCTCGTGTTTTTAATTTCTAGTCTTATTCTGGATATTAATGGTCTATCTGAGTGTTTGGTTCGCTCGTGCGGTTTTAATTAGCCACATTTTTTTTCTCCGGGCTGAAAAAATTAAAACACGAAAATATTAAATATCTTTCATATGAAGCTCGTGACTGAAGAGGAGAAGAGATCATCACTTCACTCTGTATTACTCTTAATTACTTTTCATTTCTCGTTCTAGAGTGGGAGAGTTTTTAGACCTTTAGAATTTATTTATTTGTATACTTATTTATTTATTAATTTAATTATTTATTTTTTTTGATCTCGTGCTAATCCTCATTTTTGTATTCGTCTTCATCGCCATCACCATTATCATCATCATCATCCTCACTGCATTCGCTCTCTGGTGTTTGGTGTTCTTCTAATTATTACGTTCCAGCAAGGGATTTATTTGCTTGTTTATTTATTTATTTATTTATTGGTCTCGCGCAAATCATTTTTGTATTCGTCTTCATAATCACCATCATCATCATCACTGCATTATCCCTAGTGCTTAAAGATCTCCTAATTATACGTTCCATCAATGGAATTATTTATTTATTTATTCATATGTTTATTCATTTTTTATTTTTATTTTTTTTTCTCGTTCAGTTTCCAAATTTTCGATGCACGCGCCACACTTTAATTTCCTCTCTATTACACCGACAACACGCGCAGAAATCACTACACACGTTTTGTCGGTTTTGTGTCATAAAAACATGCGCAGTTATATTGTTTTTTCTCTTTATGATTTTTTTTTCTCATCTTCTTGTTTTGATTACACTGAAACACGCACGCGGAGCTCGTTTTCGCTCGAGGCTTCTCGTGTGTTTTTGTGATAAACTAACGCCGAGAAAATCTACGTGTGATTCTGATCATGTTTTAAAATTAGCGATTCTTACTTCCGCTCAAATTTTGTTCGTTATTAATAAATTCTTTTCTTTTTTGTTTCTGTTTGTATTTTGTATTTTTGTTAATGTAGATTAATTGTTTTATTCACACTGACCCACCTGCCCAGATAGGCCTCGTGATGGAGGGAGGGGGGTGGAGAAAGTAGCATGAACCGGAACCGTGATGCGCCACGCTTTAGCGCACGTGCTGCAAATGATTACCGAATCAGGGGGAGAACGCAGAAAGAGTGCACGAGCGAGTTTTTGCTGTAGTTGTTTTGTTTGTTTTTAAACACCTTATCCTATTGTGCGCGCGCGCACACACGCGCGGTTCTTCGTGCTTACGCGCTCCAGGCCGTTGTAGGAGGTACGTATATCTGTTTTGACTGTGAACTCAATCTCCATTGTTTTCTCCTCATAATTAACCCCCGCGCGCGCACACAGGCCTGTGCGTGTTTGTCTGATTTGCAGCCTTGCAAAGTGTGTGCACGCGCGCCGTGGAGGTTTCAGGTCAGAACAAATAAAAAATTCTCCTTGATTGAGGCGATTTTTAAGCCCCCCCCGAAAAAACAAATCGTCGCCCACCCTCGAGCAGCTGACCGCTCAGAAACTGCTCGCGGTGTTTATTTACTTACTTTATTTCTTGTGCATTCCTCCAATAGCGGTGGAGAGAGAGAGTGATAGAGAGGAGGCGCGAGGCGGAATACCTCCAAGGCTCCTCCCATCTCGTGCTGGCTGCGCGCGCGCGTGCGTATATAAACGCCCCTGAAACGCCTCCCTGTTCAACACAAGCCAGAAAAGCGCGAGAAACGCCAACAGCCGCAGCCGAGAGAGGCCAGGAGAGCAGAAGCGCGCACCCGCCAAACTTCTCCTCCACTTCTTACTGGCTTAAAAGAGAGAGAGAGAAGCGAAGAGAAAGAAGTAGAGGAGTGAAAGGGGGGCAACATCTCAGGTTCTGCTACCCCCCCAGGCGCGCGCGCGCGTGCGTGACGGAGTGGTGTGTTGCGCTCCTGGTGCGCAATTCTTAACCGAAAAGAAAAGCCGAGAAAGTCGTAAAGATTCTAACTCTACATCCCGCAGCGATGCAGCTGGAGAGTCTGGTGGCTGGAGGGGCGGGTGGGGGTCCCGTGCCGCTTTCACTGCCCCTGCCCAAGCCCTTTTACCCACCGCTCTCTTCCTCGGACAGCGCTGCTTCTGCGTCGGCCAGTCCAGAAGAACCGGACACCGGCAAGAAATACGGCGGCGGGGGCGGCGGCGGAGGGACCACAGAGGGCGAGCCGGGCGCGAGGAGCCCACCTCCATCCAGCAACACAACCACCACCACCAGCAGCAGCAGCGGCGGCAGCTCCGGCGCGGCGCGCGAGCAGGCGCAAGAGCAGGACCCGGGGCAAGATGTGCTACCCATAAGGCGCTACGGCGCGGAAGACCTGCTGTACTTCGGCGCGCAGGATCCGGTTAGCTGCTCGCTCTTCCCCTACGGCGGCGGGGGCGCGCAGGGGGTCGCCGGGGCCACCGGCGGCGCGTGCTACGGCGGCTCGGGCGCGCCGTCCCGTTACTCGTCGTCCTCGTCGTCGTCGTCCTCCTCCTCCACGTCATCTTCCTCGCTCCACTACGGCCCGGTGCCGCTGCCCCCACACGCGGTCTCCGGCTTCCCGTCCTCCGTGTGCGCGAGCCGTGGCCAGTTCCCGCCGCCACATGCCGCCGCCGCGGCCGCCGCGGCCGCGGGCTACCAGTTCGCGCACGCGCAGGGTCCCGCGTGCCTGTATCCGTCTTATCCCGGGGCTCAGCGGGCGCAGGTGTATCTCTGCAACAGGCCGCTGTGGCTCAAGTTCCACAGGCACCAGACGGAGATGATCATCACCAAGCAGGGCAGGTAAGGCGCGCGCACGCACGCACGCACGCAGAGCGAACAAATGCGTGCACAGCGAGCAAAACTCGTGAAACGCGCAAATGCGTCGAAATAGGCTGCGCGCAAACAAATGCACTTGAATAAAAAACAATGTGGCACCGCGAACCTTAATCGAATAATCATTGTGTTTCGTTTTAAAACAAAATATAAACGCGTTCCAACAATTACACGAGCCCACAATGTGTTAATGTATGCAAATTAAAGTGTGGTAGGATTATTGCATGCAGCCCTTCAATCATAACAACAAAATTTATTCACTACCATCAGTCACAATTGGGTTCAAATATAGATACACAATTTTAAACATATATATGTATGTATGTGTCTGTTTGTGTGTATTTATATTTGAATACATTTTATATATATATATATATATATATATATATATATATATATATATATACGCATACACATAAACACGTCGCAGTTATAAAAGCAAGCAAAATAGGATAACTGGGCTCAGCCAATCTGTAAACATCCTCTGTATCTAGAGGCTCATTTCACTTTTAATAAAGCTGCCATGTTTGTGTGTTTATTATAACTGCACGTTCATAACGAACTGCGTCCAAATAGGAAGCGCAGTTAAATTAACATATTTAATTAAATTGATTGAATGCACGCGAAACGAAATCACTGACTTGAGAAATTTTGAGAACTTTGATTGGAAATTCTCAACCAATAAAGTCAAATTATTATTATTATTATTGTTGTTGTTGTTGCTATTATTAAAAAATATGGGGAAGTATTCATGAAAGACGCTTAACTTTTGATCTCTTAAGGTTGTGAAATTCGTTTTTTTTTCTTGTGATTTTTGTTATGAAATAAACATACATGTGTTTTTAAACTGTGTGTTTGCGGTTTCTGCGCAGGCGCATGTTCCCCTTCCTGAGCTTCAACATTACCGGCCTGAGCCTAACTGCGCACTACAACGTCTTCGTGGAGGTGGTGCTCGCGGACCCCAACCACTGGCGCTTCCAGGGTGGCAAATGGGTAACCTGCGGCAAAGCGGACAACAACATGCAGGGTGAGCCTAGCGCGCACGCGCGTCCACGCCGAAACCCAATTGACTCTCATTCGTTCTGCTTTTAGTTTTTTTTTTCGTTTTCTTTTTGCTCTTTGAAACAGATTCTCTGAACGTGACCGTTTCAATACTTTCCAAGAGTCTCGTGCAACATTAAAAAAAACTGCGCGAGCCTCTCTGCACGAGCGTGCAGGGAGACCTCGCCCAATGCCGGGGTGTGATTTTTTCTTTCTTTCTTTTTTTCAAGCGCTTTAAACTCGGCCGTGTGTTTGAGAGAGAGAAAGGGGAGCAGTTATGTGAGCGCGTGTCAGTACTTGAAGTGAAGTGTTCAGCTTCATGTGTATGTTGTGTAAAAGTCGAAGTGAGCTTAGAAGCTCATAGCGATTAAGGTAGAAGAGGAGATGCGCGCGCGCCCGGCGCATTTCGTGTGTTTCATTTTTTCCCCCAGACTCAGCACCAAAATGTATTAATTATTGCCGCTTTCAGAAGCTGCTGCATTAACTGTGGTGACCGCGCTCTACATTCTTAATGACCAATGAAATGAAAGTCCAGCAGCGCGCGCAATGCTTAGCTAGATTTCACATTGACTCTCTCTCTCTCTCCATTTATATTTGTATATCTTATTTTGCGGCTATCCGTTTAATTAGAATGCCTTTATAAGGATGCCTGAAATAAAATTGCGTGGAATACTAAACTCTAAAATTAAAAAAATAAAACTGCGAAGGAATTTCTAAGTTTTAAAAAAACGAAAATGGTTGGAATAAATCTTTAATTTTACATTTAATGTCTTGTAATATAATTTGCGGGTTTTATATTCATTTCCTCTATGGCTCGGTTTGCTTTGTTTTGGTTGGGTTTGACGCGGTCGCGTGTTGAGTTCGGATGGAGCTTGGGCTGAAAGCGTTCAAGTGTCAGAGTTCTATCTTTCTGATAAGTTCGTTAAGTGTAAATTAAAGTCGAGTCTAAAATTAAGACGCGGCGTGTTTGCGGTTAACGCTCAATTCGGAAATTGGATGTTCGCCAAAAGACAGGAACTCGCATATGTAGGAAATTCCAAACATAATGGAAGACTGCTATAAAATATCGACAGTTGTAAGACATTTGCTAAATAATTTTAGACAAAAATTGAGCAGAAATTTAATATTAAATAATACTAAGTTTGCGGCTTGGCTTTTTTCGCACGACTATGAGCCAACTTGCACCAACCTGCGTTGACCTTTAATGAATTTAAATTAGCGATTTGTTGCTTCTTCCGTTTGACTTTATTATTCAGGATGTGCTTTAATTAAATGATTCATTATTATTACTGGCGGTCTTTTCTGCTGGAGGACCGAGCAGAGCGCCTCAACCTGCGTGGGCTGCAAGTGTGAATGCATCTCATTTATTGATCATTCAGCACAGGCATAGGCGCTGTCACGATCTCTAAAAAAAAGAGACAAGAGAAGGCGAATTACACACTACAAGACACGTTCAATCGTCCCTTTTTTGTGTTGGGTTATTTAAAAACGATAATTTTTTTTTATCCTCCAGGAAACAAGATGTATGTCCACCCCGAATCTCCAAACACGGGGGCTCACTGGATGAGGCAGGAGATCTCTTTCAGCAAACTGAAGCTGACAAACAACAAAGGAGCAAACAACAACAACACCCAGGTAAACACCTCGGACGCGTCAGCGTGAAGGAATCTCGCGCGGTGTAAAACGTGTGGGGGCCCTTTCACTGCATAGAACCCATCGCGTGCTCTTTGCCTTTAGAGTCAGAAAGCTTGACCAACATGTCTTCAACATCTTACATAGGTTTATAGTCAGAACAAAAGTATACGGTTGCAGCAGAAGGAAAGAACATACTTTGATTTTAATGCACGTCTATAGAAACAAACGTCTCTCCAAACCAATTTCTTTTGCTCCACTCCACTATGAAATTTATCTACAGTTTAAAAGCACAGAAGTTACAAGAATCTGTCCTGAAAGCCCCTAGAATGGTTAATCAGCTGTGATTTACCTGAAGCCCATTAAGTTTTTCTACTAGTTTTAAATCAGTCTTAATTCACTGTGGAATTCTGGAATTTTGTAGAAGACCCTATAGATCTTTTTCATATGTGGCCTAAAGACTTAAGTTATTTGGTTAGCTGAGGAGTCCTGCTTTGTGAAATTGACCCCCAGAGTCTTTAGAGTGGACTGAACAAACCACTGTAGGCTACTAGAGCGAGGGCCGTTCTGGAAAGTTTAGCAAACGTTCCCTCAACGTCACTGTGCTTCCGTGTAGCTTTCGAGACCTAAATAATTTGGACTTGTGCTGGTGTCACTTGTTGGGCTTAATGGAAAAAGGCCAGCGTTAATGACTCTATCGTCCCTGTCCAATGAAATAAATAAGACTCCAAACTGGCAACTTTACAAGACAGGCCAAAAACTTCACTTTCAGTGCAAGTCAGTGGAATCAAAACATTATCCAAGCCATTTTGGAGCATTTCTGTTGGTCCGTTCGTCGTGAGGTTCTCACACAATGTGAACGGCAGCTGCTGCGTTCCAACCGTGCAGAAAAACAAAAACCGACATGCATGTTTTTCTTTGGACGTCAACGACATGAAAGAACGCGAGCGGTTCGGTGGGGTATATAGGCTTGGGGTGATGGTGTGCAGTCTAGAGTGTGCACGTCATCACTCTCCTCTCTGGCCTTCCGTGGTGGTTTGACACCTCCAAGAGCGAGAATGTCTGCCTTTCTGCTGCAGCGTCCTTTGCACACGTACTAGCATCGCGTGTGCAAATATGTAGGCCTTCCTGCCCGCGTCGCACTGCCAGTATCAGCCCCCCAGCCCCCCCCCCCCCCCCCCCAACCTTAAAGTTCACGTCACATCAGCTTTTATCAGTTGATAATTATTAACCAGGTATGTGCTCGCTTGTGTTCCTCCACCTTCGGCGTAGATGATCGTGCTGCAGTCCCTCCATAAGTACCAGCCCAGGCTGCACATCGTGGAGGTCAGCGAGGACGGCGTGGAGGACATGAGCGCCGAGGCTAAAACTCAGACCTTCACCTTCCCAGAAAACCAATTCATTGCGGTCACTGCTTACCAGAACACAGATGTAAGCGAAAAGCACTGACCTCCGCTTCCTTCTGCTTTTTCTTCCCTCGCAAGGCTGGCGAGGCCTCTGCCTTGGTAAAAACGTTCTATGTTTGTTTGTTTGTGTCCAGATCACGCAGCTGAAGATCGACCACAACCCGTTCGCCAAAGGCTTCAGAGATAATTACGACTCGTAAGTGTTGGCCAGAAGTCCTCAGTGAACGAGAGACACAGCAGAAATCCTACTTTCCTATATGTGATCTGTTCAGTGGATGGACTGATAATTCTCTTTCTAATTTCGATTTTACGTTTGAGTTCAAGTTAAATTCCATTAGATTCTTTATTTTCATTTCCAGTCAAATTCTGTTCGAGATATAAATATTTAGTGTTCAGTTGTTTTTTTCGTTCACTCAATTTTTTTGTTCTATCTTTTTTCTCTTTTTCTTCATTTATGTACATTTCTGTCTTTTTTATTTGTCTTTCTTATGTCCTCCCCCTGTTGTTTCATTTTATTATCGTTTTCCTCTTTGCCTTGTTTTTGTATCTTCATACTTTCGTTCTCTCCTCTCTTTCCTCATTATTTGCCTTCTTGTCTTTTCTGCCCAATCCTTCTATCTCTTTCCCTCTTTTGTCTGTTTCTCTTTCTTGCTTCCCTTTCATCTTTCTTTTTTTCATTTCTTTTTTTCTTTTTCTCTCAGTTTTGTCTCCTTAACTGACTTTATTGATTCAAATGACAACAACATTAAGACCACCACTTAGTTACACTTTCTCTCTCTCTGTCTCTCTCTCAGGATGTACACGGCCCCCGAGAGTGACCGGCTGACCCCGTCCCCTACCGACTCCCCTCGTTCCCACCAGATAGTTCCCGGCGCTCGTTACGCCATGCAGCCGTTCTTCCAGGACCAATTTGTGAACAACCTGCCGCAGAACCACCGCCTTTACGGGGGCGAGCGGGCGGTCCCACAGACCAACGGCCTACTGTCCCCCCAGACCGACGATTCAGCCGCCTCCTCTGCGGCAGGCCGCTGGTTCGTCCAGCAGGGCGGCGCTTCGGCCAAGCTCGACCTGACCTACGACACCGACTACTCGGCCTCTAGCCTGCTGCCCTACGGGATCAAACCCCTGCCCCTGCAAAGCCCCCACCCCCTGGGCTACTACCCAGACTCCTTCGCATCCATGGCGGCGGCCGGCTGGGGCACCAGCAGAAGCTCCAGCTATCAGCGGAAGATGACCACCGGCCTACCCTGGTCTCCCAGGCCCAGCCCGCCAGCCTTCTCGGACGACCCGCTGGCGGCCAAGGATAAGCTGCAAGAAGAGGGCTCAGCGGGCACCAGCGGGGCGTGGGGGCTCGAAGTGACCCCTGGGTTGAAACCTGTGGACTCGGGCGAGTACGCTATGGTGTGTAAAAGACGCCGCCTGTCACCCGGAGGGTCCAGCACGGACGCGTCGCCCACTATAAAGTGCGAGGACCTGAGTGCTGAGGAGTACAGCAAAGAACACCCTAAAGGCCTGGGTTACTACGCCTTCTACACCAGCCCTTAAACTCAGCACAGCGCCATCCTGATGCATTAATCTAGCTCTCTCTCTCTCTCTCTCTCTCTCTCTCTCTCTCTCTCTCTCTCTCTCTTTCTCTTTTCTCCGCTCTTTCTCCATCTCTCTCGCCCCCACACTCTATTTCTGTTCTTTTAAAGTGCTTTGCCCAGAATTGACTTTTGTTTTTATTTGTATTTTTTAAATACCTTTTAACTGCAGGTGCCAAAGCTACGCGCTACTGCTTGGTGTTGATGACGACTCAGTTCTGCTGGTTTGTGAAGGATGGGAGAGTTTTTTTTATTATTTTGGGTTTGTTTGTTTTTTGGAGGGATGGGTTCGATTATCTTTTTAAAAGCATTCAGCTGATTCCAGTCTTTTCGTTTTTTAAATATATATATTATATATATGAAAAAAATCAATGTGATTTTTTTTTCTCCTTCCCTTTAAGTTAAGATCCCCTGGTTGTACAGTATTTGTGCACTTTAGATTGTGATGTATCTTGTATAAATTGTCTACATGGCACTGGTATGAGACGTGTAATAAAACGTGCTTTTCATAAACTCCTTGTCCTATTTGTTTGTTTTTTTTGTCTTTTTACTTATTTCTGGTAGGCATGTTCTGCCAATTACACACTATTGGTTCTGAGTTTCTATCGGCAGGTTTGTTTAACCGCGTCAGACAAATTTGGCGCATACCTGCGAAATTTTTAATTTCGTTTAAAAATAATTTTCTTTTTTTTCCTTCCTCAAAATATAATTGTATTCGCAGTGATTCTATTTCTGCACAAATCTAGTTTATCTTGATCTCAATAAAAAAAAAAAATAAATAAATATATATATATATATATATATTTCTTACTTTTCGATTAGTCAAATGTGTCATTGTTTCGATTATTCGGGGAATTGTAGTCTTAGAAATAGCCGCAGGGAGTAAAAATCTGCGTGTGATTATGATGTTCAATAATAAGAATCCTTGCGCAGTCTTGTGCGCGGAAATAATCTGTTTTAAGATATAATAACTAAATTCACGGAATTATTAATTCCTAATTTTTTTTTTCTTTAAGTGGATAAACATCCAGCATATTTTTGAAGAAGCCGCTCGCTCCGTTGCTCGCGTTCTCTAAAATGCCGTTTTTTTTGGTAGCTGGATTAACACACGCTTTAGGTTCTTGAAGATAAACCTTCACCGGTCTTTAAAAATAGACAGTATCTCAGAAGAGCGGCGGGTTGAGGAGCTTTCACACCCACACTCGTGTCTGCAGAAACGTTTCCGGAACATCTCCAGAGGTTTCATCCTGAACCCCGCTGTTTAACCCTCTGGTCACCGGATCACCTGCACATCTCAATCCATTTCAGATCTCACGCGGTGTCACAAAGTCAGGTCATTATTTTTCTAATAATCATGACTTCAGTCATTCGTTCAAGCATATAAACAACAGCGGGCAGCCACGTACAGGCGGTGTATATACATCCAATCTAGCTGAACTCAAATCTAATGCAAGGGCAGGTCGTTAGGGTTAGACCGCCTCATCTGATTAATCTGTGAGTTCGTGTCGCTAATTATTAGAAGTTATTATGTATTAATATGGTCTCAGTATCTTAAACCAACGAGTTAACTGTAAACAAAAGAAACATAAATTATTTATCTAACATAAAAAGCTGTTTATAAAATCAGCCTCTCACTGGACATTTTATAATTAGGGCTTATTCTAAACTACTAATCAGAATATGGCCTTGAACTAAATTGTAATACCAATAGAACCAATTTCCCAGACAGTGAGTCTTTATAAATTATAATAGTAATGTGGGCAGTTTTCTGAATACTGATTAAACCCAGTTTATATCTAAATTATAATGCCAGTGTAGTCAGTTTCTTAGACACTGATTACATCTAGTCTTGGACTAAAGTGTAATGCCAGTGGGCCCAGTTTCTCAGACCCTGATTAAACGTCTTGGCCTAAATTATAATACTGATGTGGCCTATTTCTTAGACACTGTGTTTAGCTAGTATTGGCTTAAATAATGATTCTAGTATGGCCTCATTTTTAGACGCTGATTAAACCTTGGAATAAATTGTAATACCAATGGGGTCAGTTTCTCAGACCCTAATTAAACTGGTCTTGGAATAAATTACAATACCAGTGGGCCCAGTTTCTTAGATCCTGATTAAAACCTGTCTTGGACTAAATTGTAGTACCAATAAGCCCAGTTGCTCAGACACTGATTAAAACTGGACTTGGCTTAAATTATAATACTAATGCGTTCTATTTCTTAGACCCTAATTAAACATAGTCTTGGACTAAATTGTAACACCAATGGGCCTAGTTTCTCCAACTAAACAGAGTCTAGGATTACATGATAATATATATATATATATATATATATATATATATATATATATATATATATATATATATATATATATATATATATGGCCATTTTCACAGATACCAATATTAAGCCTAGTCTTGGACTAAACTGTACTCTTGGGGCCAACACTGATTAAGTTTAGGCTTGGACTAAATTGTAATACCAGTAGGCCCAGTTTCTCAGACACTGATTAAAACTGGTCTTAGACTAAAATATAATACCAATGGGCCCAGTTTCTCAGACACCAATTAAAACTGGACTTGGGCTAAATTTTAATACCAATGGGCCAAGTTTCTCAGACACTGATTAAACCTAGTCTTGGCCTAAATTATAATACAAATGTGTCCTATTCATTAGACCCTAATTAAACATAGTCTTAGACTAAATTGTAATACCAGTGGGCTTAGTTTCTCCAACTAAACCGAGTCTAGGATTACATTACAATATGGAAATGGCCATTTCCCAGATACCAATATTAAATCTAGTCTTGGACTAAATTGTAATACTATTGGGCCTATTCCTCAGACACTAATTAAGTTTAGTCTTGGACTAAATTGTAATACCAGTGGGCCTAGTTTCTCCAACTAAACCGAGTCTAGGATTACATTACGATATTGATATGGCCATTTTCCAAGATACCAATATTAAACCTAGTCTTGGACTAAATTGTAATACTATTGGGGCCAATTTCTCAGACACTTATTAAGTTTAGTCTCAGACTAAATTGTAATACCAGTAGGCCCAGTTTCTCAGACACTGATTAAAACTTGGATTTAATTGCAATACCAATGGGCCCAATTTCTCAGACCCTGATTAAATCTAATCCTGGACTAAATTTTAATACCACTAGGCCCAGTTTCTAAGATACTGATAAAGAAGGGCAAAAAATGGTCTTCAAACTGGTCCACAGACAGTCCACATTTAAGCTGTAACCCAGTTTACAATATATGAATGTGTGAACAGTCTGGGGGCCAGGGGACTGGGTTTAAGACCTTTGCCTAAACAATAATACCAATGTGGGCAGTTTCTTGGACATTAATTAAGATGAGTATTAGATTAAATTGTAATACCAGTTGGGCCAGTTTCTTTGACGTTGATTAAACCTAGTCTTGAATTATACTTTTATACCAATGGACCTGGTTGTCCAGACATAGATTAAGCCTAGTCCTGGATTAATTTTAGTGCCATTAGTGGATCACTAATGGAGATTCCTTTTAAGTCTAACATTATTCTCAGTCCAGGAAACCAGCCTATGGAGTTTCACTATTAAATATCCTATTTAGTTTAGTCTTAGATAGCCTCAATGTTAGTCTGGGAAACCCAGTACATAAGTGTGCTAACACTCTATAACCAATGAAACAATGAGAGAAAATAATTATAGGTTAACACATTACAATAAACAAGAACCAAAAATTAAACCCATTCCAGGCCGTAGAACGTTAGTATGAAACTCAGGTTGAGGCTGTGGTGCCACAAAGCCACTGGTGCTGAACTTCCTGATCAAACAGCACAATTAAAAATAGCGTATTTAAACCAGCGCTCAGCCCGAGGCCTGTTCTGAATTCATGTTGTTCAAACTTTTTTTTAAGTCCCTCCTCATCAGTAAATCCCATTTGAGCTGAATTGATGGTCTGGTATTTTTAAGTCTAATGAATTCTGTTGTCAGACTCTTGACAGAAAGCGAAGACTCTGACTAACTCCAATTAACACCTTCTAATGATGCCGAGCTCCTGATGGCACTGGCCTCCCTGGCTGCCTGTCAGCAAGAGACTGGAGGAGGAGGGGGGCACAAATAGGGTTGTATATGGGGGGGGCAGGGGGAGGGGGTAAAAACAGGGTGTATCAGGGGGAGGGGGTTAAAGCAAGTGTGTATTGGGGGCAACAGGGAAAAAAGGGCATCACAACAATTCTGCTACAATCATCACTGCAGAGCATAATTATGTCTTTAAACCAACAAACGAAATACATTCCAGACTTCTCTATCTATCTATCTATCTATCTATCTATCTATCTATCTATCTATCTATCTATCTATCTACCACCACAACAGGGTCACTGCAGTGCTGAGAAAGACGCACCACCCAAATAATACCTGCTCTTTGGTGGTCCTGTGGGAGTCCTGACCATTAAATAACAGGGTAACAAAGTATACAGAGAAAAGAAACAATGAACTGACCACCCCAGAGTCCAGAACCTCAACATCCTTGAGTTAGTTGGACAATGAAGCAAAAGCAGCTTATGAGAATGAAGTTTTGAGGTGAGTCTGAACTAAAAGTGAGTGTAAACTGAAGGTGAGTCTGAAATGAAAATGAGTTTAAACTGAAAGTGAATCTGAACTGAAAGTGAGTCTGAACTGAAAGTGAGTCTTAACTGAAGGTGAGTCTGAACTGAAAGTGAATCAGAACTGAAAGTGAATCCAAACTGAAAGTGAGTCTGAATTAAAAGTGAGTCTGAACTGAAAGTGAATCTGAACTGAAGGTGAGTCTAAACTGAAAGTGAGTGTAAACTGAAGGTGAGTCTGAAATGAAAATGAGTTTAAACTGAAAGTGAATCTGAACTGAAAGTGAGTCTGAACTGAAAGTGAGTCTTAACTGAAGGTGAGTCTGAACTGAAAGTGAATCAGAACTGAAAGTGAATCCAAACTGAAAGTGAGTCTGAATTAAAAGTGAGTCTGAACTGAAAGTGAATCTGAACTGAAGGTGAGTCTAAACTGAAAGTGAGTCTAAACTGAAAGTGAGTCTAAACTGAAGGTGTGTCTGAATTAAAAGTGAAACTGAACTGAAAGTGAGTCTGAACTGAAAGTGAGTCTTAACTGAAGGTGAGTCTGAACTGAAAGTGAATCAGAACTGAAAGTGAATCCAAACTGAAAGTGAGTCTGAATTAAAAGTGAGTCTGAACTGAAAGTGAATCTGAACTGAAGGTGAGTCTAAACTGAAAGTGAGTCTAAACTGAAAGTGAGTCTAAACTGAAGGTGTGTCTGAATTAAAAGTAAAACTGAACTGAAAGTGAGTCTGAGCTGAAGGTGAGTCTGAGCTGAAGGTGAGTCTGAGCTGAAGGTGAGTGTGGAATGAAAGTGAGTCAGAGCTAAAGGTGAGTGTGGAATGAAAGTAAGTCTTAACTGAAGGTGAGTCTGATATGTATGTGTTGTATGTATCAGGAACCAGCCTGAAGTGAAACGCTGTGTAAAGCCTGCGCTGGTAGCCAGCTTGGCTGTCTCTATAGAGGCTTAATGATTTCCTGCTCGTTTAGCGAGAGGATCGTGTGCCGGAGCACAGAAACACGAGTGGAGGACAGCAGGGAGGAGGACGCTGCTCAGCTTCTACAACAAAGTCGATACGCTCTGAGACGTTAACACTCATTCATGCAAGACAACTGCAGTAATCAATAGACTGTTTTACTGAGCTGTACACGCCAACAGCCCTCCAACCTGAAAGAGAGAGAGATACAGAGAGAGATACAGAAAGGCAGAGAGAGAGAAAAAAGATATATATATATATATATATATATATATATATATATATATATATATATATATAGAAAGAGAGAGAGAGAGGCAGAGAGAGAGAGAAAAAGAAATTGAAAGTAAGAGACGGAGAAAGAGAGATACACTAAGCTGATAGTTTTAATACTCACAGATGGATTTAACAGTATTAATGAAGGTGACTACGTATGACTTAATTAGTCATTATTAATTAATAATTACCATGAACCATTATTAATGATAAAACCCATTAATAACCATTATTATGAATAACAAATGTTAATAATGATGATGAATAACTATTTAATGACCTATTAATGAAATAAAAGCCATTAATAATTAATATTCTGTAACAATTTATAATAATAACCATATATTACCATTATTATCTTAACTAATAACAATTAAAGAACTCATACCATTCATTAACCTGTTATAAACCATTCAATAACCTCTAATGATCATTGATTAATCTGTAATATTCCATTCATTAACCTGTTATAAACTCGTCAATAACCTCTAATAATCCAGTGATTAACAAGTGCTCAACATTTATTTACTTGCAATAAAATATTCAATAATCTCTTATAATCCATTTATTGTTCTGTTATAAACTATTCAATAACCTGTTATTAAGGTGGTCGTGTTGTGAAGTGGTACCTACATGTGTTATTGTTGATCAGGATAGGTTTAAATAATTATTATCGCTAATATTTCTTATAAGCCTCTGTAAAATGAAAACTGAGGAATATATGTGAGCAGAAACATTTGGTGCCTTTTTCACACATCAAATAGCCAATCCAGGGGTCAGCGCCGGTCATACATCTCATACACTGTAGGTGACCTAGCGCTCGGCTGAGAATACTACATCACTGCTTTAGTTTTTTTAGTTTGGAGCCGTGACGAAGTGTTTTGGACGCGTTTCACTGACAGTTGAGCAGTTATATCTTTTTTTTATCAGCTCCACCAAAAGTGAGAAGATTGTAACAGTTATAAGTGTTTCCGTGGACCGAACGCCTGCGTCTGTTTTCCACCATAGCTCTGCATGTAAAAGCGGGAGAGAGAGAGAGAGAGAGAGAGATAGAGAGAGATAGGGAAATAGAGAGAGAGAGAGAGTTAATATTGATATGACACGTCCACGTAACGAGACGTGACAGATCCGGTGTTACTTGAAAAAAGGAAGCTCTGTGTAGCATAGGGTCTTTTATGGTCTACTTCTCTCTCTCCATGTCTCTCTCTCTCTCTCTCACTCTATCTCTCTCTTCAGTGCGTTCACTCAGCTGTTTACTACATTAAGGCTTAAGGTCATTTCAACTGCAGCAAACAGCAGTAAATCACATGGACAATCCCCTCAATGGAATACTGGTCGTTTACAGTGACACCGAATGAAGTGGGTCATACAGTGTTCGTACAGGATTCCAGAGTTTTGCACTTAATTACTTGTATCATATTGTGTAGCCTAATAGAATTTCCAAGTTTAACACTTAATGACCTATGTCATATGGTGTAGTACACAGTACAGTGTTCCAGAGGTTTACACTCACTAACCTGTGTCATATAGTTTAGAACATGCAGTACAGTGTTTCAGAGGTTTACACTAATTGACCTCAGTCATATGGTATAGTACATGCGGTACAGTATCCCAGAGGTTTACTCTAATTGACCTCAGTCATATGGTATAGTACATGCGGTACAGTATTCCAGATGTTTACACTAACTGACCTATGTCATATGGCATAGTACATGCAGTACAGTATTCCAGAGTTTGACACACATGCGGCACAGAATTCTAGAGTTTGACACTAACTGACCTACGTCACATGGTGTAGTACACACGGTACAGAATTCCAGAGACTCTAAATGACTGCAACTCTGTGGGCCTGAATATTTGGACCTGAATAATCTATATTCCGCTATAGCATTAAAAAATTGCTTTGAACCAAATGACCTGTGTCCTTTGTTCTACTCCAGTGAAGCACGTTCATATGTTGTAGAACCCTACATTCCAGAGGTAGTGCTAAAGTACCTGCACGCTATAGTGGAACCCAGTATGGTGAAACATTCCAGAAATCGGTACTTAATTTCCTGTCAGATGGCATGTCACAGCGAGATACAAGATTTCAGAGTTTTTGGACTAACTGTCTTGCATTTTATGGTGATGGTACAGAATTCCATTCAAACACAGCGAGACAACAATGTCCTAGTTAATGTGGTAATGTGGTAACAGAGAAACAAAGTTTTATTTGATTAAATTAATTCAAGCTGTCTTAATCACTTTCCATTCAACCAGCAGAGTGGCCACTAGGGGGCACTGCAATGTGATGTCTGTTTGCAGCTGTTTATAAACCCACTTATGAAACAGAGTCTATGCTAGTCAGTCTCTAGTAATTACTTTGGACCTTATGATGAATAATATATGTATATATAACAATAATACATATTGTAATTGACATGTACATGTTATTTTTTGTTGATATTTATTTTTCTATAAAAGTTAACATGTATAATACAACAGCTGCTCATTATATCCTGTGTGAGTTTCATGAAGAATGGACTGATAAAAATGCTCTTAAATCACCTGTACTGCAACCTGTTTAAGTTGATTTACAGTGAAAGTAAAGAAAGTTTTTGTTCTCTCCTGTAAAGTCACTGTTTTGGAGATGATATGCTGATTCTGTTGAGTCAGATGACTGAGAACATGTTCCTTTTAAGGGTAGAGCATTTCTGTCTCTGTTCCCACATACCATCACTTACACTCACTGTATTCTCACATCTCAGCCGGGTGATAATGTCTGCATATCATAGCCCCGCCCCCTCCGGCCCAGTATAAAAAGGATACATATATACGCACATTATATTCGGTGTGTATGTAACATTAACGTCTTGTATGTATTTATGCTTTTCATTGTCTATGTGTGTTATAATGTTAATATAGAAGTTGTTGTTTTTCTATTTAAAATTATGTGCTTCACAGACAACACACCTAACTATTGCACTTTCTGCTACTGGCAGTATATTATTTCTATTGGTTTATTACTTCTGTTCATTTATTTTCACACAGAAATTCAAATGGAATCTAAATGGAACTGAATGTATATTCTATATTTGAAACATATACATGCAAAAAAATAGCAGACCCCAATATAATATACAACATTTGAAGATAGAGTATAGTGTAGTGGTTGGTATAGTGTAGTAGGTGTATAGTGGTTGGTATAGTGTAGTGGTTGATATAGTAGTTGGTATAGTGTAGTGGGTGTATTGTGGTTGGTATAGTGTAGTGGTTGATATAGTGGTTGGTATAGTGTAGTGGGTGTATAGTGGTTGGTATAGTGTAGTGGGTGTATAGTGGTTGGTGTAGTGTAGTGGTTGATATAGTGGCTGGTATAGTGGTTGGTATAGGTTAGTGGGTGTATAGTGGTTGGTGTAGTATATTGGTTGATACAGTGTAGTGGGTATACAGTGGTTGGTATATTGTAGTGTTTGGTATAGTGTAGTGGTTGGTATGGTGTAGTGCTTTGTATAGCGTAGTGCTTGGTATAGTGTAGTGCTTGGTATAATAGTTAATAGTTGGTATAGTGTAGTGGGTGTATACTGGTTGGTATAGTGGTTTGCATAGGTTAGTGAGTGTATAGTGGTTGGTGCAGTGCATTGCTGGTATAGTGTAGTGGTTGGTGTAGTGTAGTGGATGGGACAATGCAGTGGATGGTATAGTGTAGTGGGTGTATAGTTGTTGATATGGTACAGTCCTTAGGCAAGACTTCTAACACTACCTTCATCTACCTGTCTACAGGTAAACTGTAACATTATACACCCCACAGGGTATATTTTAGTTGGTTCTACACAAGTATTTCATAAAAAATACACTCAGATTGGATTTAAGGGAATTGTTTTTGCTGATAGTTTAAGATCTAATTGTGTTGTTGTGTGAACTAATTACACGAAACAATTAAGTATACAATAAAACATGGTCATGCATTCCTACACAAACACCCAGTTCAGTCCGGTCCAGTCCGGCCCACTCTGGTGTCCTGCATTGGCCTGTGTGTCGGTGGCTGATCTGGCCCCGGTGCACTCGTCCATGTGTGTGTGTGTCTGTAAGCTGTGGGTCAGTAGGGTGTGAGTAATAGGTTGGGGGCCGCCGGCTGCCCCCCAGTCCCCAGCTCAGCCCTGCACTTAACACACTGAATTGATTTCAGACACCCCTCATGATCCTCAGAGGGGACGAGGCTGTGCCACCAGTGACCCCCTCCCCCGCCTTCCAACACCAAATACGCCTACATACACACAGTGTGTGTTCAGGCCCACACACACACACACACACACTCCTGTGCACGCTCGCCTCACGACTCAAGAGTGAGCCTGTGTGAAGCAGTGCCCCCCTGTGGTCTCTAGTGGGAACCGCAGGAATCCGGTACAAAGTGATGGAACTAGGATAAACCTTTAACTGGTATAGAACTAAGTTATCTAAGCTTTTTCTAAAGGTTCTTCACCGTCTCATATCTCAGCTACCTTAAAGAGCCATCTACTGAACATTTCCTTAATGATGCAATACCACTTAGTAACACTTTTAACACATTTGTAATGTACACCATTCAAAACAGATGAACACAAATTACAAGCTCTACGATTATAAGCAAAAGAGTACTGTATAGAAGTTGGTAGTAGTGTAGTGGTTGGTATAGTGTCGTGGTTAGTATAGTGTAGTGGTTGGTATAGTGTCGTGGTTAGTATAGTGTAGTGGTTGGTATAGTGTAGTGGCTGGTATAGTGTACTTGGTACTTCAGCATACAGGGAGGAGGTACAGCAGCTGACAGACTGGTGTACAGTCAACAACCTTCACTGGAATGTAGAGAAGACAAAGGAAATGGTTGTTGACTTCAGGAAATCAAGACCGGTCCACTCTTTGCTTAACATCAACGGCTCCTCTGTGGAGATCGTTAAGAGCACCAAGTTCCTTGGTGTCCACCTAGCGGAGAACCTCACCTGGTCCCTGAACACCAGCTCTACAGCCAAGAAAGCCCAGCAGCGTCTCTACTTCCTCCGGAAGCTGAGAAAGGCCCGTCTCCCTCCACCCATCCTCACCCTCTTCTATAGGGGAACCATAGAGAGCATCCTAAGCAGCTGCATCACTGCCTGGTTTGGGTCCTGCACAGCCTCTGACCGCAAGTCCCTCCAACGCGTTGTGAGGACAGCTGAGAGGATCATCGGAGTCTCTCTCCCCTCCGTCTTGGACATTTACACCACCCGCTGCATCCGCAAAGCAACCAGCATTGTGGATGACCCCACCCACCCTTCACACAGACTGTTCTCCCTCCTGCCATCAGGAAGAAGGTACCGCAGCGTCCGGTCCAACACGACCAGACTCTGCAACAGCTTCTTCCCCCAAGACTTCTCAACACAACTCAACGTCTGAACTGATATCTTCCTGGTACATGTACACTCTCTCTCTCTCTCTCTCTCTCTGTCTCTCTCTCTCTCTCTCTCTCTCTCTCTCTCTCTCTCCAACCATTTACCCCAGATAAAAAAGGGGTAATTTTTTGCACAAAGCATTGCACTAATAACTCTACTACCTCACTGGAATCTATTTATTACACATTGCACAATTTGCACACTACCAGCAATTATTTATTATTCTCTGTCTGTACTGTGTTGTGTTCTGTCTGTACTGTGTTGTGTTGTGTTGTCTGTCCGCACTTGTTTGTTCGTGTTGCACTTGTGTCTGTATGCACTGTTTATGTTGCACCATGGTCCTAGAGGAACGTTGTTTCATTTCACTGTGTACTCTGTATGTAGTTGAAATGACAATAAAACCCACTTGACTTGACTTGACTTGGTGTATAGTGGGTTGGTATAGTGTAGTGGTTAGTATAGTGTAGTGGTTGGTGTAGTGTAGTGGTTGGTATAGTGTAGTGGCTGGTATAGTGTACTTGGTGTATAGTTGGTTGGTATAGTGTAGTGGTTAGTATAGTGTAGTGGTTGGTGTAGTGTAGTGGTTGGTGTAGTGTTGTGGTTGGTATAGTGTTTGGTATAGGGTAGTGGTTGGTATAGTGTAGTGGCTGGTATAGTGTACTTGGTGTATAGTGGGTTAATATAGTGTAGTGGCTGGTATAGTGTACTTGGTGTATAGTAGTTGGTATAGTGTAGAAGCTGGTATAGTGTACGAGGTGTATATTCGTCGGTATAGTCTTTGGTATATTGTAGTGGTTGGTATTGTGTTTGGTATAGTGTAGTGGGTGTATACTGTTTGGTATAGGATAGTGGTTAATTTATTCGTTGGAGTAGTATATTGGTTGACATAGTGTAGTGGTTGGTGTAGTGGTAAGTATAGTGGTTGGCATAGTATTGTTGATGGTATAGTGGTGGGTTTTGTGTGGTGGTTGGTATAGTATAGTGGGTGTATATTCGTTCATATGGTATAGTCCTTGGGCAAGACTCAGAAATAATTCATATTAAAATATAAATATTTATAGTAGTTCTATGATTGTTAGCAATTAGAATATTTAAATACTGCTGTTTATTCTGCTGTTATCTTAGGCAGAACTAACTGACCAGTTTTTAATGACCTGAGAGATACGGTGGTCCAAGACCATTAAGCATAGTATTTACCAGTAATAGTAGCTTAAAGTCTATTCTGTAATATACAGGTTTCCAGTATATGGTGCATTAATATAATAATAATCAATATTTGCTGGAATTACAGGTGTGGACGAGTTACATTAACACCTATTTTATTATTAAGCTGCTCCAGGACCTCATTGACTAGTTTACTTCAGTATCTTCAAATGAGTCCTGGAGCTCATTTAGATAACATGTACACTGCAGGAAATGATATATTACCCAGAAAAGCGATCATATATTTAGTTAAATTAATAATTCTACTAATTCTAGACTCACTGTAAGTATATTTCATCTCTGTTTATTTCTAGATGTCTGTTGCTTTCTTTTTCAATTGATTTCATTGAACCAAATGGTCTCACTCGATTGGCTAACAATTTTGCTTATTTTAAGAAACGTGTTTGAAACAAACCAAATAAACTACCAGCATAGTGAAATTATTTAATGTACAAATTTTACCAAAAATATGTAAAAAATCTAAAAGTATAGTAATAACTCTTAAATTTAGCTTTTTTAACATTAACACCCCAAGTGAAAATTGGTAACACAAATAAAAACCTATATGAGATGTATATGAAATGTAAGTGCACAGTAGTGTGTATTAATAGGTTATGTTTAGTGTATTGGAAACATTAAAATGTAAGATATTGTGCTGCCAGCGCAGAATAAGAAGACTCTTATGCTCTTTTACTGAACACGGCAGCAGAGGAGACAAGCCAGCGATGGCAGGCCGTTCATCAGCAGCCATGCAGCCCTCCCTGTCCGCAGGTGCCCCCACAGCCCAACACTAAACAGAACACCTGTACACATCTTTAGGCTACAGACCCAACACTTTAATGTTTAGTGGTGCCACCTGTGATGGTCTGAGCCCACAATCAACACGGTCACCTCTGCCCTGCATCCACAGTCGGTCCAGTCGGTAGCAGAAAGATACGATATATTATTGGATATTGAATGTATCATGTTATTGAAAGGCACCCAGTATGCTTAGTTCATATAATAAATAAACAGTAGTTGTGCATTTAAATCAGAATCAGATCAGAAAATGAATAAAACGAACAAATAAAAGAAAATAAAAGAATTTTAAATGAAATAAATAAAATAAATAAATAAACACTACTTTAAATAAAACAAATGAACAGTAGTTGTGCATTTAAATCAGAATCTGTTAGGCAAACAAATATTTAAAATTAATTAGATAAATAAACAATATATTAAATACAATAAAGAAATAAAATAAATTATCTTAGTATTTTAAGTATTTTAAATACAAGTATTAAATAGAAAGTAGTTGTGCATTTAAATCAGAATCAGATCAGACTCAGTTGTGCAAATGAACATTTCTAAATAAAATAAATGCATTAAATAAATGAAAATAAATCTTATTTTAATAAATACATAAACAAATAAACGTTATTTAAAATAAAATAAAGAAAACAAAAGAAGAACAGTATTTTAAATAAAACAAATAAGTAAACAGTAGTTATGATGTAGAGAAAACATTAACCTTTTCCAACACAACACAGGATTTGACCAGGCAAATTTTACTTCGGACACCAAGACATGTTCATATTGGCTGACCAATTTAATTTGTTCTAAGAGACAAATTCTTTTAAACTGTCGCTTCCAGCCTGATTTCAGGATCGTCTAATAGAGATTACACGGTGGTCTTCTCCGATTGGCCAGAATTGACCTTTGGGCTTATGTTATCTGGCTAACGGAGAAGTCTTGCTTTGTGAAATACCCCCCAGCGTGTGCATGTGAAGTCGTCAGACCGGAAATCCTCTGTGGTTTAAATCAATGCATTGGCACTTTGCGGAGTGCCTCCCACAGATTTGGGAGCGCCCCAGTAGGACTCATCCCTTCATCCCTCCGTCCATTCCTCCACGGGCCAAACCACTGGAAGGAGAAAAACACGCTCCTCCCTTCCCACGGGGGGCTGGGGAATCTGTCTGTCCCCCACCCGGGGCCCCAAAACGACACGCTCGATAGCCATCACCCTGTCAAACACACCGCTACCAACACACACACACATTTAACCCTGCTACAACAACACACACACACCTAGTGTTCACTTCAGCCTGCCCAACATATATTAGCCATGAAACAAACAAACAAAAAAACCAAACCTGCACCTCCTATAACAGTTTCCTCTTAGATATGCATAGAAAGTCATTCCAAGTTGCCTGCTGGACGTCATAGACGTGTCTTGTACTTCTGTTTTAATTCTACATTTCAGACATGCAGCATTTTCCATGATTAGGACATCATATGTCCTCCAAGGTGTTCCTCAGGGATCAGTTCTAGCTCCCCTTATATTACATAATTAATATGGTTTCTCTTTATGGTTCCAGATTTATTTTGATGCAGAAGATTCACAAATCTAATATAGCAGTAAACCTTCCCCTTCCCTACAACCTAGCTTACTCTCAGACCCAGGCTAAGCCTTAGCCAGCACTTTCTAATTTAGTCCATTCCTCCAGGATAGTCCTGATATAAACTCCTGGGCCAATGGCTAATCACCATTGATCATCTATGATTTAGGCAAAAACCTTGTCTGGAATTTCTGTGATTAGGAAATTCCACACCATACACAGTCCCGGTTCCAGTTTTATTCCAATGCTCAAGATTCACTAATCTAATTAGCAGTAAACCTTGCTTTTGCCTAAAACCTACCTAACTCTTAGACCCAGACTAAGACTAAGCCAAGACTTAAAGGTGTTTCTATTGGTGATTTACTATCCAAGGCTGCAAATAGATAATTAAGTCCATTCCTTGAGGATAATCCTGAAATAAACTGCAGTGCTTGTTGTGAATCAGCGGTGATCATATAACATGTAGTCGAGATCCTTGTCTGGAATGTCTGTACTAGATGTCTTCAAATCGTCTAAAATCAAACTAGGCTGAGATCATGATTCTACCCTTGGAAAAGCTATGGGTCTCCTTTCTGCTCCTGATGGTTTTAATTCAATTCAAATTTATTCACGTAAAAATCTGGGACCACCAAGCGAGCCAAGGAAACGTCCCTAAGAGCAAGAAGAAGAAACCTTGAGAGGAATCCAAACTCAAGGTGCTCCTTCGACTGTCTCCATGCATCTTGGAATTATACTTTCTTTTCTTCATGATTCAAATTCATTAAGTAGAACTGCCTTTAGCTTTCTACCATATGGCTTAATCCCAGGCATCACAATGTCAGAACTTTTTATCACTCTAAAAATTCCAAATGCCTGGAATTGAGCCATATGGTAGAAAGCTGAAGGCGGCTCTACTTATTGAATTTGAATCATGGAGAAAAGAAAGTATAATTCAAAGCTTTTTCACAGAGGCTGGCATTGAAACAGTCGAAGGAGGACCTTAAGTCTTGGTTCCTCTCGACATTTCTTCTTCTTGCTCTTAGAAATGTTTTTATGGCTTGCTTGGTGGTCCCAGTTTTTTTACATAAATAAATTTTCATTAAATTAAAACCAGCAGGAGCAGGAAGGAAATCCATAGCTTTCCCAAGTGGGGCTACAATTATGATCTTAGTCTAGTTTGATTTGAGACAAACTGAAGACATCCAGTGCAGACATCTCAGGCATAGATCTTACCTACATGTTAGATGATCAATGGTGACTCACCACTGGCAAAACTTATTCTTATTATTGCTATTCCTCAACAGCTACACTGGCTTCCTATAGCATCCCACATACAGTTTACAAGCTACACCTACAAATTATTCCAAAGCCTGACTCCTACCAGCAGAGCTGCTCTGTTTTAGCAGAACTTCTTAATCCATTTAGTCCCTACCATGTTCTTCGGTCTTTAGACATTGGTCTGTTCACCATCCACTATACCTAATTATTCAAATTATTTAGTGCTATTATCTCTGGAATCAATAAACAACATCAATAAAAGCAATAATAAGATCCCTTTCTGGAGGTAAGTGCCTCCCATGATCCTTGTAGTGTGGCTTTTAGTGTGAAACTGGAAATACGACCATCACCAGATGCTGCATTTCTTTCCTTGTACCAAAGAGCAAACGATAGAAAGAGGAGAGATCTGTGGCCTCAGGATGTCCACAAAGAGAAGAGGCGGACCGCGTTCCGGATCCGGACCCAGATGTTGTCCAATGTGGACCCAAACCGTTAAACTATTGAGAATGATTTTATTTTAACTGTGTTTATTTTAATCGGTGAAGCTTTTCTCGCCTTTACGGTATACAGGCTTTATGGCGCAGTGACATCGCAGACCAATCACGTGTGTTGTAAGATCACCAAAGGCTCCTCAGCCAATTGGGGTGCACACAGGCTAAAGCGAGTCAGAAAGAATAACGTAAAAACAGAAAAGTGAACAGAGAAAACTGAGTGTTTAACAGGAATGGACCTGCTCGTCTATGTTTGGAGAATACCGCTCTGTAAAACCAACATGTCAATCTGTGAAGGTGAGTTAACAAGAAGATGCACGTTTTATTTACTTTATAAATAAACACTTTAAGATGATATTTTTTTTAAAAGCGTT
The DNA here is from genome assembly GCA_021613375.1 of Megaleporinus macrocephalus. NCBI lineage: Eukaryota > Metazoa > Chordata > Actinopteri > Characiformes > Anostomidae > Megaleporinus > Megaleporinus macrocephalus. The sequence continues at coordinate 71,633,413 of CM038702.1, forward strand.
CTGTTTTTTTAAATGTTGCCCTTGTTTCAGTTCAGCATTTAAACAGTAAATATACTGAAATATACTGAACGGTATTTGTAATAAGTTAGAAATGATGACGGTTCGGACCTTGGCCTGAGGAAATCTCCTCTAACTGGACCATACTGAACTCTAATTAAATACCCCTGACATAGAGGATGAATCTGTGAAAACTGAGGGATGCGTTCAGTCAGACTTTTTGTTTTGTTTAGTTAAGAGAACAGATTATTACTGTCTATTTGATGGTCTTCCTCACAGCTGCAAGGTGCTAGTTAGCTCTGGATGTAATTCGATTGCAGTAACATCACACTGGACTGGCAATAAAACAGGCTTTACCTACAAAAACAGTGACAGAGGTCAGAAGTACATTACCTGGTCACTCAATAAGGTAGCTGTACTTCATTGCTCTACCACCTTGATGAAGGAAGCTTAAAAGAATCCACATCAACCTCTATTTCCTCTATATGTTTCTTTTGTCTGGGTTTAGATTTGGAAAAAATACCAATAACTACACTTAACAAGACTACTATTACTAATAATAATAATAATACAAATTTTTATAAAAAAATATACACATTTGTAGAAGAACAAAAATGACAAGATCTATGATTATAAATAACATAAATTAATTCAATTCAAATTTAAATAATATCACAAATTATTAGAATAATTAAACAGAAACAAAGGTATCTAGTACCAGTGTTCTTCTAATGCTCTCTGGTTCCATTTAAGCTCAGTATAGTATCTAAATGCTGCTGTTTAGTCTTACTCTTTAGCAGGACTAACTGACTAGTTCCTAATGATCTGAGAGATATGCTGGTCCAAGACCCTTAAGTCCAGTATATCCCAGTAATAGTGGCTTAACGTCTATTCTATAAGATACTGGTTTCCAGTATAAAGGTGCATTAATCAGCTGAAGCTGTTTGAAGCAATTATAATAATCAATATTGCTGGAATTACAGGTGTGGACAAGTTACATTAATACCTCCATTTATCATTAAGCTGCTCTCGAGCCTCATTGACTATTAATCAAATACTGGACCATCAGTGACTATAATAATATAATAATTAAGGTTTTTTTTTTTCATTTTCTCAACTGTCTGAAGTTTCTTGCTGGCAGAGAAATCTGCTAGGAAAGCTCGCCCGCTGGCTGTATGAGTATCAGTAACACGCAATGCTTTTTAAAATGCCCCGTTAGCTTGTTGGTTTGCCGAGCTGCGGTCAGTTTGCACCGCGTCCATAGCCAATACAAAAGCACGCGCTCTTGGCTCAGCCTCGGAGCTTTCTGAGCGTGTGAAATCTGTAAGAATCTCCTTCTCTCGTACATTGTCTTCACACCGTCTGAGGAGTTTTTCACTACATATGGAATCTAAAGAATTTTAATTAAGCTGAACTTTTTTTAAATCAACAGGATTTTAGGGGTTTTATTCATAAACTGCTACATAAACTAGAACCTGAATGTGCATTTACACACATAAGAGAACGCTCACTACTAAAGATTCTTACTACTGAAGATTCTTTTTTTATTTATGTGTTTAGTTGTTTGAGAAATTCCTTCAGATAATTTACAAGTACAAGGCAAGTAAAATGATCTTATGTTTAGTTGATTATATATATATATATATATATATATATATATATATATATATATATATATATATATATATATATATATTTCAGTAGGCAAAATTTCTCAGTATATTGTCAGCAAATTTCACTTATTTTAAGAAATGTACTTGAAACATGTCAAACTATTTGACTTTCTGGTTTTAAATAATTTTAATATCCAAAGATTATCTCTATATAATGTGCAAATTTTGTTTATTTTAAGAAATATACTTGAAACATGCCAAATTAGTTGACCAATTTCTAGACATTTAGTACATTTAGTAGCCAAAATTTCTCACTATACTGTCAGTACATTTTACTGATTTCAAGAAATATGCTTAAAAACATGTAGTTGCCAATGTGGTTGATGATGTGCTAGATGAAAAACATGTACATGACTGATTTACTAAAGAAAGAAATAAAGTTAAAATAAGTAAACTGGACTCTGAAAGTGGCATTTTGTCTAATACTCTTGTGGGCTACCCAAAAATATCTGAGCAAAATGTCGCTGGACCACCAGATTTGGCCCACTATCCTCTTGCTGTCAGGGAATCCTTAGATAATCGTTATTCAGTGGTAATATACTTTTTTTAGCACATTGGTAATTATTAATTGGAGCTGTACTATGATGTTGCATAATTATAACGTATTTACTATATATACTTATCTATATACCTATATATTTAAATATATATTATTAATTATTATTACACCATTAAGACATATATTAACACAGTAATAACAGATTTATACAAATCTACATGTTACCATGGTTAATATCTCAAACTGTAGTACTGATTAATAAACAAATACATTTATATACCACCTGAATTACCCGTGATTTTCCCCCTGAATGATCAGTGAATTTGTTCACATTGTTGGATGACATATTGTGGAAGAGTGGTTCAGAGAACACGAGGAACCATCTTCACACATGAACTGAGTCCTGACGTGTGTCCCATTGGAAGTCTTTGGGATGAGCCGGACGGGTTCGTCAGTACAAGGCCAAATAAATGCGAGTCTGGATGTAAATAAATGCTGAAGCTGTATAAGGTTGTTGGAACTTCTCTATAGCAGGTTTATAACAGGTTTATAGCAGGTATATAGCAGGTTTATAACAGGTTGTGTCAGTGTTATTTAGCAGGTTTAGAGTAAAGAGTTACTGTATGTACATACCTCTACTGCACCTGAAGCATTCGAGCCATCTGAAGCCTCACACTCCTCCCTCCCCACCTCCCTCTCGGCACTGCGCTCCTCCGCTCAGCATGTGTGTGCTCCGTGTATGTGCGTGTGATAATAGGCTTGAACATAATTGGAGACGGGACGCTCTAATTAAGAGGTGCTATCAGCTCCCTGATCTGATCTGTGCTATTTCCTTACACTGGTGTGACTTTGCCTTTTGGGGGAAAGCACTATTTAAAGGCAGGGACCCTCGACGCCAGGAACTCAGAGAGAGAGATTTACACTGCTCATCAAAAGTTTGGGGAAGCACTCTCTGTGTAACCTTTACTCTGTTCTTCAGTTAAACTGATGGTTCGGTGATCAGTCAGCAGCTCTGCACTGATACTTTGGCTGTATTTGCTTCACCACTGAGCCTAATGTTAATCTTTTCTGTTATAATTAGCAAGTAACAGTAATAATAAGAAAAGTAATAATAATAATAATAATAATTATAATAATAATAATAACAACGACAACAACAATAACAGTACTACTACCACTACTACTACTACTACTACTACTAATAATAATAATAATAATAATAATACTTTTACTACTAATAATAATAAAAATTATAACAATACATCTATAGCTACTACTGCTAAAATAATGATAATATAATAATAATACAACTATTATTAATACTTCGAATAATAAAAGTAATGATAAATAATAATCACAACAATAATATTAATAATAATTACAATAGTACTAAAATAACAATAATAACAATATTACTACTACTACTGCTACTACTATTACTAATAAAATGAACAACAACAACAATAATAATTATATTAATAATAATAGAGTTATTTTCTGTTTTATGCACATATGGATATTATTTTTGGCCAAAAGGAGGTTTAAACACCTAAAGTGTTAAGTCATAAAAGTAAATAAGCCAGTCTTTAAAGAATCATCTAATGAAAGATTATATCATCGCTGTCCAAAGAATAAAAGTACCTCCAAAATAGTAACTTTACACGAGAGAACGGAACATTTCCAATGTTCAGTGTGAGACAAAGATGGAGTAAGGTGTTTTTCTTTGAACAGCAACAGTATGTTTTTTATTTCCGTATATACAGGTACCAACTTTTGACATTCCCCTTTCCCAGTTGTCTGGAGAGATAGGCTCCACCCTGTTGTCCCAATCTGATAATATCAGCGAGATATCTGATAGCATCAGTGCACAAAGAAAAACAAATATCTCCAAAAAGGCACTTTTACAGTCAAGACCTATTGGTCCATTCATCATTAAGTTTTCACACGATATAAATGGACGAAAAATGTACCCAACATCATTTACACTCTGGATCATTTACACTCTGGATATAAAAGTCCGTAAACGGTTTTTGATCTGGAAAGCAGCAGCTGGTATAGAATCTTTACACTAAGAGGAAACACATTTAATTATCATTTTAAAAAAGTGATTAAGTGTGTGCAGTAAGTGACTGTTAATGAGTCAAACTCCTGAAGAGCTTTACCGCAGCTACAATCAGATCCACCTGATCTCACTCAGAAGCTCCTGAAGGTTCAACAGTTCAGACAGGCATTTAATTAATAGTAAAGAGGGAGTTAAGATCATTTGTCTATCAACAAAGAGCATGAAGATGGATTTTCCAATAAATCCAACAGAATCCAATAAAGGTACAGCACACAGAATATTCTGGAGATTAGACTTGGTAATCAAACATAGCAATACTCTGATATATATATATTTATGTGCATCAGAGTCATCTGAGGCAAAGCATGAATGAACCTTGACATAAATGGAACAAACATTGATTTAAATAGAAATATAGAATGATTAGATTAGATTAGATTAGATTAGACTAGATTAGATTAGATTAGATTAGATTCAACTTTATTGTCATTGTGCAGAGTAGAGCTAAAAAGCCAATGAAATGCAGTTAGCATCCAACCAGAAGTGCAAAATACATAATCATTTACATAAAGTGCAAAACAGAAATGACTAACAATTTAAGGTTATTGTACATGTGGTGGTATATAAATAAATGTATAGAATGTAGGTGTACACAGAATGTGAGATAAGGGGGTGGTATATAAAATAGAATATAAATTACTATACATATATACTTATATATACAGGGGTTGGACAATGAAACTGAAACACCTGTCATTTTAGTGTGGGAGGTTTCATGGCTAAATTGGACCTGTCTGGTGTCCAATGTTCAATAATTGCACCAGTAAGAGCAGAGTGTGAAGTTCACTTAGCAGGTAAGATCACAGTTTAGCTCAGAATATAATAATAACCCAACATTATGGAACATGCCAGAGTTCAAAAGAGGACAAATTGTTGGTGCAGGTCTTGCTGGCGCATCTGTGACCAAGACAGCAAGTCTTTGTGATGTATCAAGAGCCACGGTATTCAGGGTAATGTCAGCATACCACCAAGAAGGACCAACCACATCCAACAGGATTAACTGTGGAGGAAGAGGAAGCTCTCTGAAAGGAATGTTGGTGTGCTAACCCGGATTGTATCCAAACAACATAAAACCACGGCTGCCCAAATCACGGCAGAATTAAATGTGCACCTCAGCTCTCCTGTTTCCACCAGAACGGTCCGTCAGGAGCTCCACAGGGTCAACATACACGGCCGGGCTGCTATAGCCAAACCTTTGGTCACTCGTGCCAATGCCAAACGTCGGTTTCAGTTGTGCAAGGAGATAAAATCTTGGGCTGTGGACAATGTGAAACATGTATTGTTCTCTGATGATCCACCTTTACTGCTTTCCCCACCATAAACATTGTATCCTGAAGGAGGTGCTGTGTATCAGGATGACAGTGCACCAATACACACAGCAAGACTGGTGAAAGATTGGTTTGATGAACATGAAAGTGAAGTTGAACATCTTCCATTGCCTGCACAGTCACCAGATCTAAATATTATTGAGCCACTTTAGGGTGTTTTGGAGGAGCAAATCAGGAAACGTAATAAACTTTTGTTTATAAGTGTATTGGAACAGATGTATTTATATACCTGAATGAACCTGAATGAAACACTTTACATTTTTAAACACAAGTCCCAGCCAACAGCTTAATTTCTCAAAACCTTACAAAATTTAAATCACTTTATACCTTAACAAAAAACTTTACGCACATATTTTGTCTTAATTCAGTTATTCTGGTCAAATGTTGAACTATGCTGCCACCTTGTGGACATTATTTAGACTACTTGAAGAGTAAAGTACACAATAGAGCACTGTCACTTTGGCCTCCAGCAATGTTTTGGATTTATTGCTGTTCTTAGTAGTAATTAATATTATTAATAGATATTGTATTCATAATTTTACTATTATATTAGTCAATATTATTTGTATTTAGGGTTATTATTTGTATTAAGGTTTAGTATGTTTTCATTATTCATAATATTGTATTTTATTATTTAATATAATATAATTTTAGTTGTGTATGTTGCTGTTTGTTTAATTCCTGTTTTCGTCACTATTGATGTTACTAAATCCCGTAAACCTCGTCTCTGTGTGTATCTGCCTCCCCAGTCTCCACCAGGACCCCCACATAGCAAGTATTATGGGTGTATATGGTAATAACTTTTATTTTTGCAGAGCATAACATGCTTTTTAAACTTAATAACCAAGTAATTAGTCATACTAGATGAGTAACTGTGTAATTGTAGATGTTCCCCTGCAGTGGAACTGAATACAGGATCATTTGCACTCTGAAAAGAAGGTTTCTTAAATAATTCTTAGCTTTAAAATACAGTTCTGGAAGAAAACTGAATACAATTAATTACCTGAATGTAAATGATACAGAACCTTTAAACTATGTAGTAATTTAATTAACACTGAACAGTCTCTACCAGATGATGGGCTTCTTATATGTACATTATATGAACTTTAAGCTTTGAAAATGTTTTTCACATTCATTCACAGAAATTTTTTTAGCACTTTTAATTTTAGGGGTTTAGAACCGAACAAAATCCACAAGTACAGGTAAAAGGTATTCATGCACATTTTCTGTTTATATTCAGTCCTGTTGGTAAAATGTTGAACAATGCTGCCATCTGGTGGACATTATTTAGACTACATGAAGTACCTTAAAGAGCAAATTAGTAAAATCAAGTGGTTTTCCAGCAATATTTTAGATTTGTTACTATAATTAGCACTATTGGTAGATAATATTTTATTAGTATTTATTACTAATATTGTATTAGATATTATTAGTGAATTTAACTTTGTTTCAATGTAAAGTATGTCATTATGCATAATCTTATTATTATTCTTGTTATATTTTATATAAGACATACACTTACATACCAGTGTAATCATATTTAGTCATTTTTAGGAAATCTAATAATCAATAATAATCAGAAAGAAATAATTATATTCATTATAAAATAATTATGACCATAATATTTAATCTATTATTATTATTACAATTATAATTTTTTTTGGGGGGGGGGGGGGGGGGCGGGTATTGTCTTGTTGCATCAACCAACGTCTCCTCAGCCTGAGATCATTAACTCCTGCCATTACAGTCTTCTGTAAAACCTTTTGATCCACCTTTGAAGTCATTGATTCCCTCAATGATCACAAAGCATCTAGACGCTGAGGCAGCAAAGCATCTCCAAACCCCTGATACTCCCACCACCATGCTTCACAGCTGGGATCAGGTTTTGGTGTTGGTGTGCATTTATGCTAAAAAGTGGTCTTTGGTAAACATCCAAGTGGTCCTTTCGTGAATTCTTGTTCAGTGTTTTTCTAACAGTGGACACATGAACAGGTTTCTTCAGTTTGTAGAGTCTGTAGATCGCCTGCTGATAATTTTGGGTTCTTTCTCTTGTCTTTCAGGAGAATAGTGTGATTTTGTGTGTCTCTAACATGTTCTGAAAGTTGTTGATGGTCCAGACTGACCTTTCTTGAGAAGAACCGATTGGTCGGTATGCAGACTTTGTATCCTGTGCACCCCACAATTTCAATCTCTACCAATGTCTTATCCCCCACTTTCTGTTTCTCTCTGTTAGGTAAGTATGTGAGCTCTGCTATGCTCTTTTGACTCATTTTATGTTGCAGCCTTTAACAAGCTGAACATAACATGAATGAAAACAAACATTTACTGTAATAAAAAAAAAGTGGACACCCCAAACAAACAACCAATCACATTTATCCCAAAGACAGAGAGAGAACTGAATATATGGAGACTGAAATGTGCTCCAACTGGTTCCTCTGTTTCTAAAGTTCAGCCATTTTCTTGTTCAGTCTGAACTTGAGAGTGTGTTCAGAGTGTGTTCAGGTCTGTACTGTACTGTCCAGGTCCAGCGAGAGAAGATCCAGGAATAAAATGGAGATGAAGCGTCTGTGTGCTAGTGTTCAGTACGGTTTTCTCTTGTAGCTCTGCTGTGAATGGAAACAAAGATGGACTTGGATTTTCTCATGGAAGACTTTTAAACAGACCTCAGAGAGGGTAACAATGCTTTCATCTTCTCACAGATACTACTGTAAAGTCCTGTTTCATCTCTCAGGGTTAGGATTAGAAAGGATTAGAAGACAAAGTTCCACTTGCTCTTGATCACACATACATAATATAGACATTCCTGTAGATTTCTGGTGTTGGAAGGAAAGTGGCATGACTTTTTAGGTTGTACAAATATCAACTGCTATCTACTGTGATTTATAGTAGCATTTGGCATATATAGGCTGTGTTTATAGGCTATAAACACAGGATATACATGCTAACTGCTACTATAAATGTATACTAAATTAACTACAGTACAGCAAAGGTTTGAAAGTTACTTCATTAATAATTGTTAAGAACCAACAAGCATTGGCTTATGTCATGTTCATACAAGAACTTAGTTTGCTATTCTGAAGGGTCACTGGTTGTGTTGGATGTAGCAAAAACCTGAGAAGGTTTAAATAATTGACTGATCCAAGAACTATTAGTTTTCATTAACCGCCTTAGTTTTATATCATTGCTGAGCTTCAGTTTCTTACAAATTTCTGAAGATACAAGCTTTACATCGTCCTTTACTTTAAAGACAGCCTAGATGTGATTTGAATCAACCCCTTGTGTTGGATGGTAGATGTTTTCATGGTGAGCCACCTTATTTTTAAACAATGTATTGACACTTCCTAACTAAAATGAACTCATAGATTTATAGTTCACCCTCAGTTTGTCATTCTGTACTATTTTTTAAAAATCGGTCACAATCAGACAATTTGTATTGACACTTCCTAACTAAAATGAACTCATAGATTTATAGTTCACCCTCAGTTTGTCATTCTGTACTATTTTTTAAAAATCGGTCACAATCAGACAATTACTGATGACTTTGTAGCCCTTTAAGACTGATTTGTTACAATCTCGATGCAACACTGTGCTCTACAGATTTTTTGTAAGACCAATTTTTTGAGGTAATTCAATAAACTCAAAGAGCAATAAGAAAAGATTCACCTGCAAAATTTTAACAATTGTGAAATAACTAACTTTAAGAAAAGACTTTGCACAGTCAGACTCTCACTAGTGACTTAATAAAATGTGACAATCTGTCATAGTTTAGTCATCATGGTTTTAAATCAATTTGACTTTTTGTGTAATTCAGGAACACACATGTGGGTGATTCTTCAATTGCGGGCTCTTTTGCTATCTTAACTTTTCACTTGAATTTCATTATAAAATCACACTGTTAGACTTAATTATATTTAATTTCTAAATAATTTTAAAGATACTGATGGTGAAATTAAAAACCTTTCGTTACCATAAACAAATGTCATTACCATCTCAACATGTTATGTGTTGGTAATGATGTGTTGCCGTAATGACAATTTTTTAAGAAAAAAGCTAGCTAGGCCATAGGTTTGCTAAAGCTAGTTAACAGCTAGTACAAGCTTCACTGTAAATACACATAAATAAATAAATAATGTGTAAATGTAAAGTTTAGTTATAAATAAATAAATAAATAAATAAAGTGTAAATGTAATGTTTAGTTGTAAATAAATAAATAATGTGTAAATGTAATGTTTAGTTGTAAATAAATAAATAATGTGTAAATGTAAAGTTTAGTTATAAATAAATAAATAAATAAATAAATAAAGTGTAAATGTAATGTTTAGTTGTAAATAAATAAATAATGTGTAAATGTAATGTTTAGTTGTAAAGTACTGCCGTACTGATGTAAACGATAATGAATAAATGTACTCTATGATCAGGAGCAATACACCATTCAGTTACTCCCATTTACAAACATTAACATGTCACTCCTCACTCATGGCTGTCATGTGCTCCCTTGTGAGTCTTTGTTTCCATGGTTACAACATAAACAAGTGCTACCTTTAAATAGTTCCCTGCAGAAGTCATACACTGTTGCGGTAATGATGATAATGTTGGGGATGATAATATATTGCTCAAAAATATGCAGGTTGTGCATTTAGTTTCTTTTTAAGTTTTTATGAAACTCATATTGTGATCTTTTTCTTAAATTGATCACTTTTTAGCATTTTATTGGTGCCTAGAAGTTTTAAAGTCTGGGTTGGGGATAAGGCCAAAGTAGCACAATATTGATGTAAAATCATTATAAAAAATGGAAATAATTATTATTATTGTGTGTTATTTTAATACCTAAAATTTTTGTTTTGTATTCAAGTATTTTTAACACAAATCTATAACCTAGGGATGTAAAAGTTGCCCTAATTGAAGAATCACCTATATATGTATAAGCAAAACCAGACCAGTTGATTCATATCTTACAGTAATGCCCTGCTATATTTATTTAAAAAGCTATTGATCTTTGAGAGGAAGCAAAAAAATCACTTCTTTCATGATTTACGGTAAAAAGAGTTTTCTGTATTGTATTTGCAGTGGCATGGTGGTGTAGTGGTTAGTACGGTGGTGTAGTGGTTAGTATGGTGGTGTAGTGGTTAGTACGGTGGTGTAGTGGTTAGTATGGTGGTGTAGTGGTTAGTACGGTGGTGCAGTGGTTAGTATGGTGGTGTAGTGGTTAGTACAGTGGTGTAGTGGTTAGTAAGGTGGTGCAGTGGTTAGTATGGTGGTGTAGTGGTTAGTACGGTGGTGTAGTGGTTAGTACGGTGGTGTAATGGTTAGTACAGTGGTGTAATGGTTAGTATGGTGGTGTAGTGGTCAGTATGGTGGTGTAGTGGTTAGTACGGTGGTGTAGTGGTTAGTATGGTGGTGTAGTGGTCAGTATGGTGGTGTAGTGGTTAGTATGGTGGTGTAGTGGTTAGTACGGTGGTGTAGTGGTTAGTATGGTGGTGTAGTGGTTAGTATGGTGGTGTAGTGGTTAGTATGGTGGTGTAGTGGTTAGTATGGTGGTGTAGTGGTTTGTATGGTGGTGTAGTGGTTAGTATGGTGGTGTAATGGTTAGTACGGTGGTGTAGTGGTTAGTATGGTGGTGTAGTGGTTAGTACGGTGGTGTAGTGGTTAGTATGGTGGTGTAGTGGTTAGTATGGTGGTGTAGTGGTTAGTATGGTGGTGTAGTGGTTAGTACGGTGGTGTAGTGGTTAGTACGGTGGTGTAGTGGTTAGTATGGTGGTGTAGTGGTTAGTATGGTGGTGTAATGGTCAGTACGGTGGTGCAGTGGTTTGAACGGTGGTGTAGTGGTCAGTACGGTGGTGTAGTGGTCAGTACGGTGGTGTAGTGGTCGGTCAGTACGGTGGTGTAGTGGTTAGTACGGTGGTGTAGTGGTTAGTACGGTGGTGTACTGGTTAGTACGGTGGTGTAGTGGTTAGTATGATGGTGTAGTGGTCAGTATGGTGGTGTAGTGGTTAGTATGGTGGTGTAGCGGTCAGTACGGTGGTGTAGCGGTCAGTACGGTGTTTTAGTAGTTAGTATGTTGGTGTAGTGGTTAGTATGGTGGTGTAGTGGTCAGTACGGTGGTGTAGCGGTCAGTACGGTGGTGTAGTGGTCAGCTCCGGTACTCCAGTTTCCTCCCACAGTGCAAACACTTGCATGTTAGGTTGATCCTCACTCTGAACTGCTCATAGGTTTGAGTGTGTGTTTGCCATGCGATGGACCGGTGACCTGCCTATGGTGTACTCTGGTGACATATTTAGGAAGAAGTGCTTATGTGTACTTGTCATTGAATTCTTGTGCTAACTGGAATATGCTAAGCTCTCCATATGTCTATTGTGAACTTATTCTCCAGTGGTGGCCATATTTGTTTAATGACTGAGTTCTTTAACATTCTTTAACATAAAGAAGCTTCAACTCAATCATGCAAGCTAACATGTAAAACAACATGTTTAAGTTGAGTTTATTAGTGTAGCACTTTGTACAATGAAGTTTGAAAACATACCGTTGCAACATAAATCTCCCTTTGAGCAAGCCAAAGGCAACAGTGGGAAGAAAAACTCCCTCAGACTGGAGGACGAAACCTTGGGAGGAACCAAGACTCATATGGGGAGACCAGTCCTCCTCTGATCAAACAGTATTTACAGTTTATTAAATTCAGATTAAAAGCTGAGAGAACCTCTGTTTGAAGACTGGATGGTAAAAGTTTTAGAAACTGTACAGGTACATGTAGTCTCTGAGGTCTTATAAAGAGACAGAAAAAAATAAATAAAAAGCTTTGGCATTAAATATTATTATGATTATAAATTCAATACAGTTGTATGCTGTTATAATATAATAACCGAGCTCTATTATAGTTTTTTTTCTGCCCCAAATATTTTTGTCTTGTTTCTAGCATGACCACTCCCTTGTGAAAGTTCTGGTCATGGTGCTGGTTAAGCTGCTTTTTAAAAAGTGTCTGTATTTAGTCCATAGTTCACTTTAGGAGGAAGTGAATTCCAGATGTTGGGTGTGTAGATACTAAAGCAGCACCATTCATAGCTGTATAAGGACGTCTGGAAGTGTATGTGATCATAATAAATCCACAGCGGCTACTAAATCCACAGCCTTAAACTAAAACTGTGTAAATAAAATATGTTTTCACCACATCATCTGAACATGTCACTACTTTACAGACAGTGTGAAGCTGTTATTAGTGTAGTGTTAGTTTGGATTATGCATTTATTAACTTGGTCATTGTGCTAAAGATTCATATTGTGAACGGCAGAGGAAGTAACCACCTGCTGTATGTGTGTAGAGTAGAAAAAACAAAAAAAAAAGAGTCAGCCTGGAGCTGATGTTTGAGAGAGTAATAACAATAATAATAATAATAATAATTATTATTATTATTATTATTATTATTATTGTTATTATTGTATTATTATTATAGATAGATAGATTTCAGAACTTCAGGACTGTTTTGAAATCACAGGCTGGAACGTTTTCAAGGAAGCTGCTTTTCTTGTTTTGGAGGAACGTCACTAACTGGCTGTATTAGCAAGTTCAGAATCATGTGACTTTTCTGAAGACTGTCTTCTTCACTTTTAATGCAAGTCAGTGGAACCAGAATTTTTTCCAAGCCATTTTGGAGCATTTCTTGTGGTCCATTCTTTATAATTCTTTTACACTATGTAAGCGGCAGCTGTCAGAAGGTGAACTTATGTTAAGCTGCCACATTGTAGAGAACAAAAAACACTCTTTTCTATGTAAAGTATTATGTGGGAAAGATTTTAGAAGATACATGAAATTCCAGGCTGTGGCCATAAAGAACCAGTGTCTGGAGTGCTGTAATGTTATTTGTTCATGAATTATTATTGTTCATTGCTCCGACAACCCACTCAGTATATTATATCTATGTACTGTTCACAGGAAACAGTCCACTGTGTGTGTGTTTGTGTGAAGAGTAAAATCTTTATGATGGCCCTACAGAGCCCCAGCAGTGCAGGAGGAACCTCAGACCCACAGTGAGTTGAACCTGAAGTACTATATGCTTATTCATGCTGCTATTGTTGCATAATTTCAACTTTCAATGTATTATAACATTTGTGAAAAATATATACATTAATAGATTAAATGATTCAATTAGTCGAGAACCTCAAAACAATCCTTATTTTTAATTGCTTTAGAGAGGTATGCTCTATGGAGTTATACAAGCCTCATGTTTGGTTGCTGTTCACAATAATCATGGTTTGCCAGCTATATAAGATCAGTGTACGTTTGATGGGGTTTCCAGAAAAAGTCACAGTAATTAAGTTAAACTAGAGCCTCCCAGAGTGACAGAGCTTATAAACCCAGATGTGAATAAATGTTAATGAAAATTTGTTTCAAATTATAATTTATTAATCCATAAGCCTAATGTACTAATTGCAGCTGGTTGTATTATATATAACTGGTTATATTCACTGCCTGTCCAAAAAATTTTGAGTAGGCCTTTAGCTTTAATAACAGCATGCATTCGCTGTGGCATTAATTTTTCACCAAGATCTTGCATTGGTGATGGCAGAGTCTTCTCCAGCACATCCCAAAGATTCTCTATGGGGTTATGGTCTGGACTCACAATTTGAGCCCGATGAGTCCTGGCATTGTCATCTTGGAATATGCCCGTGCCATCATGGAAGAAGAAGTCCACTGATGGAATAACCTGGTCGTTCAGTATTCAGGTGGTCAGCTGACCTCATTCTTTGAGCACATACTGTTGCTGAACCTAGATCATGGCACTGGCTCCACAGGCTTGTACAGTGGGCACTAGGCATGATGGGTGCATCACTTCACCTGCCTCTCTTCTTACCCTGATGCGCCCATCACTCTGGAACAGGGTCAATCTGGACTCATCAGACCACATGACCTTCCATTGCTCCAGAATCCAATCCTTCTGCTCCCTAGCAAATTGAAGCCTTTTTTTCAGTTAGCCACACTGATTAGTGGTTTTTGTAAAGCTGCACAGCTGTTCAGTCCCAATCTCTTGCATTCCCTTCGCATTATTCGTCTGGAAATGCTCTTACTGTCACTTCTAAACATAGCCCTGAGTTCTTCTGTTTTTTTTCTTCGATTTGATTTCACCAAACGTTTAAGTGATCGCCAATCACGTTTTATTCAGGATTTTTTTGCGGCCACATTTCCTCCTCAAAGACGATGGGTCCCCACTATCCTTCCATTTTTTAATGATGCATTGGACAGTTCTTAACCCAGTTTTAGTTGTTTCCGCAATCTCCTTAGATGTTTTCTCTGCTTGATGCATGCCAATGATTCAACCTTTCTCAAACAGACTAATATCTTGTCTACGACCATGGGATGTGTCTTTCGACATGGTTGTTTAAGACATGAGAAGCAACTCATTGCACTAGTTGGGGTTAAATAACTTGTTGCCAGCTGAAAGATAATCGCCCATGCAGTAATTATCCAATAGGAGGCTCGTACCTGTTTGCTAAGTTACATCCAGGTGGCGACTTTTTTTTCGGCCAGGCAGTGTATATTACTAGCATTAAAGATATAAAGCAATCAGCTTTTTTCCTTGTTCCACCTTAAATAGTGCAGCAGGTTTATTCTGACACCTGAGGCCACCATTTAGAATCTCCTTATTAATGTAACCAGCATTAAACGAGCTGTAACAAAGGGGTTTATCAGAAGAAACTGAGTGAAAACAAGGTTATAATCTGTAACTCGGCTGTAATTATAAGATTTAACACAGACAGAAAAAAAGCTTACCGTTTACCTCAGCACCTCAGAGTTATTTCTATCAAAATAAAAGTCCCTGTAACAAAAAGGCTATGCAACTGCTACTTAATAACGAAACTAAAACTAAATAAAATCAACTCAGCTCTTATGCCATAGAATGATAAGCATATTTCAATATCCTAAATCAGCTGGTCAAGGTAAGTAGTAATGTTGAGTTGGGTCCATAACTGAATCACAATTAAATTAAAATTAAATTAAACACAATAAAACCTTTAAAACATTAAAATGCTATATTAATAACCACGGTTTGATCACGCAACTGATCTTTTTTTTACTTTTTGTTTATAATTTTCAGTCTAAAATTGCATGAAATGATTTCAGTTTATGTATCAGTACCTTTTTTATACAAATTGTCAGCACATTTTAATGCTTGCAGTAAAGTATAACTCTCTAAAGCAGTTTGTTATAATATAAAGCAGGGATTGCTTTACAGTTCTGGACTAAGAGTACATCATCTGGTGCCTGTCTGGATGACACAGGTGTCTCACCCAATATCAAAAACAGGTAAAAACAGTTTAAAACATTCATTCTAAAAGCGTGTTTTGGCAGCGCTCACAATTCACGCACTGGCTCTGGTTGTTAGGTGGTCTTTCACTTGTGAAAAGGTGTGTTGTGTTGAAAATGCCTGTTCAGAAATATCCTGCAGTCAGCAGCTTCACTGACTTGAGCTCTCGCCTCACTGGAGCGTCAGGTAGTTCACACCAGCTTTAAACGCGAGGTCAGTGATGAGAGCAGTGAATAGCAAAATTTACTGCAATAAAAACGGTTTTTGTATAATATGTTGGTATGGTAACAGACTAGGAGGGTTTGGGTTAGCTAATGATTATATTAACTGTAGTCAGAAAGCACTCTGAAACATAGTTACATTACTCTCAAAAACAAATTTAGACACAGTCGAGCAGTTCGCGAAAAGTCCCCGAATGACATACTGCACCGGTAGACATTTTCAAATATGCAGGAATTAAAAGTGGAGAAAATCTGTGAAAAGCGGTACGTCAGCTGTGTGTACGTAGCTACGGCTAGTGAACTGCTGCTACAGAAGTTAGCGCTGCTTCTGAGGTAAACAATGATTCCCCTTTGTGCTACAGCTTGACACATATTCAGACAAACACGGAGGTCAGTGTCACAAACAGGATCTAAACCTGTCAGTAAACGGGGCTTTTAATTGAATAGTGGTGGTGGTCTGACGTCTTGCGTCACAGGACGTTGGTAAGATGGTGAACGTAGTGCCATTGATACACTGAAAGAGCGTACTGCTTTAACAGGCAGGCAGTGCGCTCTAGCTCCAACTGAGTATGTACTGTTCAAGTACGCGATTTCGGATGCACCCTACGACTTCTGTCTGACTGAGTGCCAAGCTACCTAATGCTCAGTTTAGAAGAGCATAATTAATTGTAAGTATAAGTAATTTAAATTTTCAGTAATAATTTAATAAGTAATTTTCACTTACTCATCACTGATACTGTGTCACACAAACTGAAGTCGGGGCAAAGAGACTACTATAGATGGAAGTTTAATATTCAAATTTTCAGCTAGTTGACATGTTAGCCACAACATTCAGGTTACATTTCATTTTAGCCAATCAGCTAAATCAGCTAACGTGACTAACATAGCTAATGGCATTCCTCTACAATCATTAGAGAAACAGAGAAAGAAAGACCAGCACAAGTCGAAGAACAACACATTCTGCCCAGTTCCAAAGTGCCTAGAGAGAAACGTATGTTAACGTGAAGCGCTCGCTGGAAGCTGATAATCATCTGTAGGCGAAATGAGATGTAACGTACTGTTAACGTTATCTTGATACTAGTGGGTGAACTGGCATATCACACTGTAACATCAGCAAAATTAAACTACAGAAAACAATCTCCACCACCACCATGACTATTTCACCATCTAGGCTGTCCTTCTCCCTGCCGCCATACCTCTCCTGAGCGTTTGACTCTCTTCTTCTCCTCCTTCTCTTTATAATGGTGGATTTATATAGACAGTGCGGTGGATTATAACCCTTAGTGATAAATAGCACCAACTACTGCACAGAAGGGACCTAGCAGTCAGCAGGCATTACCGATTACAAAATACAACAGGCTCTTTTCAACAAGATGTGCGGGGCCGTGCCGTAACATGTCAGTCATCTTGGATGGCACCTGGGGGGTCCAATCAGATTTCAGGGGGGTCCAGTGTCTCCACAGCCCCTGCTTTGGCTCTGCCCATGCTCATGTTCAACATCCGATATGTGTTCTATGTTCTATTGTTAATAGAATTTAGGTCGATGAGATTTGCTGATCATTACAGTCTTTTACATAACGTCCCAACTTTCTTGGAACTGGGATTGCATATGTTATGAGTGTAATATATTAGGAGATATTGAGTTAATACTTGAGTTGTATGTCTTCAAAGAACAACCAGTTCCTGCTTGATCCTTCTATTTTCAGCAGTAGAGGAGCAGAGCCCAGCTGTGTGTCTGTAAAGAGTGATCAACCTATGGAAGAACCAATACAGCTCAGTGGTGACCCAAAGTGAGTTATTAACCTTCAGTTTCAGTCAACATGTTCTATGAATTTGTTATTTTGCATAATCCATAATTATTAATGTATTGATCAAAACTGTTAGTACTGATAAAATCAATTAGTTTAATTAGTTTATTTAAACGAACACTTATAGGAACACTGCACATTTACTATAAAGCACAGGAAACCTGGATGCAGTCTTCTGTTTTCATGTAAAAAGAGTCCATCTTAGACAGTAAACAGGGTTAATGCAACTTGAGAGGTTAATGCCATGTCAGAATTAAAAGTATACATCTCAAAGTGTAGTCAAAATACGCTAAACCTTTAGACAACACCTTTTCAGTCAGTATTTAATTAATTTATTTACTTATTTATTTACTTTTTGTCAATTGATGCATTTTGGAATAAACTAAATATAACTAAACTTTACTGGAACTAAGCTAAGCTTTATTGGAAACTTGGCATGGCAAAGACAATTATCCTTTACCATATAGTCATAGATTTTAAAATCCAGTTCAGGTATGTTGCACCTTTTACCATTCCTTCTAAAATTGTGTATTGAAGAGAATGTTTCTGCAAACAGCCAATCATTGAACATGTTTCTGCCTGCTCTGCAGTATGTTCATTTTGTTGTTCATTAGCAAAAAAAAGCTTTTCATCTGTCTGAAGGTTTGCTGTACGATCATGTGCATGTTGAGGTAAAGTGAAAAGTAATTCTAAGATAAGTTCAGATGAATGAGAATGCTGAGATGGAAGCTTATGAAGTTAACAGTTATTTGTTGCAAGTGAACAAACAGTGGTATGCATATAGAATAGCTTATTATTCATAACTGAAATGTAACTCATATATAACTTTAATATAATTTTATTTCTAAAATCATTTTTAAACCATATATATGCAACGTCTAAGTTACTTTTCAGTGTTTTTTATTATTAGCTTATATTTAGTAGCTTAATCCTCTGATGCACAACCTAAGTAAACCCCTTTTAATGGACAACATGGGTCAGCATATGTCCACTCTATTTTATGTCCACTCTAACTGTGCGCTTTTTCTGTTATTGCTTTCCTGGATTTGACCTTTACCTACTGTTTGGATTGTATTCTTGTTTTATGTGTATTAAACTATTGTTTGACTATATAATACTTTTGGACATAATGCTGTGTGTGCTCAAAAACTTCCAGTAAACTTGAATGCCACTTGTTATTTGAATCTCATTGTTACATATCGTAACCATGTCTTCTTAACTTTTATTGTTCTTTCTCAATTCCTTATTAGTTTATTGGTGGTTGACAAGGTTTGCTAAACATATATAATGTAGGAAGCTTCCACTGGCAACTCTGTGTTTTATAGTGACAATGTAGCATTTAATATATATACAATATTATACACAATGTAAATGTCTGATACAGAATATTTGGTAGTAAATGATATTCAGGGTTCAAAAGTATTTCATAATATCATTTGAAACCAAAAGATTACTAAATGAAATGGATGAAATCTGATTACTTTACATTTATCTTGGTTTTCTTGTTTTTAATTATAAGAAAAAAAACAATTATACAAAATAATATTTGACAATACAGGAAAAACAGATTAATGACAAAATTATAGATGATTGTGTGATTTAGTTGTTTGCATTCCATGTGTGCTACTTGTATGTCCATTAGAAAATTCCGTATACAAATAAGATGTACAGCAGCTCAAACTAACAGTCACAAAATTGCATTTATCAAAATGGCTAAATCTAAGTGGAGCACTGTATGAAAATATTTCAAACATAAAGATTAGTCATCTAATTAGTCATTATAGACATGAGCATGTGGAGTCATGGGAACGGGCCATAGAAAATATATGTTCTACCACCTCTTGTGCTCGTCTCGGACCTATTCAATTTAAGGTCTTATACAGGGAGCACTTCTCTAAGTCTAGGCTCTCTGAACTGTATCCGGAAGTGGAAGACAAATGTGATACATGCCATGGCTCCCTCTGAGTCACATGTTTTTTCTTTGTCCTGATCTGAAAGGGTTCTGGGAGGGTTATTTCCCTACTATGTCCATTGTTCTTAAGGTAAATCTCCAACCTTGCCCTCTGATTGCTATATTTGGGATTCCTGACCCCTCACTAGCACTTAACCCTACAAAAAAGGACATATTGCTTTTACATACTTATTAGCAAGATGTACCTTGTTGTTGCATTGGAAGTCTGTTAAATATCCTTCTATTTCCCGCTGGTTCAAAGATGTCATGTTTTTTTTTAAACTTGAGAAAATTAAATACACTATGAGGGGATGTATGGTCATTTTTTTTCATAAGTGGCAACCCTTTATTTCTTATAAATGGTTTATTTCCTATTATTTCACTAATTTAAAGGTACTACCCAATTGAATGTGTGCTTGTTTTTAGGATGTCTCTTATATTGTATAATTAACCTGTAATTTGTGTGTTGGTCATGATGAGCTGAGTGGGGTCATGGGTGGGAGAAGGGTTGTTGGTTGTTTTATACATGGTACTCTGTAATCATTTTACATTACATTCTTGTCAGAGGGTTTTTTTGAATGTCTGTGTGTATATGTGCATATGTTAAAAAAAGGAATATTTTTTATTTTTGTGTATTGTATTGTATTCTTTCAATAAAAAAATAGACATAAGCAATGAGAATAATGCACTATAATTAGAAATACAGGTCATCCTAAAATTCTAAGTGGTCATCATTTGAAATCTATCTGCTAAAAGGTCTTTTATTAGTTCATAAGACTTTGCTGTGCTTTGACGTTATTAATGTAATTTTTAGACAATTTGGCAGCCCAGAGAAACCAAAACAGGTTCACTGTATATCTTAGAAGTGCGATATTTTCTAACATTTCTATACATTGTTTGTCATCAGAGTCCAGAAGGGCATATCTGAACTTACCGGGAGAAATATGGAGTCATTAATCCAGGTGTGTACATGAATATAATAATATAGCAGTATAGATTAATATTTGTTCATTTGTATTAGTATTATAATATTATGTAATGATACAGATTGTAGTGATTATCATTTTCATTCATATAAAAACACAATATAACCCATTATATAATCTCTCACTGTATCAGATACTTTAAATTGTTTTAGAAAACTCTACCTCATGTTTATTTGATAACATATGATCATAGTCATGGCCATAAGTGTTGTGTATGGGACTAAAGAGAAAGACAATCCACTGATGATCTACAACCCTAAATCTGAAAAAGTTGGGACAGTATGAAAAATACAGTGTTTCCTACACAGGTATGTTCTTACACAGATTTTGTCTAATCAGCATAATTTAATTTGTTAATATACAGCTATTCCTGCATTTCAAGCCTGCAACACATTCCATATATACAGTAATGCTAGGGATTTTAAACAGATGACATCAACCGATGACTGTAATCAAGACTTGGTACAAAAACTGTATCTATTAGAGTGCTTGAGAGGATCTCCAGTTTGACAACAAATGTGTCAAAAAAGTATAAAAGCTTTAAAAACTAAAGAAATATAATTTTTAAAAAGTTCCTTTGGAAGGGATTTGCATATTTCTGCTCCACAGTGCATAATTAAGATGAACACCCATTATTTCCAATCCCTCAGACGGAACTGCATCAGGAGCTGTCATTTAGCATTAGCTGATATAACGAAATGGGCTCAGGATCACCTTGGCAAACCTTTGTCAAGCACTACATACAGAGTTACATTCACAAACACTTAAAACCTTATTGAGCAAAACAGAACCTATATGGTAACCATGTCCAGAAGCATCATCCACTTCTCTGGATTCAGATAATCAGACAGTGGAAATGTGTATTGTGCTCAGACAAATCAGTATTCCAGAACTTTTTGGAAGAAAGACATCAAACTGTTATAAGCTCCATGGGATAGGGTAAGTATGTCAATGTTCTTGGCAAAAGTCATTTGCACTTCAACATTAATGCAAGAAAGGACATGCTGCATTTTTCAACCAGTCCATACAAAACCATATACTCTATGCATTACAAAGGCGTAGTTACAGAAGAAAAGGATAACATTTGTAATGTTACCCTCTTCTTCCACAGCCATGCTTTTGTAAAGGTGGTAAATGCTCCAACTTTTTTGGAATGTGTTGCAGAAATGCAGGATATATTTTAACAAATTAACCAAGAAAAAGTCAATGTTAATGTAAATGATTGTAGGTTACCAACCCAACTTTTTCTGATTTAAAAACCTATATTATTTTTTTAAATGAAAATTATTTCATTGTACACCCCCACATTTAATTAGGAGCTGGAGCACAAAGTCATCTCCCTGATGAAGAATCAGCTGAAGAGGTTTGTGAAGCTGATGAATCTGGATTACTTAGCATGCCCTGAGAGTGAAATGGAGGATGAGGAGAAAAAGAGTGGTGTCAGAGAGGGGGCACTAAAGATCACACTGCACGTCCTGAGGAACATGAACCAGACAGCACTTGCTAACAGACTACAGACCAGTAAGAGATTGGTGTCATGTGATTACGTATGCAAATAATCTAAAAATTTGAATGTTCATATTCTTTAAAACTAAATTATATTTACTACAACTAAAAAAATATTTTGCCACTATTTTAGAGTTTAAACCAGGATACATCCTCATGTGATGGCACCAAAATATGTCATATGATTTTTGTGCTAATGTTAACTTTTTGTTATCCTTTTTTCCCCTTTCTCAGAACTAGCTCCTTCGTGTCACCAAAAACTGAAATTGACATTAAAAGACAAATTTCAGAAAATTAATGAAGGACTCTCTTATCCTGGAACTTCAGTTTTTCTGAATGAGATCTACACAGAGCTGTACATCACAGAAGGAGGAAGTGAGGAGATCAGTAATGAACATGAGGTCAGACAGATTGAGACTGCATCCAGGAGACCATCAACACAGGAAATCTCCATCAAATGCAATGAACTCTTTGAAGATAAACCTATCAGAACTGTGCTGACTAAAGGAGTTGCCGGAATTGGAAAAACAGTCTCTGTGCAGAAGTTCATTCTGGACTGGGCTGAAGGAAAAGCTAATCAGGACGTCCTCTTCATATTTCCACTTCCTTTTAGAGAGCTGAATCTGTTGAAGGAGAAAAAAATCAATTTGATGAAACTTCTTCATCAGTTTTTCATAGACAGTGAAGACTTAAAACCAAGAGACTATAATAACTACAAACTCATGTTCATCTTTGATGGTCTGGATGAGTGTCGACTTCCTCTGGACTTCCAGAAAAATGAGAACTTATTTGATGTAACACAGGCAGCCTCAGTGGATGTGCTGCTGACAAATCTCATCAAAGGGAACCTGCTGCCCTCTGCTCTCATATGGATAACCACCCGGCCAGCAGCAGTCAATCCCATCCTTCTTCAGCACATTAACCAGGTAACAGAGGTACGAGGATTCAGTGACCCTCAGAAAGAGGAATACTTCAAGAAAAGGATCAGTGATCAGAGACTGGCCAATAATATCATCACACACATGACAAATTCAAGAAGCCTCTACGTCATGTGCCACATCCCGGTCTTCTGTTGGATTGCAGCCACTGTTCTAGAGAGACTGCTGAGTGAAGCAGACAGTGGAGAGATCCCCAAGACTCTGACTCAGATGTACACACACTTCCTGATCTTTCAGATCAAACACAGCAGCCAAAAGTACCAAGAAAAAAGTGACAGTGAGAATGGCAAAACTAGCAAGATAATTCTGTCACTGGGTAAACTGGCTTTCCAACAGCTGGAAAAAGGCAACCTGATCTTCTATGAAGAAGACCTGCAAGAGTGTGGTATCGATGTCAAAGAACTGGCAGTAGACTTAGGAGTCTGCACCCAAATCTTCAGAAAGGAGTCTGAGCTGCACCTGGGGAAGGTTTTCAGCTTTGTTCATTTGAGTGTTCAGGAGTTTCTGGCTGCTTTATATGCATTTATTAGTTTCATCTCCAACCACAGAAATGTCCTGCTTCAGCAAAACACTGGATTTATTTGTTTCTATAGAAAGTCAACAATGTCTGACTTCCACAAGAGTGCAGTAGACAAAGCCTTAAGAAGTAAGAGTGGACATCTGGACCTTTTCCTTCGTTTCCTCCTGGGCCTCTCGCTCGAGTCCAATCAGACTCTTTTACAAGACCTACTGACCCAGACAGGAAGGAGTTCTCACAGCAAAGAGGAAACAGTTCAGTACATAAAGGAGAAGATCAGAGAGAATTCCTCTCCAGAGAAAACAATCAATCTGTTTCACTGTCTGAATGAACTGAATGATCATTCTCTAGTTCAGGAAGTCCAAACATACTTGAATAGAGGAAGTTTTAGTGGAGCTCAGCTTTCTCCTGCTCAGTGGTCAGCTGTGGCATTTGCACTGCTCAATTCAGAAGAGGAGCTGGGTGAATTTGACCTAAGGACATATGGGAAGTCAGAGGAATGTCTTTTGAGGCTGCTTCCAGTGGTTAAAGCATCTAGAAAAGCTGTGTGAGTATTTTCATTCATAAATGTGTGAGTGCAAAGTTGGAAAATTTCAAATAATGAGCATTTCATTAGTCTGAAAGATTACATGCAAATGGCTTTTAAAAATAGTCAAAAGTTTTATGATCAGGTTTGCAGGATAGCATGTGCAATATAAAATCTTTTTCTAGTGATTTTAGGGGCATGTTATATGTAACATACTAAATCTTCAGCTAAATTAGTTAATTAAGTCAAGTTTATTTATATAGCGCTCTTTACACTGTTGATGTTGATGATTGTAGTAAAACAGGCAATACACACAAAATATTAAAAAATACAGATTTCATGAATTTAATGCATTAAAGTTGGTGCATATATGACCAGTGCAGGTGAGAAAATAGTGGACACCAAGTGCACAATATTTATTCTGTGAATACTTTGTTATTATTGCCTGTGACAAACAACATATACACACATTACTACATTTACAACTTTTTACAACAACTTATTTACAAATATCTTATACTGTGAGTCTGGTGCTCCTGTGAGACCCTGCACATGTCCCTGGGTGAATGAACCAGTAGCGAAACCTTTTTCTGAATGGATAAGTTCCAAAGTATATGGTTCAATGTGCCTTTCAAACTTTTGTATACTTTTTAGTTTTACTGTAGTTTTTGGTTAGTGGTTTGTCCCTCTTTCATATCTGTGCTTTTTTGTTTTGTTTATTGTTACTACTGGTCTTAGTCCTGCTGACTATGCTGTTAGTAATAGATTTTTGTTTAAATGGTGTATTGATAGGAAAGTAAATACAACAATGTTGTATATTAAAAGTGCAAACAGTATTTGCAAATGAATTTATATTCTAATGTAGGTATATTTTTTTTGGTATTTTTTTGTATCAAGGATATCAGAAGAATTTGTGGGTAAAGTCTTACATTCTCTTCATTTTTTCATTCTTGGTCTACTTTAAGAAAACTTACTGTTTTTGTTATAAGCTTCTTCTTATTATAGAACCATTAAACAAAGTTCATAGAGCTTTTATAGGAATAGTGCCTTTTTAAGATTAGTGCATGTATGATTTTTGTACAGCATTGTTGAAACATGATTTTTCCATCAGAAATAACTGGCAGAATGTTGTTGTGCCACAAATTATTTGTAAAAGTCTGGACTTGTCTCACGCTGCCAATCGTAGACTTTACATTGGCTACATCCTTTCTTCATTTTCAGAAGTTATATTTTATTTTTTCAAGCTATAGTATCTGAGCTCATCATATACAGACAAGTACGAAACACTATAATGCCGAAAGTTAGAAATAAGAACAAATTCCTGATTGCTACCAGAAAAGAAATTTATATAGTACGTCTTCAGATTTCAGAACACATGTGCTCTCAGTATTGTTACAGACTTCCAGACCTTGTTTTCAGACTTTAAGAACGGGCATTCCTGCTCTGTGCGAGGAATTACAGAGTTTAGTGGTTTGGCAATAAACAGTGGGCCAAAGCCTTAATGGAGACTTACAGATCTGAACCAACATATAGCACAATCCCCCACTAGCACAACCTATCCTTTTAATGCTAAAGTGTGTCTCTATAAGCTCTCTATATTCACTCTCCTTTTTTAGTCCATTTCACCCTCCTCTTTCTGCAAAGCTTCTCCAAAGACTATGATCTACGCTTTGAAATGTCCTCAATTAACTAGAAGGTGCAGCCAAGCTATACCACATGGTTGTTTGTGTTGTATAAATATGTACAATTAAGTACAAATGCTGTCTAACTTAACAGTCTATCATTATTTAGCCTGTTTCACTTTCTTACACTAAACATTGTAAATAACTGAGAGTGGACCTCAGTGGCAGGTCACAGATGAGAAATGAGAAATGGGCACATTTTGGCCAATACAAAATAGTATGACATATAATAAATACAGTTTCTTTTTACTCTATGTGGATTATCTAATAGTTTGATTGAAAAAAATCATAGTTTTTTAATTCTTTGTAGACTGGCCAACTGTAATATCACTCAAGACTCCTGTGAAGCTCTGTGCTCAATTCTACAATCAACAAATTCTTCTCTAAAAGAGTTGGACCTCAGTAATAATGACTTGCAGGATTCAGGAGTGCGGCTGCTTGCTGTTGGACTCAGAAGCTCACATTGTAATCTAGAGATACTCAGGTGAACTTTCTCTCAATTCATTACTTTACTCATAATGTTAAAATAAACTATACACTTAGGATACTAATGACAAAGTTTAAATAACTTATTTAGAATTTATCTGTATCTTTCATTAACTTCCCAGTGATATAAAATTATACAATATAAGATTCCACAACCCTTGAGCAGTGGAGCAGTGATCCAGAGATTAAAGTTGTACAGTGATCCAGAGATTAAAGTTGTACTCCTTATTCCAAAAACATAAAAAAACATTGTCATAAAATGAAGTTTAAAATGTACAGTGATTATTTCATGTATGAACTACAATATAATCAAACATTCTCTTTTCCAATTGTGAGGACAGTATCACATTAATATCCATGCATGTTAGTGCTACTAGAACATCCAAATTAGAACTTAATTGTTCTATTGTTAAGTTTTCTGTATTTTGTAATACTCATACACTGATTAGTGATAACATTAAAACCACCACCTTGTTTCTACACTCATTGTCCATTTTATTTTTATTTTATTTGATGGACTATTCTCAGCACAGCAGTCACACTGAGATGTTTAAAACACTAACACACCATCACCACATCAGTGTCACTGCAGTGCTAAGAATTATCCACCACTGGGTGGTGGTCCTGTGGTGGTCCTGACCATTGAAGAACAGGGTGAAAGAGAAAAAAAAACAAAAAAAACTATATATATATATATATATATATATATATATATATATATATATATATATATAGAGAGAGAGAGAGAGAGAGAGAGAGAGAGAAAAATACATGTAGAAATATGAAGGTGGTTTTAATGTTATGGCTGATTGATGTATACGGGCTATTCGATCTGCACTTTTAGTATCTTATGTGTACAAGTTAATATTTGTAAATTACCATAAGTAACAGCTAATAATTTTTGTTAGCACTGAAATTTGTAATGTACAAATTGTGTAACATTCTCTTAAAAAAGAGCTTAGAATCAGTTTTTTTATTTGTTAGTTCCTGCTACTGCTGTTATTTCTATGTTTTGGTACTGTCTTGTTTGACTTTAGAATGTTGATATTGTTGGTTACTGTTCCCCAGCTGGTTTTTGCTCTGTGTAAATGAAATGGATACATTTTTTCTCTCTTTCTGCAGACTGTCTGGTTGTATGGTTACAGAGGAAGGATGTTCTTCTTTGGCTTCAGCTCTGAAATCAAACCCCTCCCACCTCAAAGAACTGGATCTGACTTATAACCACCCAGGAGAATCTGGAATAAAGCTTCTGTCTGATCTACAGATAGATCCACACTATAAGCTGAAGAAGCTGCAGTGAGTTACTGACTTTTACTGACTGTGTTTGTCAGTAAGATGACAGGGAGTTAAACAGGTTTATTGCAGTTTACTGCAAAAAAATGTCAGACACAGATCCAGTTATGCCTGTTAGCTACACAAATCACTTGCAATAGAACATATTTTATCCCAAGGTCATAAAACAGTAGAGTTCATACTTACAGGAGAAGTTCATGGTTCAAGAAAACTGGAAAAGCTCCTAGTCAGCTTACAGTCTCTAAAGAAGTAAAAGTACAAAAACCAATACAAATGCAAAACTGTTCCAAACTCACAAAAAACAACCATTACAGCAAAATAGCAAAATAAAAACATAAAAAAGATTAATCTGACCCAGTTCCTGCTCTGTATCTGCAATATAAGGAATCAACTGCCCTTTGATAACAAAAAATTATAGGAAATAAAGAAAAACAGAAATGTGGCATCCAATTACCAAATGCATGTTTTTCAGCCTTGATCATCCACAATATCGGCACCACCTTTTCCTCTTCTTGTTTAGAAGAATTGACATTTGCTCCACAGGCTTGGGTGTGTCGGTATCACACACAAGTTATTGTTATGCTGATGTAATGTGGTATATAATCGATTTGGTATACTTTAGTTTAAATATGTTTGTCTTTATGCTGGTTTGCTATTAGAAAATTGTTCTCATTGTAGTGCTGTAATATTGTGTTGAATTCTGTGGGTGATTCTACATTGATTCTACTGTAAAATCCCTGTAATATATTAGCATTTATTATCATTGACTGACATTTTAACCATTCAGAAATGTGTAAAGCCATGATGTTAATTAGCTCATAAATTACAAATGATTGCTTAATGAGGAAAACTGCTTTACACAACTTTGTATGTGTGCATAATATATAATACTGCAGCATCTGCCACTTGTTTGTGCTTGTGTCGCCATGAAATAGGAATGTATGGCTAAGTTTTTTAGCTTTGATGCATAGGCCTTTTCTTTCTTGTTCAAATTGGAAGCATTCTTGAGCAGAAATTATGGCCTCCCTTGCTTTCTCTGCTCAGTGCCACATTCGCAAGAGCAAGTGGAATCTTACAGCTGAGCTGGACGAACAAAGTCCAGGAGATGGGGTAGTGAGTGTTGTGCTTTCCCCCCTTTGAGATGACTTTAGCCCAGCCTAGAGCAGCTGGGCTGGGACACACAGAAAGGACGATGTCTAAAGGACAGCAAAACATATCACTTTGGCCAAAGCATGACAGATAAGCTCCAGCGTAGTCTAGCTCGCAGTGGCATATGCTAGGGCTTGAGCTTCAGTTCTTGTTTAGGCTAACAGCTCCTCTTTGTATGCCCAGAGTGTTGCTAAGGCCATGTTTCTCTTCTGAAAGTGAAATGTTCACCAGTAAATCAGCCTGCTTCAAGGGCCTGTAAGCTTCCTGGGTCATGTAGTGAGGATGGTGCAAGGTGGTCTCACAGCAACAGGCTGTCGCCTCACAGCAAGATGATCCGGGTTATTATAATTATTTAATGCTATTAGATGAATTAATGAGAGAATGACACAACTGACAATTCTAATTATGCTAATTCCTGTTGAACATGTAATTTGTGGAATGCTCCAGATACTTGCTAGGACCAAATTTGTTCAAATGTAAAGGCTGAACTAATTTGTGGGACACAACTGAAATGTACATTTTCCACAGCCAGTAATGTTTGCCTCATGAAATATGAGTTTTAAAATGTTGTACATGTAAAATGTTCAGTGTCGTATAAGTGAAATGTTTAAAAACAATATTCTAAAATGTATTTTAATTATTAAATGTAAGTTTTAGTGATGGTGGGCTGAGTTCCAGTTTTTAATATTGTCTGCTTCTGCTTTAGGGTGGAACACGGTGGGAGTGTTAGGCTAAAACCAGGACTAAAGAAATGTGAGTTACACACTCTCTCTCTCTCCTTTTATTTCCCTCTCTCTATCCTCCTCTTTATCTTTCCCTCTTGCTCGTTCTGTGTATCTCTGTCTCTCTGTCCCTCTCCCTCTCTATCCCTTTCTCTTTCTCTCTATCTCTTCCTCGTTCTGTGTATTTCTCTGTCTCCCTATCTTTCTCTCTCTCTCTCTCTTTCCCTCTTCCTCGTTCTGTGTATCTCTCCATCTCTCTCTCTTTCTGTCTCTCCCTCTCTCTCTGTCTCTCCTCACTCTGTCTCTCTCTCTTTCTCGATCTCTCTCCTTCTCTCTCTCTCTCTCTCTCTCTCTCTCTCTCTCTCTCTCTCTCTCTCTCTCTTTCTCATACTCTTATGTGTATTTGTTTGTGTACAGATGCCTGTGAGCTGACCCTGGATCCGAACACGGCACACACTCGTCTGTCTCTCTCTGAGGGGAACAGAAAGGTGGAATGTCTGAAAGAGAAGCAGCCCTATCCACATCATAAAGACAGATTTGACTATTTCCCACAGGTCCTGAGCGTGGAGGGGCTTACTGGACGCTGTTACTGGGAGGCTGAGTGGAGTGGGTTGGGGGAGGCTGTTATATCAATGTCGTATAGAGGAATTGGAAGGAAAGGAGACAGTGATGACTGTGTGTTTGGATTTAACAATCACTCCTGGAGGCTGGACTGCTTGAGTAACAAATGCTTGGTCAAACACAATAAGCAAGAGACTGCCTTACCTGACCCTCCTTCCGGCTCCAACAGGGTGGGAGTGTACCTGGACTGGGCAGCCGGCACTCTGTCCTTCTATAGAATGTCCCCCAGAACACAGTCAGTGACTCACTTAAACACACCCAGGTCCAACTTTACTGGGCATAATACACTGCGCTCCAAAAGACCAGAGACTGTCACACATACACTGACACACTTACACACATTCTATCACACGTTCACTGAGCCGCTTCATGCTGGGTTTTGGGTTTGGGGTGTTGACTCTTCCGTACGCGTGTGTCAGACAGAATAGTACACATGGTTACTGTACACAGTATCACTGTAAGACGTTTAAACAAAGGTGTCAAAAGTATTCACATTCATTACTCAGATAGAAGTATAGATACTAGGGTTTAGAAATACTTCTGTAGAAGTTGAATTATCAACTCAAGCTTTTTACTCTAGTAAAAGTGTAAAAGTACTGTAAGGGGAAAAAAAACATTAGGGACAAAAGCTTAGGTCACACCACAGGGGTCTATGGTGCACTAACTCACCTCCCCAAAAACCCCATTCTTCTAAAAGTCATAATGACTATAATGTTATATTAAAATGTTAATGTTGATAAATTTGGGATGCACTAGGCTTCCTGTTTCAGCCGCATATACGCCCATTGAAAACAAATGCATTTTAGTACAATGCAGATATAATAAAGAACCACATATGTGTACCACTGAGGATTAACATGTGTTTCATGGAACAGAAAATTACTAGTTGCCTGTAAGTATTGTAATGGTGCAGTCAAACTTCAAAGGCATGTTATCAGTAACCTTGATTGGAATGTAAATGTACATGAATGAAAACCAGCTGAAATTAAATAGCAGACCTGCCAACCTGGACATTTTTTTGAAGTAGCAACTTCCTGCGGTGGGGCGGCACAGCACATCACAGCATGTCACAGTGCAGAGTGAGGATTCACATGGGGCCCGAGGACAACTATCGAACCGAGAATGAAAAAAGGCGGTTTGAGCGTATTATGATGTTAAATATTGAATTTATATAAATCATAGCATTTGGTAAAAACATATGCTTACATATGGGCCTGCTTGTTGTGGCAGGGCTCGCGGGAAGGTCATGACTTTGTGATCCCCGGCTTTATATGACAGGCAACTTAAGGCCAGAGAACAAGACCCTGCAATGTTTCGAGAACCACTCCACCCAACCACTCAACCACTTGGCCAGGTGCAGTGGGCCGAAGAAGCAAGAGGGCCTATAAAGGGACTATGCAGACAGGGTGTGAGAGCTCAGAGAAATGTCGGTACCACAGTCCAAGAATAAAAAGCTTTCTCTCTGAACTGGTCTCCCTCTTCATTCTGATGGCAAAAAAACGAAGTTACAACATTGGTGTTTCTGCCTGGTGTTTCGTGGTTCTTCAGGACGACTCCAGTCACTTCCAGTGACTGCAGCCCAGCCCAGAGACAAAATTGGCTTCTTAATCCCGATGGGGTGCTGATTCTCTTTCTGATGACAACAAACCAAGCTGCATACGGTGAGTTCACCAGAACTTAAGAACCAGTATGTGGGCAAGAAGAGACGAAGAGAGTTGTGCTGTCTATGTCTGTCCTTGTATGTATAGCCTAGCATTAGTCTAAGAGGGTAGGCAGGTGTTTCCTGGCCTTAGCACACAGCTAATCCTGAAGGTGTTTTTTAAGGAGGATTTGGGGGGTTCTCAGATATTGGTTATTTGGTACGCACAGGTTTTTCCATTTGACAATATGCACGAAGGACTTCTTTTTGTGCTCACGAGTTTCACATTTACGCTCACGGGAGGGATATTTACACACGGAAACTGTAAAAACTTCACTTCGCCTGGTTTTGACATTGATAATTCACAATTCCCACACCCTGCCAGTTACCTTTGAAACGGTGTTTAGCACCGTCCTCCCTTTAAAACCAGTCACAGTATGGATTGAGAGGGATGAAACCCAATTTCGATACTGCTGTTTTGTGGGCTCAAGTTGCTGCCCAATGCAGTTACACCCATAGACAAGTTGCACAGACAGTTGTACTCAAAGCCCATCCATGGCTTTCCTCGTATTCTGAAGTGACAAATCGTAGCAGCGTAGTTTGATGTCTATCTGCTACGCAAAATGCGGAAAGATTGGCAGGTCTGCAACAGAGTAGAAAGTACAGATAATGGCATGAAAATGTAAGTAGTAGAAGTAAAAAGTCAGCTGAAAAATAATTACTCCAGTATAAATAACCAAAATTTCTACTTAAGTAAGGTAACAAAGTATTTGTACTTTGTTACTTAACACCGCTGGGTTTAGTTGTGTGTGAGGGATGGAATGAGAAAGTTACATCATTTTGCAGAGGCTTTTTTTGGACCCAGTTGGATCATGTTGCAGAGGCAGGAGAATGTACTGTTAGTCTTCGAGTTTTATGGTTTATGGTTTAATGATTATGGTTTAATCCCAAACTAGCGGCAAGGTGGTGTAGTGCTCAGCACTGTAGCCTCAAAGCAAGAGGATCCGGGTTGGATTCCCGGTGCGGGCCATTCTGTGTGGAGTGTGCAGGTTTTCCCTATGCCTAAATGGGTTTCCTCTGGGTACATGTCAAACAATATTGGCAACAGTAAATCTATGTGTGTGACGTTCTCTAAGGTATTTTGCAAAAAGAGACATTTCAAAGTCTGTATATATATTGTGGCTGAAATTTTTCAAAATTGGAAATTACTCAGACATAAAAAACCATAAAATGGTTTAAGTCATATTTAAGCATGCTGTAAACGTTCATAGGTATGCTGATGAAATGCAATTATACATTTCGATTCCTTCTGATAATTCACATTCAGCTTAAAGACAAATGCTTTGACAGGCTCGGTTCTTTGACTACTTTATCAAATATCAAACCTGAAGCACGTAACCTGGGTGTGATCTTAGACTCTGAGCTCAATTTTATTCTGCATTTAAACACAGCCACTAAAATAGCTTTTTATTATTTGAGAAATATTTGGCCTTTTCTATCCCAGAGTGACACAGAGAAACTTGTTTATGTGTTTGTTACAAGCAGAATTGATTACTGTAATGCTCTTTTTACTGTATCTGCATCTTATAGAATAGACTTCTGTACTCGTCTATAAAGCTCTAAATAATCAAGCGTCATTTATATCACAGAATGCCTCTCTATTTATGTTCCAACTTGAGATCTTAGATCTGCAGATACAGGCCTTCTCACCACTTGCAGAGCCAATATGGGTTTTGTCTCTATCAAAGTGGGTTCTGAAGGGGTAGGATGACCGTGGATCTAGTTTTGTATCAGAGAAGAAGTAGTGGCGGCTGTGTTTTATGTTTTAAGGCCTTAATGATTGTGAAATGTTGGGCTAATGATTGGGGTTTTAAGTTGTCAGTATGAAAGACCCAGGTTATTTGTTTCTCTAAACGATGTAAGCTGAGCTCTCTGGCTCTTAAACTATATAATCAGGAGCTGGAGGAGATTATGCATAAGAGTAAACGTGCCTGTTCCTCGCTTCTGTATATATAGAGAGCACTGGTAAGATGGGCTTTTGATTAAGGGTGTATGACTTATAGATCTGCCGCTAAATCTAACCTGAAAGTGCTAGCTTTACTTTAAGCTTAGGCTCTGAGACTGAACAGTGGAGCAGGCAAGTCATCCCACGTCTCGTCTTTACAGGTAGAAATTGGAGAAATGCCTTTGAAATTTCATAGATTGGCTTTGTCAACTGTTTACAGGGTTCATGTTAAAGTACATGAGAGGAAACATCCCATAACAATGAGGTCATTTGGAGTGCAGGGAACACTTCTGAGGACTTTCTTTGACACAGTGGTGGCATCTGCCATCTTTTATAGAGTGGTCTGCTGGGGCGGCAGCATCTCAACGGCAGGCAAGAAAAGACTGGACAAACTCATTAAGAGAGCCGGCTTTGTCCTGGGAATCAGAATCAGACTTGGACTTTATTGGCCA
Source organism: Megaleporinus macrocephalus (assembly GCA_021613375.1). Classification (NCBI taxonomy): domain Eukaryota; kingdom Metazoa; phylum Chordata; class Actinopteri; order Characiformes; family Anostomidae; genus Megaleporinus; species Megaleporinus macrocephalus. The sequence goes on from CM038702.1 coordinate 71,667,828, forward strand.
AGTATACTCACACATACAAGGAATTAGTTTTTGGTTACAGTAGCTCACAGTGCACCAAAACTGACATTACAGAAGTAACAAACACACCCAACCTAGCCATCAAATAAATAAAAGATAAATAAAAGTGCAGTACAGAGAAAGAAGAGTGAGAAAACATCCGGATGTGGGAAGAAGCTTCTCTGTAGTTTGGAGGTCTTGATCCTCAACTGGCTAAAACGCCAACCTGAGGGAAGATACTGAAACAGGTGATGTCCAGGGTGTGATGGATCACGGACGATGTTCTCTGCCCGCTTCCTGTTTCTGGCCGTGTGCAGACCTGGTGGACGCCATGTGCAATTAAAAGGTGATGTGCAACTATCTGTAAATATATTCTTTGACTTTTTATTATGTATATACCGTACTGTTTATTTATCTATTTTTTATACTGTGTAACCTGCTATCCCTTTGCTGCTGTAACTCTTGCTGCTGTGAATTTCCCCCACTGTGGGACTAATAAAGGTAGTAGTTAAAATTCAGAATTGTATTGTATAAAAGGTTTAGAGAAGAACAGAGATGTATGTATGTTCTTGTGTTCCAGTGCTGGATGTTCCACTGTGTTTCTTAAAGTGCAGGTAATTTTGAGATCAGCAGTTTATTTTTCTTCTACTAATGTTGTTTCATTCTTGAGTCATCATTTATTCAAGTGAATATAAATTTTGGAAAATGAGGTACACTGTACTATTTGGATAAAGGGGTGGGGTTCTATGTAAAATTTGGGTAGTGGTGTTAAATGATGTGAAAATTAAGCTAATTAATCACAGACACGTGTCATCAATAGTGTCACTGGTCACAATGCTGCTCCTAGTTCTAGACCATGGGCAGGGCACACACCTGCTAAACTTTATATATTTTTGTGTAATACTGACATTCATTAAAAGTATAATTTCATTCTACTGTTGTTTTAATGGAGACACAAGGTTTTCATCAAACAGTAACAATATATTCACAAAAAATTATATGTGAGCATTTACTACCATATCTGATAACTATTCAGATCATTTTACTTATTTCATTACTTTAGTAGATTTAAACAAATACATTCCAAGTAAATGAAGAATTACAATTAATTACTGGCTAGCACTTTATTTAGCCCTACAAAATTTTACAAAACACATCTTACAAATAGATTGGCAACTAACGACAAATAATTTATCAGAGTGTTGTACATTTCTTGCTAGTCGTTAAGAAACAAATATTGTATTTATTATTTTGATGCAGGCAAGCTAACTGTAAGATCACCAAGAATTAATTTGAAGCACTCTTCTGCAATCAGACATCTCATCTGTGTATGAGCTGGACTTCAGTAACAATAATATGCAGGATTCAGGAGGGGAGCTGGTCTTTAATGGCCTGAAATGTTCACACTGCAAAATGGTGACACTCAGTTAAGCATTATTATTGTGAGGCTCAGCCAAGACAGTTAACAAATTCAGGGTTAAGTATATGCATAAATAATAATAATCAATCAAATTCTGACTCGCCTGCCTTGCTAACAAAAAACAGGAGAAACTAGGCAAAAATAAAGGGCCTCATCCCCTGTAGGCTTGTAGATAAAGAATTTAGTTAAGGAGAAATTTAAGGGAATTTGAAAGAATAAATATATTGTCTTACACCGGAGCAGAGATGGAAAGAAAGAATAAGAGACTGAAATCAGCTTCCTAACACTATCATCATGCCGGTAATGCAAAAATCGAAAAGGTTTCATATCTGTTTTCTCATATTTCATGCAGATATTTTTTCTTGAGTATGCTGTAAGATATGTTGTAATTTCTTAACCTTGGTAGTCTTGCTGTCTGTATTCTTGGGGAAATAGCTTGTAAAAATCTGGCTTCAGCTCTATAATTAGCAAACTCTTTCCTGAAAGATATGGGCCCCAGTAACAAATTGGTATAAGATTCAAGAGTAAAACTGCTTTCTAATGGACTAAACACTTCACTGTAATCTGGAAACTTTAAGGTGAACATTCATCAAAGGTGAACTTTTATATATTCATCTAACATTTATAAAAGGTAATGTATTGGTACTGATATGTCTGCAATACCACGCATGAAGCACTAGCAATGTGAAGCTAAATCAGGACAGCTACAAAGGTACAATAATCTGTAAACCAAGATGTTGACTGTTAATTTAATTGGTTTTAGAATAATTTTATATAATCCAATCAAAGAGGTCATTTATTATAAAAAAAACACAACTATATGTGTAGTTTATCTCTCAAGCAAGATGACATACTATGTGTGCCTTTAGAGTATGTCTGAGGGAAAGCTTACTTGTATCTTCATTCAGTCTTACAGTTAGCAACCTTCTGCATGAAAGAGTTGGACCTCAGTAAGAATAAACTGCAGGATTCAGAAGTATAATATGTCCTATACCAGACTTAAAATTATATGCTCTAAACTGGAGATACTCCTTATGATGTGACCTTTTGTCTAAATTAATCCTTGAATTGAAAAATGAGAATACACCAAATTTAGTATTTAGGGTCTGATTCATTTTATGATTCTAAATCTATTGCTTCTTTTGCTGTTGCTTCAGTTGGGCAAGCCAGACTGAAAACAAGATAGACACCCTCTCCCCATCTGCCCTGCCTATTTAGTAGGCAGAAAACAAATTCAGGGATAAGTATATGCATAAATAATAATAATCAAAACCATGCTGACTTATGTTTTTAACTAAATTTAGAATAGAAAATACTAAATACAATCCTAAGCCGTCTACCTTGCTAACCATTAAAAACAGGAGAAAACTTAAAGGGCAAAAATAAAGGCCCTCATCCCCTGAAGGCTTGTGATTAAAAGATTAGTTAGATTAGATTTCTTAAGATGAGAAATTCAAGGGAATTAGAAAAATAAAGCGATTGTCTTACACCAGGAAAGAGAGAGAATGAGAGAGTGAAAATAGCATCCATAAAACTGACCAATAAAGTCAGATTCTGATTCTGATCATTACTTTAATGCAAAAATCTAAAAAGATTTTTTCCTTGAGTATGCCCCGGGATATGTTGTAATTTTGCTTGTGAATATGTTAAGATGCTTTCTGCTGGACTGTTGACTTCATGGCTGATTTTTTAAATCTTTTTTATGGTGCAGCCAAAAGTTTGTAGACCTGACAGTCATGACTGCCTGCGTCATGGAGGCTATTACAATTTACCATTTTTTTCTCAGACAACTGGATGGAGTCCTGCAACTACTATCTTCTAGATTATTAATTCAGTGGCCCCTTTCTAGCTAATAAATCAGAATCGTAATTACCAAATGTACTAGGAATTTCTCTTGAAATTCTGTATATCAGCAAAGATAGCACATAAACAAAATGACAAGTAAAATTATGCAAAATGTGAGATATAAACTGATATAAACAAGTGCTGTAGTATAGAGGAACGTATACATAGTATAGTATTTTTTTTAACATGATAAAAAGCTTCATACTGCTTTCAGCAATATATCTTCATTATGAACCCTGTACAGTTATGTGAGTCATTTTATAATCTTCTATTAGATTCATCTTGATTTTATCTGCATATTTCTATTGTTCCACTTTTGTTCATTTTTATTATCTTTGACTTGTGTTGGCGTTCTATCTTGCAGATATGTGCCATTAAGTAGCAATGACTGAAAAATGGATGAGGCAGACATATTGTGGCCCTCAACCAATCAGAGCACTCTTTTCAACTCGCAGACTGAATGTGTGGGGACTGAAAACAGAAAACATTTGTTAAAAGGTGAAGTGTAAGAACGTTCCAAAAAAAATGAAGCAGTAATCAATATGAGCCACAGTTTAAGCAAATTTCCACTCCACACTGTCTCAGAATAAACTCTATCTAAATAGTTTTTTGCTTCCTGTATTTTAGACAACATAAGTTATGAGAAACATGGAGCCCTGCTATTTACCACAACAACAGTGAACCTTAATTAGAGACAAGGTACGCTGTAAGCTACATTTCAAGGACAGCAAGTAGCAATGATACACCATGGTGTTCATTCAGGAGACATTTCTATGTTTCTGTACAAAGCATTAAGGCAGCAAAGTACTTAGAAAAGCTGAAAGGCTGCTAACGACCAATCTGGAGATGCCTTCAAATCTCAATCACAATCTACAAGGTGAGAAAAACTCCTCTTCTACTGAATGACCACCAGGTGACCATTGACCAGAACAAGTTCTACTGCAGATTTTAACAAAGAAAGAACAATCTTCAGTCATTGATTTCCAGCACCCCCACCCAACTTGGCTGTTTCATTTCAGCCCCCTGACACATCTCCCCATCAATAGGCAGGCTGTTAATAGGCCCACCCACACCAGACTGTTAAAGAATTGAGGAAAATATCTGTGTGTATGTCAGTAGCCAGCAAGTGAGGGGCACAATGGAGCTGCTTACACACCATAAACAGAGACACATTCACACTTAAGCTTTCATCACAGAAACGGAGTAAATATATGTAGTCAGTGAAATAAACACACTGATGATTTATACAGGTACACTGATTACAGACAAGCAGGACAGATTCAGATTCTTAACATTTACAGAGACCTCTGTCTACCTCAGAAAGCATTAACAGCACACTGTGTAAACTTTGTACACAGTGTAAATAAATGTACATTTCTGATTGAGTAATCTTCATGTACATGTATGTGATTATACATTTATTTAACAGAGAACTGTTATTAAATAAAAGAAGTTTGTTTGAATGAACTTACAACTTCAGCCAGGGAATGAAGACTTAGCACCAGAAGGTGCCTTTGAATGAATGTGTGGTTTTGGTCTTTCTTTTTAAATAGTATGTCAACGTCATTATTGGATGAATGTCATCATTATTTTATTATTTTATATCATATGTGCATAAATTCAAAAATACTGCAGTGAATAAAGTTATTAGTAATTGAGTGTGAATCTAAACTGATGGGGAGTTTAAGCCTAAAAACAAGTATTTTAGTTGTAAGTTCTGGTAAAGAGAACCACTTCTCAGCCAACCAATCAGCAAACTGCTCTTAGGAATGTCTAGCCAATCAGAGCACAATAGGTGGAGTGTGTTTAAATATGGGTGGGAGTAAAAAAATAGTGCTAGGTAAATCACTGTGGCTCTCCAAAGACAAAGCAGAGAAGAAGCGTTAGAAGAAGGAACTGCAGCTCCAAGTTATTAGACAGAGAAACAGGAGCTGATCTGCTAAAGGTAAAGAGTGTTTATTACTGTTGCACTCTGGTTTTTACTTGTAATGAAGTAGTTAGAGTGTGAACTGTGTGAATTCTGGGATTTTGCTGTAATTTTGAGCTACAGTTTTAGCTTTAGGATTAGCTGGCCAGGCTATGTTAGCAGGGTGAAAAGATCACAGTATTGAGCTATATATATATGGCTTTTAGGATTACCTCCAGTGCATATATGTTATATTTTTGCTAATGCTTGCCATTAGGAATGTTTCTGGTTCCTGTTTGTATATTTCGGCTGTAAAAATACAAAAAAACTGGCTTTAGAGTATTCCTGGCTTCTCAGTACTTGAAAAGTTCACATACTGCAGCTTGAAAAAGAAACTTTTGAAAGTGAAGAAGCAAATGAATGAAAGATAGCAGATAGGAGAAAGGGGGGTCACTATAATTAAATTTTAATTTCTCTTCTTTTCAGCATGAAATTAAACTTGTACATTCACTGTTAGAAATGCATTCACTGAGTGCTGGTTGCAACCCTGCTCCTAGTTCTAGATCATGGGGAGAGCACGCACACCTGATAAACTTTTTTTTTTTGCTTTTTGTGCAGAATGTTGTGGATCCAATAACAGAAAGTAGAGCTTTCATCTTTAAACTGCTCACACATGTAAATGTTGGATCTGACTGGGTGTTGAAGGATATGGGTTGTTGAGCCATGTAATGGGCAAAAAAAAAAGAAAATACAAGAAACAAACAATAATAATAATATGAATAAGTAAATAAACAACTAAATAAACAAACAAATGAAAGGGAAAAAGAAAGGCAGTGACACCCAGTGGGGAGCGGTGGTGAGGGACAACTCCCGCCACCGCAACCATGCCCACACAGGTATTAGGCTCAGCAAGCCGTAGACCCAGGCCCAGCTGTCCACCCACACATCCCAGTCGCACACGCCAGTCACACACGCCAATCACACACTCATGCACACTCACAGAACATACATGAACACCTGGTGTGGGCGAGCGGATATCGGCACCGGGCCAGCAGCAACCCAGGGAAGCAGCCAATCCAGCCACGAACAGCCAGCTAGTCCCCACCCCAGGCGGGGTGCACGAGACCAGGGTGTAGAAGACCTGCCCACCCCCTCCTCCCACTCAGTGATGCGAGTGTGTAAAATAAAGATTGTGTGAAACTACAGTGCAATTAAAATTGGAGGGACAGATGCAATATAAGCACTGAATAACAATACCCAGTCACACTGCCCCCCCAAGACCCTCAATATCTAATATGTAAATAAAATTGAGGGGCAGGCAGCAGTGAGCAGACAAGTAGGGTCACCTCAGCAGCGTCACCCACCGTCCACCACACGGCACACCTGCCCCCCAAGGCCCTGTGTGTAATATAATGTGCTATAGACTGTATGATGCAAGGAGAGAGAAGAGGAGTGGGACATCACGCAGCACAGCAAGCAGAGCCGGGGATACGGCCCTACTCACTGCAGCATTAGCCACCTCCCCCCAAAACCTAAGTATGTGTAATGTGATGTTTGACTGAGTGGGAAGAGGGGAGGGGTCAGGATAGGACCGAGAGGCAGGGGACTACCCCTCGGAGGAAGAGAGCCAGCTACTGCTAGCTCACTAGGCACCCCAGTTCCCTACACCCAACCACATTGCAGGGAAGGCCTGAAAATCCTGTTTAATAGAATAATGGGTATGTGGACATTTTTATTACACTGCTGAAGAGGGCAGTAATGACAGCAGAAAGAATTATTGGGACTTCACTTCCTTCCATACAGGTCAAGTTACTGTCTAACCAGAACTCAGAACATAAACAGAGACCCTTTCCACCCTCACTATGGACTGTTCTCGCTGCTGGCCTCCGAGAGGAGGTTCCGAAGTCTTTGTAGCAGAACAGTCAGGTTCAAAAACAACTTTTTCCCACATGTCGTAAGACTGCTGAACTCTGAATAATGCTGCTACTCCATACCCTGGAGCTCCAGTGCAATATATTACACTGTGTGTAATAATCTTTTAACATTTATTTATCTGCTGATTTTACATATGCACTACATTGCACATATACACTACACTTTGTAATACATTGCACTTTGCACTACATTATATTATGTAATAATATTTCTATCCCTGATCTACCCTGAGCCAATGCAACGTAATTTGTTGTAATGCACACTGTACAGTGTAAATTTGAATGACAGTGAAGTCTATGTCTATGTCTATTCAGGTGATTCCCAGTTACACTGACCAGAAACAATAATCTTGTAAATATCACTATATCTTTTTGCATGTGTAAACATTTTAATTAACTTTAATTCACTATTTGGGAATTTGGCAAATATTTTTTTTTACATCTTTTCTCATTTTTTCATCTCCAGAATGATCTCACACTGCAAATCCTCCCCTGCTTGTAGAGTCCACATTCCTGCTCTTTTGTAATTTTCATTCGGAAATCCAACAAGAAACATCTCCAAAAGGAATACTTTACGAAATATTGAGTGTGAGAATATGGAGTCCAGAAGCTGCAGAACGCAAACATTCACTTCTGCTCTCACCAAGAACAAACCGGGTAAAGAAAAAACTCATCCCTGCTCAGAGTGTGGAAAGACTTTTACTAGACACTGTCATCTCCAAATGCACCAGCTCATTCACACAGGAGAGAAACCGTATCACTGCTCAGAGTGTGGGAAGAGCTTCACTAGACACAGTGATCTCCATAGACACCAGCTCATTCACACAGGAGAGAAACCGTATCACTGCTCAGAGTGTGGGAAGAGTTTTAATCAACAGCGTTCTCTCCAAACACACCAGCGCATTCACACAGGAGAGAAACCGTATCACTGCTTAGAGTGTGAGAAGAGTTTTTCCAGCCAGCAAACTCTTCTAGGACATCAGCGCATTCACACAGGAGTAAAACCGTATCACTGCTCAGAGTGTGAGAAGAGTTTTACTAGACACAGTGATCTCCAAAGACACCAGCGCATCCACACTGGACAGAAACCGTATCACTGCTCAGAGTGTGGGAAGAGTTTTCGTCAACAGTGGCATCTACAATCACACCAGCACATTCACACAGGAGAGAAACCGTATCACTGCTTAGAGTGTGGGAAGAGTTTTACTACACACAGTTATCTTCAAATACACCAGCGCATTCACACAGGAGAGAAACCGTATCACTGCTCAGACTGTGGGAAGAGTTTTAATCAACAGCGTTCTCTCCAAACACACCAGCGCATTCACACAGGAGAGAAACCGTATCACTGCTCTGAGTGTGGAAAGAGTTTTTCCAGCCAGCAAACTCTTCAAATACACCAGCGCATTCACACAGGTGAGAAACTGTATCACTGCTGAATGTGAGACGAGCTTTAGACATAGTGCTATACTCAAGAAACACATTTATTTACAGAAGATAGGGTTAGAGGTAGGGTTAGCTCATTTGTAGTAATGACAATAGTGATAATATATAGTTGTAAGTCATGTCATAGAATGATACAATCTGCTTTCTAAATGTGGGCATCAGTATTTTTAAACCACTGATCAACTCCATGATTCATTATAGAGAGAACAAAATCAAGTTAAACAGTAAAAATTAAGTACAACACAGAATGCCAGATATTTAAAAACAAAATCATGCTCTTGCCAGATTTTATCTTCCCCTTTGCTGGCATATAGGCTCCAACAAAACTTGACACGGGGGGGATGAATAAATGAATGAATGAATGAATAATGAATTAATTATTTTTCCTTTATGTGTGCTTATCAGTGCTCAGCATGTGGAAGGAGCTCTAGAGAAAGTGTTTGCCCCATGAAACACCAGTGTGTTTACACATTAGATAAACCATATCACATCTCAGTGTCAGAAGATTTTAAGAGAAAGTGGATCAGTCAGACAGGATATATTGAAGTACAGTATACCATTTTTCCATAATAATGTGTCATGCAGACATTCTGGATTTAAATATCTAATGATCTGTAAATTGTTCAAGCAGTCAGTTGAAGAGAAGCTTTGTCTTCTAAAAAATGAATAGATCCATGTAACCATGATGAGCTCTCTTGTGCTGATTTGCATGAAAATGCAATAACTAAAAGTCCATTGAACTGCAGTGTTGAGTTCTGTTATTTTGACTGATCACTGAATAAAAGAAGACAAAACAGGTTATTCAACAAAAGTGTTCAGCTTAAGTATCTTTGAATATTCCTTAAGGTTACAAGTTTTGCATACAATCTGCAGTTCACAGAACATTTACACTCCAATTAAGTTAAATCCGATACCAAAGTCTCTGAAATGTGAAGCTCCACTGCATTTTTTCCAAGTTCCACTAATGTAAAGTCAATGAACTGCACCCTTGGCAGGTGGAGCGAGGTATGTTAGTTGTACTAAAAATGTTGCTGTAGGAAATATGTTAAGCTGTGTTTGTGTCTCATAGCTCACATGAAGTTTTCAGTTGTTTTGCGCGACGCTAAAACCCACCCATTTGGGGCAATTTTATTTTCTTTGAACAGTAATTCCATGTATCTACGTTGTCTATAAGACCATGTTATTTGTGCTACATTTGAACTGGTGAAACTATAAGTGTATTTTTTGTATTTTTTTATCTTATTTTTCTTTATCTTATAGTTTATAGTGAAATAAAATTAAGCATCCGTTTTAGAAACTCTCTGCATCATTTCTTCGAGGCCAAGGGCTGCTACACTCATACATTTATTTCATGACATAATTATTTTTATGATGTCAATAGCTGTTACATTTTTGTAATAATTGTAAATATTTTGCATGGAATATAAAAAAAATGTATGAAAAAAACAACTTTGATTTGATGTGGAATTTTTTGCATCCTATTTTGCTCAGTAATCTGGACTAAACTACCGTAGGATATGGTGGGATATTCCCTGGTAGAATGTGTAGAATATGTATTGTTTATTATGTTACATTTATATACTTGTTTATAGTCAAATAGCACACAATTATTAACTGACATTAGCTAGCATTAATTGACTTCAAAAAATGTATTGCCAAACTGACATTTATTAAAATTATGGTTTAAATTCTATTGTTGTCATAATGGAAACACAAGCTTTTGTAGTAATATTTTCACAATAAATTATATGTTAACATTTCTACAATATCTGATCACTACAAGTTCAGATGATTTTACAAGTTTCATTCCTTTTGTAGATTTGACACAAAGACATTCCAAGTATGCTTGTAAATATAAGATTGGATAGCACCTTAACTAGGGCGCTACAAATCTTATAAAAACACATCTTACAAATATATTGGCAACTTAACTATGAACTTGATAACAAATCATTTATTTGTGTTTTACATTTCTTGCTGATTGTTAAGAAATGTATTATGTATTTATTATGGTGACGCAGGCTATTTGCCCGTAATCTCACAAAATATGAATTTCTTGCCTTCATCACCCTTCCATAATCAGATAGCTCATTGTATGAACTGGACTTCAGTAACAATAATATGCAGGATTCAGGAGAGGAGCTGCTCTTTGATGGCCAGAAAAGTTCACACTGCAAAATGGAGATACTCAGTTAAGCACTGTTATTGTATTTTTATTGTATTGTTATTGGTATTGTTATTGTATTAAAGGTACAATAACCTGTAAGCCAAGATGCTGACAGTTAATTTAATTGGTTTTAGAATTATTTCATATAGTCCAGTCTAAGCAGCTTTGTATTACAAAGTAAATTTGTGGTTTATCTTTCAAGGAAAATGACATACTATCTTTTACTGTAGAGTAGGTCTGTGCAAAATTGAGGGAAAGCTTCATTCAGTCTAACATATAGCAAACTTCTGTTTGAAATGGCTGTACCTCACTAAGAAGGAGTGGAATATGCTCTACACCAGACTGAAAAATATGTGCTCTAAACTGGAGATACTCATGTGCACTTTGTCTTAATTCACTGTTGAATTTAAAATGAGAATACACCAAATGTATTATTTAGGGTATGATTGGTTTAATGATTCTAAACCTATTGCTTCTTTTGTTGTCCTTACTGCTGGATAAGCCAGGCTGCACATAAGACAGACACCCTCTCCCCATCTGCCCTGTCTCCAGACAAAAACATGTAAAACAACCAATAAATACAAGCCTAGGAGTTTTAGTAAGTAGGCATTAGTAAGTGTATACATTAATAATAATAATTAAAACAATTTATTTTTGTAAAAACTTACAAAAGAAAATAATAAACATATTACAATTCTAAGCAGCCTCACTTGCTAACCAAAACCAGGAGACAACTTGGCAAAAATAAAGGGCCTCATCCCCTGTAGACTTGAGAATAAAGAATTTAGTTAAGATGAGATATTTAAGAGAATTAGAAGAATAAAAAGATAGTCTAACACCAGAACAGAGAGGGAAAGAAAGAGAGTGAAAATGTCCTTATACCGGTAATGTTAAAATCTAAAAAGTTTTACATATGTTTTCTCTTATTTCATTCAGAGATTTATTTGTATGTTGTAAGATATATTGTAATTTCTCAGCTTTTGTAGATTTGCTCTCTGTATTTGTGGGGAAACTGCTTGTGAATATCTGGGATCAGCTCTGTAATCAGCAAACTCGGTCCTGAGAGATATGGACACCAGTAACGAAGTTGCTTAACCATTGCAACAGTCAGCAAGACCAAGAACATTCTCCAGAGTCTCTGACTGTCTGTATCAATGTCAACAATCCAGAGAAATAAAAAATATAGAAAGTAAACAACCATGTTAGTGCAACCATATTAAGGTCAGTTTGTATAATTCAGTAGCAATACATGGCAATTCATTTCATTAGATCTTAGCTGGTGCTCGTCAACACATTTCAATGTTTTCTTCTCCTAATGTTTGTACATCTTGTCATCTTCATTGCTGGATGTAGGAGATGTGCCAGGAAAATTAAGACAAATGATTAAGCACAGCTCAAACCTCATCAATCCAGGACATCTCACAGCTGGCCATAGCAGATTGTAGCCTGTGGGGAAACAGTTTAAAAGGAGGAGAAAGAGAGTGACACCAAGCCCCCTCCATCCTCAGTCCATTCGCATATAGTTTAATGTAATTCTTTTAGTGATGGAGTATCCACCTAATGTTTAATAAATATTACAGGACATGTACTTTAGTGTTTTAGATTATTTTAAAATAATCTTCACATTTTAAACATGATCAAATCTTCATATTGCTTTTAGCATTATATCTTCGTCATCAACACTGTATACTGAGTCATTTTAGAATCTTCTGTTAGATTCATCTTGGCACATAGTTTATACAAATAAAGAGATTTTTTCAAATCTCTATTGTTCCACTTATCCATATTCATTATCCTTGATCTGTCTTATTTACGAATCATTTACATACATTGTTTGTGCTGGCATTCCATCTTGCAGATATGTGCCATTAAGTAGCAATACTTCAAATGACTGATTAATGCAAGAGGCATACATATTGCAGCCCTCAACCAATCAGAGCACTGCTTTCAACTCCCAGGCTGAATGTGTGGCTACTGAAAAAATTGTTTTCTTTAAATGTGAGGTGTAAGAATATGAAGTCTTTGATTTGAGCCACCGTTTCCACATCAAGCATATTTCCATTCACACTGTCTCAGAATAAACTCATGATGTCTCTATGATGTCTCACCACACACAGTTTTGAAGTTAACTGTAGAGTGTATTGAACAACCACCAGATGACCAACGACCTGAATAAGTTCTACAGCAGATTTTAAGAAAGAAAGAACAATCTTCAGTCATTGTCTTCCAGTACTCCCATCCAGCCTGGCTTTCCCACTTCAGCTATATGTATATCTGTAGCAGCAGATGAGCTTAAGCTTTCAACAGTGTGAATATATGTAGGCAATGTAATAAGAATACAACAATATTTAAAAAAATGTTTTACTCCTTTACACATTTAACAGTGTTTATTATTTCTCAGCCATTTCACAAAATTTGAAACTGTTTATGTTTTATTTTACTACATTAGAAAATACAAATGATCTGAGCAAAACCCCAACAAAAGTAGGGAAAACAGTTAATTTTATATATACTATTATATACACTGATTACAGTCAAACAGGACACAGATTCAGATTCTTAGCCTTTACAGTGACCTATGTCTACCTCAGAGAGTATTAACAGCACACAGTGTAAATTTTAGATACAGTGTAAATATATGTACATTTCTGATTGTGTCATTTTATGCTATTGTACCTTTCTGTGATGATAAACATATTTAACTGAATACTGTTTAACTGAAGGGGTGTGAAGACTTATCAGAAGAAAGTAAAATTTTTCACTATGCCCAAATTATAACTTTTTATAGGACACTGTTTAATCAATAAGTACTTTTAGAACAATATGATAAAATTAATGTGTGATTAAGGTCTATTTAACTATCTTTCTTTTTAAAATATTACTTAATTGTCATTATTGTAATTTATTTATTGCATTTCTTTCATCATTATTCTCTTATTTTATATCACATGTGTATAAATTCAGAAATACCACAGTAAATAAATAGGTATTAGTAATTGAGTGTAAAACTGAACTGATGGGTTGTTTAAACATAAAAACTAGTTTTACTCCAAGTATTTTAGGTGTCATTTCTGCTAAAGAGAACTTTCAGCCAGCCAATCAGCAAACTGCTCTTTCGAACTTCTAGCCAATCAGAGCATAATAGGTGGAGTGTGTTTAAACATGGGTGGGATTACAAACATAACAGCAGGAGAATCGCTGGGGGTCTGCAAAGACAAAGCAGGGAAGAAGATTTAGAAGAAGCTACAGCTCTGAGTTGTTAGAGAGAGAAACAGGAGCTGATCTGCTGAAGGTAAAGAGTGTTTATTACTGTTCACTCTGGTTTTTACTTGTAAGTAGTTAGAAGGTGAAGTGTTTGAGCTATCTAAATAACATTACATCGGGAAAGTACCCTCAAGAGACAGTACAGTCTCATGCTAGCGGCTAACAGTTTAATGTTCTTACAGCAAATCGGTTCCTAAATAGTGATGTGCCCAGAGTTACACCATCTATCATTTACAAACACTGCCAGCCCCCTCCATTCCTCTTATCACTCTCCGCCGTCCTGATCACCCGAATGAGGTGAAATCCGTCCATAGATACGAGCGTGTCCGGAGTTAGCATGGTTAGCCATGTCTCTGTAAACACCATGACGCTACACCAGGTATTCACTCTGATGCCGCGTTAGCACCGTCAGCTCGTCCATCTTACCGGGGAGCGATCTCACATTCCCCATAACGACAGACGGAAGAACGGGCTTGTAACGAGCTTGTTTCCTCCGAGCGCGACGCAGAGCTCCAGCCCGTCACCCCGCCGCCTTTTTCTCAGCTCGCGCTGGATGTCCTGCCTCTCACGCCGCAGCGCAGCTGTGTTGCTAAGCGCTATCAGCTGATCACTGGTGTAAACAATAGGCGCGCGGCTCCGTACAGGATCTCCAGATATGCAGAGAAAAAAGTAGTGCAAACACCAAAACAAGCACAACAAATTTGGTGTCCAATGTGAAAGAAAGAAAAGAGCAACACTTTGCTACCAAAAACGTAAACCTCAGTGCTTGAAAAGAGGGAGACATTTAGAAAAAACTCAAAAGTGAGCTGGGGCTGCCTTAATTAAAACTTAACTTTGTCTTTGCTAACTGTCTGTAAAGCACTTTGAGCTGCTTGCATCCTATTTTAGTAAACTGATAGAGCGTATGGTAACAGATAAATTGACTCACCACCTGGACAGGATAGGGAGTTTCTGTTAAAGTGGGTTCTAAAGGGGTAAGATGACCATGGATCCAGTTTTGTGTGTAAAATCAGAGTTGAAGATGGCACAGCTTCATAAAGAAGTGGTGGTGTCTGTGTTTTTAGATATAGTGAAGGCATATGATATGCTGTGGACAGAAGCTGAAAAACTTAAACAAGCTAGGAATTAAAGTGAGGATGTATAGAAGGATCATGGACTTCTTAAAAATAAGGCACTTCAAGTATGTGTGGGAAATAAGCTGTCAAAAATGTACTATATTAAAAAAGGAACATGGTAAATTATATTTTTTCTAATGTTATAGCCAAGTTTTTGTAGATGACGGAATCTACCTTTTCTTATAAAAAGATGCAGGAGGCCTTAATGATTTTGAATGTTGGGCTAATGATTGGGGTTTTAAGTTGTCAGTATGAAAGACCCAGGTTATTTATTTCTCTAAACAATGTAAGCTGAGCTCTTTGGACCTTAAAGACAGAGGGAAGGGTCGATCGGCTATATATCGGTATCGGGCGATTTTTAATCAAAATATGTGATCGGTGATCGGCCGATATTTCTCCAATGTAGCCGATCCCAGGAGCCGATTAATGGCATTAAACAAATGAGCCTAATTTCTGTATTTCTCGCCTGCGTTTCATCCATGAAGAGGAGCCCTCCGGCCAGTTCCCTGCAATTCCAATCTGAACCGCTAGGTGAAAATAAACACCCTTTCATTTTCGACAAACTGAGTAAAGCAGCGGCGTTGCGAGAATAGCATGGGCTGATAGAAAACATGCCATCCGCCTGGCAGTGTTTTACCGTATGTGACGCAGACTTATCCAGGGCATTTTTAAAATGTGTAAAATCGGCGTGTGTTTTGGGGGAACCAAGACGAAGACATTTAACACCACTAATATGATACAACACTGCACATGGCTGAATACAGTGAGTATCAGCAAACAGCAGATCTAGCATGCGCAGCTAGCACAAAACAAATAACCCAAAACACGGTGCAGACAAGATCTGACTGCTACGAACAGTACAGCAGCAACAATTCAAGATCTACATTTTTATAGCCCCGCCCTCGATCGGTATCGGCTGATCGGTGATTGGCATTGGCCTCAAAAACGCTGATCGGTCCATCTTTACTCTTAAACTATATAATCTTGAGCTGGTACTGGTGAAGGTCAGATTTCTAGGTATGTGGATGGACTTGGAAAAAACATATCAGCAAGATTGTGAATAGAAGCAAAAATGGTCTCAGTGTTCTTAAATGCCTGTTCCTGGCTTCGGTGTATATATAGAGAGCACTGGTAAGATGGGTTTTAATTAAGGGTGTATGGCTTATAGACCTGCAGCTAAATCTAACCTGAAAGTGCTAGATGCACTTCCAGCTTAAGCTCTGAGACTGTGCAGTTGGGCAGGCAAGTCATCCCACGTCTCTTTACAGGTAGAAGTTGGAAAAATGCTTTTGAAATTTTGTAGGTTGGCTTTGTCAACAGTTTAATGGGTTCATGTTAAAGTACATGAGAGAAAACATCCCATATCACATTTTATTCAAACTGTTCACACATGTAAATGTTGGATCTGACTGAGTGTTACAGGTTACGTGTTGTTGAGCCATGTAAAGGGCAACAGCTACAGACCTGTAACTCAGCAGACAGTTCTGGAGAGTGCCAAGGCCTCTTGTGTCTTAGTCACACTTAATCACTACATACATGCTTATTTATAAATACACATAAGAACTGATTTGATCTTAAATAGTTGTGTGTTACATTTGTAAGTAATAGTGATTAATTCAAACCGTGTTATTTTAATTGATGTGGCCTTTTATTTTATTCTTTTTGTAATTCTGGCTTCTGTTTTAGTTTCACTGTGCTTTTGACACCTGATGCTTAACATCTTCCTGTTTCATTTAATAGAATAATGGGTATGTGGAGATTTTTATTACACTGCTGAAGAGGGAGGTAAGGACAGCAGAGAGAATAATTGGGACTTTACTTCCTTCCATACAAGACATTGCGACAAGTCACTGTCTAATCAGAACTCAGAACATTAACAGAGACCCTTCCCACCCTCGCTATGGACTGTTTTCTCTGCTGGCCTTTGGAAGAAGTTTCCGAAGTCTTTGTAGCAGAACAGTCAGGTTCAAAAACAGCTTTTTCCCACATGCTGTAAGACTGCTGAACTCTAAACAATGCTGTTACTCCATGCCTTGGAGCTTCAGTGCAATATATTAAACTGTGTATAATACTCTTTTAATCTTTTTTTTACATATGCACTACATTGCACATATACACTACACTTTGTAATACATTGCACTTTGCACTACATTCTATTATGTAAAAATATTTCTATCCCTGATCTACCCTGAGCCTATGCTACATAATTTATTCTAATGCACACTATTTGGGCATTTGGCAAAGATTATTTTTTTTACATCTTTTCTCATTTTTTTCATCTCCAGAATGATCTCACACTGCAAATCCTCTCCTGCTTGTAGAGTCCACATTGCTGCTCGTTTGTAATTTTCATTCGGAAATCCAAGAAGAAACATCTCCAAAAGAAATAAGTTAGGAAGTATTGAGTGTGAGAATATGGAGTCCAGAAGCTCCAGAACGCAAACATTCACTTCTGCTCTCACCAAGAACAAACCTTCCAGACAAACACGCAAAACTACAGGTAAAGAAAAAACTCATCCCTGCTCAGAGTGTGGAAAGAGTTTTACCAGACACAATGATCTCCAAAGACACCAGCGCATTCACACAGGAGAGAAACCGTATCACTGCTCAGAGTGTGGGAAGAGTTTTCGTCAACAATGGCATCTACAATCACACCAGCGCATCCACACAGGAGAGAAACCGTATCACTGCTCAGAGTGTGGGAAGAGTTTTACTAGAGAGAATTCTCTCCAAATACACCAGCGTATTCACACAGGAGAGAAACCGTATCACTGTTCAGAGTGTGGAAGGAGTTATTCCAGCCAGCAACCTCTTCAAAGACATCAGCGCATTCACACTGGAGAGAAACCGTATCACTGCTCAGAGTGTGGGAGGAGTTTTACTGGACACAGTCATCTCCAAATACACCAGCGCATCCACACAGGAGAGAAACCGTATCACTGCTCAGAGTGTGGGAGGAGTTTTTCCAGCCAGCAAAGTTTCCAATTACACCAGCGCATTCACACTGGAAAGAAACCGTATCACTGCTCAGAGTGTAGGAAGAGCTTTACTAGACACAGTAATCTCCAAACACACAAGCGCATTCACACAGGAGAGAAACCATATCACTGCTCAGAGTGTGAGACGAGCTTTAGACATAGTGCTGCACTCAAGAAACACATTTATTTACACAAGATAGAAAGCTCATTAGTAGGAATAGACAATAGTGATAATATATAGTCAATGGTTTAGATGAATATATGAATGAATGATGAATTCATTGTTTTTTCTTTATGTATTAGTGCTCAGCATGTGGAAAGAGTTCTAGATAAAGTGTTTGTCCCATAAATTCTTGTAATAATTGTAAATATTTTGCATTAAATATTAAAAGGAAAAGGTTATTTTTTCTATTATACATTCCTTAATATTTCAGATACTCAGATACAGATTCTTATCATTTCGGGTGAGCGGGCAGTTGTCAAAGCATTTTAGTGCAAATTGTACTGTGTATGGCTATGTATGTGAAAAATAAACTTTGATTTGATATGGAATCTTTTGAATCCTATTTTGCTCATTTTACCATCAGGACACTGCAGTAATCTGGACTAAACTACCGTAGGATATGGTGGGATATTCCCTGGTGGAATGTGTAGAAAATGTATTGTTTTATGTTACATTTATGTACTTGTTTATAGTCAAATAGCACACAATTATTAACTGATATTAGCTAGCGTTAATTGACTTCAAAAAATTTATTGCCAAACTGTCATTCATTCAAATTATGTTTTAAATTCTTTTGTTGTCATAATGGAGACACAAGCTTTTGTTCAAATAGTAACAATATATTCACAATAAATTATATGTTAACATTACTACAATATCTGATCACTGCGAGTTCAAATGATTTTACTAGTTTCATTCCTTTTGTAAATCTGACACAAAGACATTCCAAGTATGCTTGTAAATGAAAGATTGGATAGCACCTTAACTAGGGCCCTACAAATATTACAAAAACACGTCTTACAAATATATTGGCAACTTAACTATAATCTTGATAACAAATCATTTATTTATCTGAGGGTTGTACATTTCTTGCTGATTGTTAAGAAACTAATATTGTATTTATTTTCTGCCTGTAATCTCACCAAGAATCAATTTGAAGCCTTCAGCACTCTTTCGTAATCAGACAGCTCATCAGTGTATGAACTGGACTTCAGTAACAATGATATGCAGGATTCAGGAGAGGAGCTGCTCTTTGATGGCCAGAAAATGGAGATACTCAGTTAAGCACTGTTACTGTGAGGCTAAGCCAAGACATCTACAATGGTACAATAACCTGTAAACCAAGATGTTGACAGTTTATTTAATTGGTTTTAGAATTCTTTCATATAATCCAGTCTAAGCAGCCTTGTATTACAAAGTAAGTTTGTATTTTATCTTTCAAGGAAAAAGATATACTTTCTTTTACTGTAGAGTAGGTCTGTGCAAAATTGAGGGAAAGCTTCATTTGGTCTTACATTCAGCAAACTTCTGTCTGAAAGGATTGGACCTCACTAAGAATACCCTGCAGGAGTGGAATATGCTCTACACCTGACTGAAAAGTATGTGCTGGTTTAAACTGGAGATACTCATGTGCACTTTGTCTTAATTCACTGTTAAATTTAAAAATAAGAATACATAAAATGTATTATTTAGGGTATGTCCGGTTTAATGATTCTAAATCTATTGCTTCTTTTGTTGTTCTTACTGCTGGGTAAGCCAGACTGCACATCTGCCCTGACAGACACCCTCTCCCCATCTGCCCTGTCTCCAGACAAAAACATGTAAAACAACCAATAAATACAAGCCTACGAGTTTTAGTAAGTAGGCATCAAACAATTTTAGGGATAAGTATATACATAAATAATAATAATTAAAATAATTCATTTTTTTCCTAAAAAATTTATAAAAGAAAATACTAAATACATTACAATTCCAAGCTGCCTCACTTGCTAACCAAAACCAGGAGACAACTTGGCAAAAATAAAGGGCCTCATCCCCTGTAGACTTGAGAATAAAGAATTTAGTTAAGATGAGATATTTAAGAGAATTAGAAGAATAAAGAGATTGTCTAACACCAGAACAGAGAGGGAAAGAAAGAGAGTGAAAATGTCCTTATACCGGTAATGTTAAAATCTAAAAAGTTTCAAATATGTTTTCTCTTATTTCATTCAGAGATTTATTTGTATGTTGTAAGATATATTGTAATTTCTCAGCTTTTGTAGATTTGCTCTCTGTATTTGTGGGGAAACTGCTTGTGAATATCTGGGATCAGCTCTGTAATCAGCAAACTCGGTCCTGAGAGATATGGACCCCAGTAACAAAGTTGCTTAACCATCACAACAGTCAGCAAGACCAAGAACATTCTCCAGAGTCTCGTACTGTCTGTATCAATGTCAACAATCCACAGAAATAAAAGATATAGAAAGTAAACAACCATGTTAGTGCAACTATATTAAGGTCAGTTTGTATAATTCAGTTGCAACACATGGCATTTAATTTAATTTGATCTTAGCTGGTGCTCCTCAACATATTTCAATGTTTTCTTCTCCTAATGTTTGTACATCTTGTCATCTTCATTGCTGGATGAAGGAGATGTGCGAGGAAAATGAAGACAAATGATTAAGCACAGCTCAAACCTCATCAATCCAGGACATCTCACAGCTGGCCATAGCAAATTGTAGCCTGTGGGGAAACAGTTTAAAAGGAAGAGAAAGAGAGTGATACCAAGCCCCCTTCATCCTCAGTCCATTTGCATTTAGTTTAATGTGATTCTTTTAGTGATGGAGTATCCACCTAATACTAAATAATTATCACAGGACATGTACTTTAGTGTTTTAGATTATTTTAAAATAATCTTCACATTTTAAACATGATCAAATATTCATATTGCTTTTAGCATTATATCTTCGTCATCAACACTGTATACTGAGTCATTTCAGAATCTTCTGTTTGATTCATCCTGGCACACAGGTTATACAAATATATTACAAATATACAGATTTTTGCAGATATCTATTGTTCCACTCATCCATATTCATTATCCTTGATCTGTCATATTTACGAATCATTTACATACATTGTTTGTCCTGGCATTCCATTTTGCATGTGCCATTAAGTAGCAATTCCTCAAATGACTGATTAATGCAAGAAGCTTACATGTCTTAGCCCTCAACCAATTAGAGCACTCTTTTCAACTCCCAGACTTAATGTGTGGCTACTGAAAACATAGTTTTGTTTAAAGTTGAAGTGTAAGAATATTAAGTCTTTGATTTGAGCCACCGTTTCCACATTAAGCATATTTCCACTTCACACTGTCTCAGAATAAACTCTATTAGAGTCCAGGATGTCTCACCACACTCAGTTGTGAAGTTAACTGTAGAGAGTATTTATTTTTCAGCCATAGAGTTTTCTGCATCCTGTGTTTAAGCAAACAACAGTTATGAGAAACAATGATTCCTGCTAATTACCACAAAAACAGGGAACCCTAACTAGAGACAAGGTAATCTGTAAGCTACATTTCAAGGACAGCAAGTAGCAATGATACACCCTGGTGTTCATTCAGAAAACATTTCTGTACATTGGAGAAAAGGATAAAGGCAGCAAAGAAGAAATACTTAGAAAACCTGAAAGGTTGCTAACGACCCATATTCAATCTGGAGATGCCTTGAAATGGCGCCCACCGTGGCAGACGTCTTTGTGTGTTCCTCCGGAAGCCAACGTTATTTATTATTTATTTTGTCTTTAGTATTTATTTTAAATGTACAGTATACATCCGGAACATTTAGCTACAGTAGAGAGGCACTCCTGGAGATTGGTAAAGTTCGACATGAACTTACCTTTAGCCTTTCTGACTTCAGCTTTCTGTTACGCTCGCACTCGCACTTCACCAGCTCCGCGCAAGGCCCAGCAGCACCGGCCTCGGGTGAGCGGCGCAGCCGACAAACAGAGCGGCCAAGACGGAAGCGGGGTAAGAGAGGTGGGCTACATGCTAGGCTAAAGGCGAGAGCTACGCGGCCACCGCTACCTAGCCTGTTGCTAGCTAATGTTCGCTCCCTCGAAAACAAGCTGGATGAGCTGAGAACCAGAATAACAGCTCAGCGTGAGATCAGAGAGTGTTGTGCTCTGGTCTTCACAGAAACCTGGCTTTCTGGCAACACGCCAGAATCAGCGATCCAGCTAGACACTCACTCCGTTCACCGTGGCGACCGCACGGCAGCGTCGGGGAAGAACAAAGGCGGCGGTGTCTGTGTTTACGTAAACAACGCGTGGTGTTCAGACGTAAAGACAGTTGAAAAACTTTGTCTAGCGGACTTAGAACTGCTGATGGTGAAGTGCAGACCCCACTATCTGCCGAGAGAGTTTAGCGGTGTGTTTATTCTGGCTGTTTACATTCCGCCTCGCGCGAACTCCGCTGCGGCGCTGGGGCTGCTGCATGACGTCATCAGTAAACAAGAGACCGCGCACCCGGACGCCGTGTTTATTGTTGCCGGCGACTTTAATCATTGCAACCTGAGGACTGTCCTCCCCAAGTACCATCAGCACGTGAGCTTCCCGACGAGGGAGAACAACTTACTTGACCAAGTCTACAGCAACGTGAGGGGGGCCTACAGAGCTGTGCCTCGGCCACACTTCGGACAGTCCGATCACATCTCCGTGTTCCTCTACCCAGCATACAGACAACTCCTCAAGCGGTCACTTCCAGTGAGTAAAACTGTTAAAGTGTGGAATGAAGAAACTGATTCAGTGCTTCAGGACTGCTTTGACAGTACAAACTGGGATGTGTTTAGAACTGCTGCTGTGAGAGAGGATGGTTCTGTTGATCTAGAGGACTATGCTTCTGGGGTAACTGGTTACATCAGCAGCTGCATTGAAACCATTGTCCCTTCAAAGCGCTGCATAAAGTACCCCAACCAAAAACCATGGATAAATGGTGAAGTTCGGTCCATGCTACGTGCTCGCCAGACTGCATTTCTCTCTGGCAACGCTGATGACTACAAAAGGTCTAGATACGACCTGCGTAGATCTATCAGAGAAGCTAAGAGACAGTACAGGCTGAAGCTGGAGGGCTACTACACCACAGCAGACTCCCGGCGCATGTGGCAAGGACTGCACCGTATCACCAACCATCAACAAACAAGCACGGCACTCACAACCAGCCATTCTGCATTGCCTGATGAGCTGAATGAGTTCTATGCTCGCTTCGATGTCTTCAACCTTGACCAACTGAAGGACATTGCGGCCAAGGAGAGCACACAGAACCCATCACTCATTGTAACAACAGTGGATGTGCGCAGGAACCTGATGAGAATCAACCCACGCAGAGCAGCAGGCCCAGACAACATCCCCGGGCGTGCGCTCAGGGTTTGCTCATCAGAACTGGCTGATGTGTTTGTAGACATATTCAATCTGTCACTCACGCAAGCTTTTGTGCCATCCTGTTTTAAGACCACCACCATCGTGCCCCTCCCAAAGAAAAGTAATGTGAGATGCCTAAATGACTATCGCCCTGTTGCACTCACTTCAATCGTGATGAAGTGCTTCGAGAGGATAGTCATGACTCACATCCGGAAGACCATTCCCAACACTATAGATCCTTTACAGTTCGCATACCGCCGGAACCGGTCTACAGACGACGCAATCAACGCTACTCTTCACAAAGCCCTCACACACCTGGAGGGCAAGGACACATATGTCAGAATGCTCTTTATTGACTACAGTTCAGCATTCAACACGGTCATCCCACACAGACTCTCAGAAAAGCTCCTCACCCTCGGACTGACACCAGCCCTCTGCAACTGGGTGCTGAACTTTCTAACAGACAGACCCCAGTCAGTCAGAGTCGGCAGCTGCACATCCAGCACAAGAACAGTGAGCACAGGGGTCCCTCAAGGCTGTGTGCTGAGCCCCCTTCTGTACACGCTCTTCACATACGACTGCGTGGCCTCCCAGAACAACACCAGCATCATCAAATTTGCTGATGATACTACAGTCATTGGACTGATCACTGGTGGGGAAGAGACAGCGTACAGGAAGGAGGTGGCTGAGCTGGTGGCCTGGTGTCATGACAACAATCTTTCCTTGAATGCAGACAAGACCAAGGAAATGATTGTTGATCCAAGGAGGAAGCGAGAGCTACACACACCCCTGTACATAGGGGAGACTGAGGTAGAGAGGGTGAAAACCTTTAAGTTTCTTGGCATTCACATCAGTGAGGATCTCAGCTGGTCCCACAACACTCAGATCATCATCAGGAAGTCCCAGCAGCGACTGTACTTTCTGAGAAGGCTGAGAAAATTTGGTATGCCAACCAAAATTCTCAGCACCTTCTACAGGAGTATGATTGAGAGTGTTCTTACCAGCTCCATCATCGTCTGGTATGGAAACTCTACTGCTCAGGACAGAAAGGCTCTCCAGCGTGTGATCAAAACTGCACAGTCCATCTCAGGAGCAGCCTTCCCCTCACTACAGAACATCTACCACACCAGGGTCACCAGGAGGGCCCACAACATAATCAGGGACAGTACACACCCCCAGCACACACTCTTCACACGTTTACCTTCAGGCAGACGTTACAGGAGTGTGAAGTCCAGGACCACAAGACTGACAAACAGTTTCTACTCACAGGCCATCAGGCTTGTGAACACCTCACGCACTACCTCTCCAACCTCTCCTTTCTGAACTGGTTTTAATTGGTCTGATTTAAACTGCACCTTACACTCACTGTACTGTCAGAATACTGTTTACACTCACTGTACTGTCAGAATACTGTTTACATTCACTACTCACACAAACATTATTGTTTACATTCGTTACTTGCAACTTGCACTTTATGGCTGCTGCTCTTCATACTTGCACATAAAAGCACACATAACTTTTATTTTTTATTCTTTAACTATAAAAATATTTTTATCTACTTCAACTTATATTGTTATACTTTGTATATTTTGTATATATATTTTTTATTTCTTTTATTTGTTATCTTATCTATTGGTGAATGGAGGAGCAGCAAAGTAAGAATTTCATTGTACAGTGTAACTGTCTGTTCTGCTGTACATATGACAATAAAACTCTTGAAATCTTGATGACAAGCTACAAGGTGAGAAACACCCCCCTTCTACTGAACAACCACCAGGTGACAGATTTTAAGAAAGAAAGAACAATCTTCAGTCATTGTCTCCCAGCACTCCCACCCAACCTGGCTGTTTAATTTTAGCCTCCTGACACATCTCCCCATCAATGGGCAGGCTGTTAACAGGCCCACCCCACCAGACTGTTAAAGAACTGAGGAAAATAGTTATATGTGTATCTGTAGCCAGCAGGTGAGCTTAAACTTTTAACACTGTAAATATATGGAGGCAATTAAATAAAAAATTCAATTGATTGATTGATGTTCATTATTTCTCAGCCATTTCACAAAATGTAGTAAAAAAATTATTTTACTACATTAGAAAATACAAATGATCTCAATGAACAAAACCCCAACAAAAGTGGGGAAAAACAGTAAATATTATATATAATATTATATATACACTGATTACAGTCAAACAGGACACACATTCAGATTTTTAACATTTACAGTGACCTCAGAGAGTATTAACAGCGAACGATGTATACTTTAGATACAGTGTAAATATATGTAAATTTCATTTACACTATTGTACATTTCTGTGATGATAAATGTATTTAACTGAAGGGGTGTGAAGATTTATCAGAAGAAAGTAAAATTTTTCACTATGCCCAAATTATAACTTTTTGATAGGACACTGTTTAATCAATAAGTACTTTTAGAACAATGTGATGAAATGAACGTGTGATTAAGGTCTATTTAATTTAATCTTTCTTTTTATAATAGTACTTAATTGTCATTATTGTAATTTATTTATTGCATTTCTTTCATCATTATTCTCTTATTTTATATCACATGTGTATAAATTCAGAAATACCACAGTAAATAAATAGGTATTAGTAATTGAGTGTAAAACTGAACTGATGGGTTGTTTAAACATAAAAACTAGTTTTACTCCCAAGTATTTTAGGTGTCATTTCTGCTAAAGAGAACTTTCAGCCAGCCAATCAGCAAACTGCTCTTTCGAACTTCTAGCCAATCAGAGCATAATAGGTGGAGTGTGTTTAAACATGGGTGGGATTACAAACATAACAGCAGGAGAATCGCTGTGGTTCTCCAAAGACAAAGCAGAGAAGAAGATTTAGAAGAAGCTACAGCTCTGAGTTGTTAGAGAGAAACAGGAGCTGATCTGCTGAAGGTAAAGAGTGTTTATTACTGTTCACTCTGGTTTTTACTTGTAAGTAGTTAGAAGGTGAAGTGTTTGAGCTATCTAAATAACATTACATCGGGAAAGTACCCTCAAGAGACAGTACAGTCTCATGCTAGCGGCTAACAGTTTAATGTTCTTACAGCAAATCGGTTCCTAAATAGTGATGTGCCCAGAGTTACACCATCTATCATTTACAAACACTGCCAGCCCCCTCCATTCCTCTTATCACTCTCCGCCGTCCTGATCACCCGAATGAGGTGAAATCCGTCCATAGATACGAGCGTGTCCGGAGTTAGCATGGTTAGCCATGTCTCTGTAAACACCATGACGCTACACCAGGTATTCACTCTGATGCCGCGTTAGCACCGTCAGCTCGTCCATCTTACCGGGGAGCGATCTCACATTCCCCATAACGACAGACGGAAGAACGGGCTTGTAACGAGCTTGTTTCCTCCGAGCGCGACGCAGAGCTCCAGCCCGTCACCCCGCCGCCTTTTTCTCAGCTCGCGCTGGATGTCCTGCCTCTCACGCGGCAGCGCAGCTGTGTTGCTAAGCGCTATCAGCTGATCACTGGTGTAAACAATAGGCGCGCGGCTCCGTACAGGATCTCCAGATATGCAGAGAAAAAAGTAGTGCAAACACCAAAACAAGCACAACAAATTTGGTGTCCAATGTGAAAGAAAGAAAAGAGCAACACTTTGCTACCAAAAACGTAAACCTCAGTGCTTGAAAAGAGGGAGACATTTAGAAAAAACTAAAAAGTGAGCTGGGGCTGCTGCAACAGGCTGCACACTACGACGGCGCCATCTTGCGTCACTGGTAGTGATGTGCAGATCGATACTGAAATATCGATACCTCCGATACCAGATCTTTATGCTCTAAAATTGATTCTCAATCAAAATATCGATACTTTTGATACTTAAATAATTAGAGATAATATATATCATTAGCAGGAACACAATGGAAAGTAACTAAACTATTGTCTAAATGATACGCGGTTGGTGGGAACTACTTTGCGTGATGCGTAAGCTCACCCTGCTCAGTCAGTCACTCAGTGTGGCAGAGCGTAAACGGAGTCTGTGTGGAGCTATTTCAGATATTTCAGCTCCACAAACAGACAGGATGTCATTTGTGATGTTTGTGGGAAAAACGGTAAGGAGCTGTAGCAACACCACAAATGAGTACAAACACATAAAACAGCATGAAAAAGAGAACTCTGAGCTACTAAAGAAACGAAGTGAAGAGGAGGAAAACCTCTCAGAGAGAGCCTTATAGTATCGAGGTAGCTCATATAGTGTTTAAAGTAACAGTACCTCATGTCTCTGGTGTGGCTGAATATAATAAATTTTGTGTTGACTGTGAAAGAGACTCTATCCACTCTTTCAAAGTTTGTAAACAAACGTGACGTCGTCGAGCTGTGAGCTCAGCAGCCTTGCGCTAGCAGCAACTATAGTTAAACGATTAGTTCTCCTTAGGCACTTTATAAATGTCCTGTTCATATGTTTACAGATGCTCCAATTATTCATCTGGCAATGAGTTGTTACAGATTTCTATCTGGATCACATCCTTTTATTTATGAAATAGGAGACAATGATGACTGCAGGCTACTAAGAGATTTAACTCCGTTATTAAGCTTGTATATTCTTGTTTTATGAAAATAACAACAATACAAACAAATAATAATAATAATAATAATAATAATAATAATAATAATGGGCCATTCTGTGTGGAGTGTGCATGTTCTCCCCGTGCTTGAGTGGGTTTCCTCAGAGTACTCTGGTTTCCTCCCACAGTCCAAACACATGCATGTTTGGTTGATCACTCACTCCAAACTGCCCATAGGTGTGAGTGTTTGTTGACCATATGATGGACTGGTGACCTGTCCATCGTGTACCCCACCTTTGCCCGTGACCCCGACTAGCAGGATGGATAATAATAAAGTAAAAATATTAATTATTAATATCAAACGATTTCTTTTATTCTTTTTTTTCATTATAAAATACGGCTTCTATTAATAATAATATAAATACAGTTGTTATTATAACAAATAGCTCATATCTGCTACATGTAGGTAGGGTATAGATAGACTTTATTTTATTTCATGTAGGTGATTCGCCATCAGTATCGGTATTGGTATCGGTGATACTTGCCCTGTAATTACTTGGTATCGGATCGATACCATATTTTGCAGTATCGCACACCACTAGTCACTCGAGCCTGATCACCCTGCTGGGTACTCTGAACCACTGACAGGTGCGGGTTCCTGTATTCTATTCACTGCCTTTAGGAAACTCACTGAGACCTTTCAGTTGTTTGGATCTGTTGTGTAGGTGGAGTGACTGGGACTGACATTGTGTTCTGGGATTTTACTGTGGTCTTGAACTACAGTTTTAGCTTTAGGATTAGCTTGCCAGGCTATGTTAGTGGAATTGAAACATAATACTACTGAGCTATCCGTAGTATGACTTTTAGGTTTACCTTCAGTGCAGACCTGTTGCCCATTTTGCATTCCTGACTTCTCTGTACATAAAAAACTCACATACTGTAGCTCGAAAAAAAGAAACTTCTGAAAATGAAGAAGCAAATAAATTAATGATTGCAGAGCTGAGCACAACAGCACAGAGGCAGGAAGGAGAAAGGGGAGTCAATATTGTTAAATGTTCAATTTGTTTTATTTTTTTCAGTATGAAATTAAGCTAATTAATCACAGACACAGGTGTCATTAATAGTGTTACTGTTAGAAATGTAGTCATTAAGTGCTGGTCACCAAACCTGCTCCTAGTGCCACCTAGTATTATGGGGAGTCAATGACCTCATACTTAGCGTTGATGTACTAAGTCCTTCTATTCCAGCCTTATTGGATCTTAGTGCAGCTTTTGATACTGTCGATCACAAGATTCTAATCCACCTTCTTTAAAGCTGGGTCGGACTCTCAGACACAGTTATTAAAATGGTTTAAGTCATATTTTAGCATACTGTAAACGTTCATAGTTACGCTGATGACACGCAGTTATACATTTCTATTCCTTCTGATCATTTACATTCATTAGACAGACTTAGAAGCTGTGTGTCAGATGTTTCTCACTGGATGTCACAAAATCTTTTACAATTAAATCTTTTTAATTTTAATTTAATTTTTAATTTTTTTCTTTTAATCCAAAGAAATCTGAGATAATCATTATTAGTACGAAAGCTCAGAGACAAGTGCTTTATGACAGACTTGGTTCTTTAACTACAAATATCAACCCTGAAGCATGTAACCTGGGTGTGGTCTTCTACTCAGTTTTATTCCGCATTTAAACACAGTCACTAAAATAGCTTTTTATTATTTAAGAAATTTGGCCTTTTCTATCCCAGAGTGACGCAGAGAAACGTGTTCATGTGTTTGTTACAAGTGGAATTGATTACTGTAATGCTCTTCTTACTGGAGTTCCTAAGAAAACAATCCATCCCCTACAACTTGTACAGAACACAGGAGCTCGGATCCTAACAAACACAAGAAAAAGAGCTCATACCAGCCCTGTTTTAAAACTGCTGACTATCTGCATCTTTCAGAATTGACTTCTTACTCGTCTATAAAGCTCTAAATAATCTAGCACCTACTTATATCACAGAATGTCTCTCTATTTATG
The DNA here is from genome assembly GCA_021613375.1 of Megaleporinus macrocephalus. Taxonomy (NCBI): domain Eukaryota; kingdom Metazoa; phylum Chordata; class Actinopteri; order Characiformes; family Anostomidae; genus Megaleporinus; species Megaleporinus macrocephalus. Next base: position 71,697,851 of record CM038702.1, read on the forward strand.
TTCCAACTCGAGATCTCAGATCTGCAGATACAGACCTTCTCTAAATACCTACAATAAAATACAGAAAATATGGAGATGCCTCTTTCAGTTATTATGCTCCTAAACTGCCAAACTCAATTCCAATTTTCATTAGACAGTCAAGCTCAGTGCTCACTTTTAAGAAACAATTAACAACGTATCTCTTTAAGTGGCCACTTAATTTAAACTTTGACATCATAGTACCTATAAAATTTAGCTTTGTCTTTGCTGTCTGTAAAGCACTTTGAGCTGCATCCTATTTTAATAAACTGATAGAGCGTAGAGTAACAAATAAATTGACTCACCACCTGGACAGCCAATATGGTTTTGTCTCTATTATTATGGGTTCTGAAGGGGTAAGATGACCATTGATCCAGTTTTGTGTCTAAAATCAGAGGTGAAGATGGCACAGCTTCATAAAGAAGTGGTGGTGTCTGTGTTTTTAGATATAGTGAAGGCATATGATATGCTGTGGACAGAAGCCCAGCTGATTAAGTTAGACAAGCTAGGAATCAAAGGGAGGATGTATAGTCATATGTATAGATGGATCATAGACTTCTTAAAAAATAAAGCACTTCAAAAATGGGTGGGAAATAAGTACTATATAGTAAAATGTACTATATTGAAAATGGAACTCCTCAAGGTAGCGTTTATGGTCCTCAGCCGTTTAATGTCATGCTAAATTATATTTTTTTGTAATGTTGATGCAGTTATAGCCAAGTCTTTGTAGATGACGGAGCTGGAAAAGGTGTAGGAATCTACCTTTTCTTATAAAAAGATGCAGGAGGCCTTAATGACTGTGAAATGTTGGGCTAATGATTGGGGTTTTAAGTTGTCAGTGTAAAAGGTTATTTATTTCTCTAAACAATGTTGAGCTTTTCGGCTCTTAAACTATATAATCTGGAGCTGGTACTGGTGAAGGTCAGATTTCTAGATATGTGGATGCATAGATGTACTTTAAGCTTAGGCTCTAAAATTGTGCAGTTGGGCAGGCAAGTCATCCCATGTCTCGTCTTTACAGGTAGAAGTTGGAGAAATGCATTTGAAATTTTGTAGGTTGGCTTTGTCAACTGTTTATTGGGTTCATGTTAAAGTACATGGGAGGAAACACACATGTTAAACTGCTCAGACATGTTGGATCTAACTGAGTGTTGCAGGATACAAGTTGTTGAGTCATGTAAATGGCAACACTTACAGACCTGTAACTCAGCAGAGAGTTCTGGAGAGTGCCAAGGCCTTTAGATCCTGTCTTATGTCTCAATCACTACAGACATGCTTATTTATTAAGACACAATAAGCACTGGTTTGATCTTAAATAGTTGTGTGTTACATTTTTAAGTAATAGTGATTAATTCAATCTGTATGTTAATTGATGTGGCCTTTTATTTTATTCTTTTTGTAATTCTGGCTTCTGTTTTAGTTTCACTGTGCTTTTGACACCTGATGCTTAACATTTCCATGTTATTTGAAGCACAATATGAATGTTATCTTCTGCACTTTTGAAAATCCTGTTTCATTTAATAGAATAATGGGTATGTGGAGATTTTTATTACACTGCTGAAGAGCCTCCCTCCCTCCCTATAAGGACAGCAGAGAGAATTATTGGGACTTCCTTCCATACAAGACATTGCAATAAGTCACTGTCTAACCAGAACTCAGAACATTAACAGAGACCCTTCCCACCCTTACTATGGACTGTTCTCGCTGCTGGCCTCCGGAAGGAGGTTCCAAAGTCTTTGTAGCAGAACAGTCAGGTTCAAAAACAGCTTTTTCTCCCACATGTCGTAAGACTGCTGAACTCTAAACAATGCTGCTACTCCATACCCTGGAGCTCCAGTGCAATATATTATACTGTGTATAATACTCTTTTAACATTTTATTTATCTGATTCCTGTTTTTTACATACAGTATGTACTACATATGCACTACATTGCACATATACACTACACTTTGTAATACATTGCACTTTGCACTACATTCTATCATGTAAAAATGTTTCTATCCCTGATCTACCCTGAGCCTATTCATTTTCATTTGTTCTAACGCACACTTTATAGTGTAAATTTGAATGACAGTGAAGTCTATGTCTATTCAGGTGATTCCTAGTTACACTGACCAGAAACAATAATCTTTTAAATTTTAACTGTATGTGTAACCATTTTAATTAACTTGGATGCTTTTGAATATTTAGGCATTTGGCAAAGATTTTTTTTTTTTACATCTTTTCTCATTATTTAATTTCCAGAATGATCTCACCCTGCAAATCCTCTCCTGCTTGAAGAGTCCCCATTCCTGTTCCTTTGTAATATTTATGCAGAAATCCAACAAGAAACATCTCCAAAAGGAATACTTTAGGAAGTATTGAGTGTGAGAATATGGTGTCCAGAAGCCCCCGTACGCAAACATTCACTTCTGCTCTCACCAAGAACAAACCTTCCAGACAAACACAGAAGACTGCAGGCAATTATAAAACTCATCCCTGCTCAAAGTGTGGGAAGACTTTTACTAGATCCAGTGATCTCCAGAGACACCAGCGCATTCACACTGGAGAAAAACCATATCACTGCTCAGACTGTGGGAATAGTTTTCGTCAACAGTGTCATCTACAATTACACCAGGTCATTCACACAGGAGAGAGACCGTATCACTGCTCAGAGTGTGCGAGGAGTTTTTCACGCCAGCAAACTCTTCAAGGACATCAGCTCATTCACACAGGAGATAAACCGTATCACTGCTCAGAGTGTGGGAAGAGTTTTACTAGAGGCAGTTCTCTCAGAAAACACCAGCTCATTCACACAGGAGAGAAACCGTATCACTGCTCAGAGTGTGGGAAGGGTTTTCGTCAACAGTGGCATCTACAATCACATCAGCACATTCACACAGGAGTGAAACCGTATCACTGCTCAGAGTGTGGGAAGAGTTTTACTGTACAGAGTTCTCTCCAAATACACCAACGCATTCACACAGGAGAGAGACCGTATCACTGCTCAGAGTGTCCGAGGAGTTTTTCCAGCCAGCAAACTCTTCAAGGACATCAGCGCATTCACACAGGAGAGAAACCGTATCACTGCTCCAAGTGTGGGAAGAGTTTTACTAGAGGCAGTTCTCTCAAAAAACACCAGCGCATTCACACAGGAGAGAAACCGTATCACTGCTCAGACTGTGGGAAGAGTTTTCGTCAACAGTGTCATCTCCAGTCACACCAGCACATTCACACAGGAGTTAAACCGTATCACTGCTCAGAGTGTGGAAAGAGTTTTTCCAGCCAGCAAACTCTTCAAATACACCAGCGCATTCACACAGGAGAGAGACCGTATCACTGCTCAGAGTGTGGGAGGAGTTTTTCCAGCCAGCAAACTCTTCAAAGACATCGGCGCATTCACACAGGTGAGAAACCGTATCATTGTTCAGATTTGAGACGAGCTTTAGATGTAGTGCTATACTCAAGAAAGACCCGTGTATTTACAGAAGATAGAAAGCTCATTAGTAGGAATAGACAGTAGTGATAATATATAGTTGTAAGTCATGTCATAGAATGATACATTATGCTTTTCTGAATGTGGTCATCAGTATTTTTAAACCACTGATCAGCTATATAATTCATTATAACGAGAAAAATATTTAGTTAAACAGGAAAAATTACAACACAGGATGGCGGATATTAAAGAAAAAAAATCATGCTCTTGCTAGATTTTCTCTTCCCCTTTGCTCAAATGTGTGCTGGCATAGGCTCCAACACAATTTGACCCAGGGGGGGATCAGCGGTTTCGATGAATGAATGAATGAATGAATGAACGATGAATTAATTAGTCAGAGTTCAGCATGTGGAAGCATGTGTTCTGTTATTTTGACTGATTACTGAATAAAAGAAGACAACACAGGTTATTCAACAAAAGTCTTCAGCTTAATCGTATCTTTGAATATTCCTTAAGGTTACAAGTTTTGCATAAAATCTGCAGTTCACAGCACATTTTCACTTCAATTAAGTTAAATCCGATACCGAAGTCTCTGAAATGTGAAGCTCCACTGCATTTTTTCCAAGTTCCAGTAATGTAATGTCAATTAACTGCTCAGTGGACTTGGAGAACTGATGCATAAAGAAAAAATAATTCATTTACCATTCATTCATTCATTCATTCAAGCGTCTGAACCGCTGATCCCCCCGGGTTGTGTTGGAGCCTATGCCAGCACACAAGCGAAGGCAAAGAGAAAATCTGGCAGGACCAAACCAGACCAAAGGGTCTACCTTATCTCCACCGAGAGGGGTCTACCAGGAGGTGTTACAGGAAAAGTCCTGAGAAATGTATTACCTGAGCTGTTAACTCTCATGTCTCAACACCTCATGTTCCTCTGTGAGCAGAGAATTATGTAAACACTAAGCATCAACTCTAGAATGCTAATTATACATCAGCTGATTTTTGCAATTTCCATATTGAATTTAGTCTCAGCTCACGAAGAGACTGGGATCTGTAGACTATGGATTTGAGTGCACTGATTTTTGCTGTGATACCCAGAATGGTGAACGCACACCTTTGGTTCTCTGACACAGAAACAAGACTTTGCCATGGGCATTCTCCTCCTTTCACCAGGATCCCTGAAGCTGAAGAGAAACACCCATGAGTGTGGAGGAATGGTGTCAAATCCCTTCCTATGTGTTCCTATGTGTTCTCCAGACTCATTAAGCATCATGGAAGTCTCAGAGCTGTTGTCTTTGCAAAAGTGAGGGTACTTTTTTTTATTTTTTAATCAAATAGGTGCCAACACTTCTGGCACTCATACATTTATTTTATGACAATTATTTTTATGACAATAGCTGTTACATTTTTGTAATAATTTTAAATATTTTGCATGGAATATAAAAAGGAAAATACTAAATGTTCTGATGTACATTCTTTAATATTTTAGATACTCTAAATTTTCTTATTGTTTTGGGTAAGCGGGCAGTTGTCAAAGCATTTCAGTGCAAGTTGTACCGTGTATTGCTGTGTATGTGAAAATAAACTTTGATTTGATTTAATATGGAATTTTTTTGCATCCCGTTTTGCTCATTATACCATCAGGACACTGCAGTAATCTGGACTAAACTACTGTAGGATATGGTGGGATATTCCCCAGTAGAATGTGTAGAATATGTACTTTTTTTATGTTACATTTATGTACTTGTTTATAGTCAAATAGCACACAATTATTAACTGATATTAGCTAGCGTTAATTGACTTCAAAAAATGTATTGCCAAACTGACGTTTATTCAAATTATGGTTTAAATTTTATTTTTGTCATAATGGAGACACAAGCTTTTGTTCAAACAGGAACGATATATTCACAATAAATTATATGTTAACATTACTACAATATCTGATCACTATGAGTTCCAATGATTTTAATAGTTTCATTCCTTTTGTAGATTTGACACAAAGACATTCCAAGTATGCTTGTAAGTGAAAGATTGGATAGCACCTTATTTAGGGCGCTACAAATCTTACAAAAACATATCTTACCAATATATTGGCAATTTAACTATAAACTTGATAACAAATCATTTATTTATCCGAGTGTTGTACATTTCTTGCTGATTGTTAAGAAACTAATATTGTATTTATTATGTTGACGCATGCTATCTGCCTGTAATCTCACCAAGAATCAATTTGAAGCCTTCAGCACACTTCCATAATCAGACAGCTCATCAGTGTACGAACTGGACTTCAGTAACAATAATATGCAGGATTCAGGAGAGGAGCTGCTCTTTGATGGCCAAAATGGAGATACTCAGTTAAACACTATTATTGTGAAGCTAAATCAAGACAGCTACAGGTACAATAACCTGTAAACCAAGATGTTGACAGTTTATTTAATTGGTTTTAGAATTCTTTCATATAATCCAGTCTAAGCAGCCTTGTATTACAAAGTAAGTTTGTATTTTATCTTTCAAGGAAAATGATATACTATCTTTTACCGTAGAGTAGGTCTGTGCAAAATTGAGCTTTATTCAGTTTTACATTCAGCAAACTTCTGTCTGAAAGGACTGGACCTCACTAAGATTCCCTGCAGGAGTCAGGAGTGGAATATGCTCTACACCAGACTGAAAAATATGTGCTCTAAACTGGAGATAATCATGTGTACTTTGTATTAATTCATTGTTGATTTTAAAAATGAGAATACACCAAATGTATTATTTAGGGTATGATTGGTTTAATGATTCTAAATCTATTGCTTCTTTTGTTGTTCTTACTGCTGGGTAAGCCAGACTGCACATAAGACCATAAGACTGTCTCCAGACAAAAATATGTAAAACAACCAATAAATACAAGCCTAAGAGTTTTAGTAAGTAGGGATTTTCAATTTAAGGGATAGGTATACACATAAATAATAATAATCAAAACAATACATTTTTTGTAAAGACTTATAAAAGAAAATACTAAATACATTACAATTCTAAGCTGCCTCACTTGCTAACCAAAACCAGGAGACAACCAAAACCAAGGGCCTCATCCCCTGTAGACTTGAGAATAAAGAATTTAGTTAAGATGAGATATTTAAGAGAATTAGAAGAATAAAAAGATAGTCTAACACCAGAACAGAGAGGGCAAGAAAGAGAGTGAAAATGTCCTCATACCTGTAATGTAAAAATCTAAAAAGTTTCAAATATGTTTTCTCTTATTTCATTCAGAGATTTATTTGTATGTTGTAAGATATGTGGTACTTTCTCAGCTTTTGTAGATTTGCTCTCTGTATTTGTGGGGAAACTGCTTCTGAATATCTGGGATCAGCTCTGTAATCAGCAAACTCGGTCCTGAGAGATATGGACACCAGTAACGAAGTTGCTTAACCATCACAACAGTCAGCAAGACCAAGAACATTCTCCAGAGTCTCTGACTGTCTGTATCAATGTCAACAATCCAGAGTAATAAAAAATATAGAAAGAAAACAACCATGTTAGTGCAACCATATTAAGGTCAGTTTGTATAATTCAGTGGCAATACATGGCAATTCATTTCATTTGATCTTAGCTGGTGCTCCTCAACATATTTCAATGTTTTCTTCTCCTAATGTTTGTACATCTTGTCATCTTCATTGCTGGATGAAGGAGATGTGTGAGGAAAATGAAGACAAATTATTAAGCAAAGCTCAAACCTCATCAATCCAGGACATCTCACAGCTGGCCGTAGCAGATTGTAGCCTGTGGGGAAACGGAGGAGACAGAGAGTGACACCATACCCCCTCCATTTTCAGTCCATTTGCATATAGTTTAATGTGATTCTTTTAGTGATAGAGTATCCACCTAATGTTTAATAAATATTACAGGACTTGTACTTTAGTGTTTTAGATTATTTCAAAATAATCTACACAATTTAAACATCATTATCTTCACATTGCTTTTAACATTATATCTTCGTCTTCAACACTATACAGTTGTATGAGTGATTTTAGAATCTTCTGTTAGATTCATATGGGGCACATTCATATTCATAATCTTTGACCTGTCACATTTACAAATCATTTACATGCATTTTGTATGCTGCTATTCCACCTCACAGCTATGTGCCATTTAGTTGCAATACTTCAAATAACTGAATAATGCATGAGACCGACATATTTTGGCCCTCAACCAATCAAACCACTCAAAGTAAAGGTAAAGGTAAGTGTATGTTCCTTCTATATGAACCACAATTTCAACATCAAGCACATTTCCACTCCACATCGGAGTCCATGATGTCTCACCACACTCAGTTGTGAAGTTAACTGTGTCTCCCAGCACCCCCACCCAGCCTGGCTTTCTCACCTCAGCCCCCTCACCCAGCTCCCAATCAATGGGCAGGCCGTTACCAGGCCTATCTTCACTAGATTGTTGAAGAACTGAGGAAAATATATGTATGTCAATTCTTCATTTTTCTTGAGAAAACCTATAACTATAAAAACACATTTATAAAGGTGCACTGATTTCAGTCAAAGAGGACACAGATTCAGATTCTTAACCTTCACATTGACCTCTTTCTACCTCAGAGAGTATTAAGAGCACACAGGGTAAACTTTAGATACAGTATAAATATATGTACATTTCTGATTGTGATTTTTTTTTAGAATTAATGTAACATGCACATTTCTTTAACTGAGAATTAATATTAACATTTTTTTAACTTCAGCCAGAGGCAGTGTTGCCAACTTAGAGTCTTTTTTCAGACCCCTCCAGCGACTTGTTACATCTTTTGTTTGTTTTGGGGTGTTTTTTTATTAATTTAGTTAATTTCCAGAATGATCTTAAGTTGCAAGTCTTCTCCTGCTCATGGTGTCCACGTTCCTGTTCGTTTGTAATTATTATCCAGCAATCCAACAAGAAACATCTCCAAAAAGAATACATTACACTGCTGAAGTTAGGAAGTATGGAGAATATGGAGTCCAGAAATTCCAGTACTCAATCATTTACTTCTAATCTCAACAAGAACAAACCTTCCCGACAAACACACAAAACTGCAGGCAAAGAAAAAACTGCTCAGAGTGTGGAAAAAGTTTCCTAAGACACCAGCGCATTCACACAGGAGAGAAACCGTATCACTGCTCAGAGTGTGGGAAGAGTTTTAGTCAACAGAGTCATCTTCAAACACACCAACACACTCACACAGCAAAGAAACTGTATCAGTGCTCAGAGTGTGGGAAAAGTTTCACTAGCGAGAGTTATCTAAAAGTACACCAGCGCATCCATACAGGAGAGAAACCGTATTCATGCTTAGAGTGTGCAAAGTGTTTTAGTCACCAGAATTCTCTCCACATACACCAGCGCATTCACACAGGAGAGAAACCTTATTTATGCTCAGAGTGTGGGAAGTGTTTTAGTCACCAGAGGAATCTCCAAAGACACCAGCGCGTTCACACAGGAGAGAAACCCTATCACTGCTCAGAGTGTGGGAAGAGCTTTAGTCATCAGGGTTCTCTTCATATACACCAGCGCCTTCACACAGGAGAGAAACCATATCACTGCTCTGAATGTGAGAAGAGTTTTAGTCACCAGCGTTCTCTCCAAATACACCAGCGCATTCACACAGGAGAGAAACCGTATCACTGCTCAGAGTGTGGGAAGAGCTTTAGACATAGTGCTGCACTCAAGAAACACCTGTGTATTTACAAAAGATACAAACTGTATTAGTAGGAATGGATAATAGAACCATACAATATACATACTGAATGTGGACATAGGGATTTAAAACACTGATCAGCTTCATGTTGTATTATGAAGAGAATAAAGAGAACAAAATTGTTCCTGTTTATAACCGAATTAAGTCCAACACAGGATGCCATAAATAAAATCATGTTTTTGCCAGATTTACTCTTTCTCTTCACTCAGATGTGTGTTGGCCTAGGCTCCAACATTGCTTGTCCTAGGTGGATTAGTGGTTTAGATGATGAATCATTTTTTATATTTTCTCTTTTGCAGCTGGTAAGTTGTCAGAATATGAATGTCGATACACTGTACACTGTCAAAATATTTTGACATATGGCCCTCCTTTGTGTATCAATAATCAGCATGTGGAAGGAGAGAGTGTTTACCCCAAGAAACACCAGTGTGTTGACACAGCAGAGAAACCATATCACATCTCAGTGTCAGAAGATTTTAGGAGAAAGTGGAGCACTCAAAGCTCATTCAGACAGGAGATGTTGAAGTACAGTATACCATTTATCCATATGAAGCTGTCACAAAGGCATTTTGGATTCAAATATCAAATGATCTGTAAGCTGTTTAAGCAGTGTAAGTTAAAGAGAAGCTTTGAATGCTTGGAATGAATAGATGCAGGTCACCAAAACAAGCTCCTCCATGCTGAGTTGCATAAAAATGGCATAAAGGGAAATTGCACAGTGTTGAGTTGAGTTCTGTTGTTCTTACTGATCATTAAATAAAAGAGACGTTACCCAACAAATTCTGTGCTATGCTTAGGTATCTTCAAATATTCTTTAAGGTTACAAGTTATGCACATAATCTGTTCACAGCACATTTTCACTCCAACTCAGCTAGATCCAATACCAGAGTCTCTGAAATCTGAAGCTCCACTGCATTCTTTCCAAGTTTCACTAACTGAATGAACTGCTCAGTAGACTTGGAGAACTGAAAAGTTAGCTTATTAACACCGGCGTTGCTGAGTGACTAGGAGAGAAGCTTGACTATGCTACACAGCCAGGACCCAAGGGTCTACCTCTGTGAATGGACAGTTGACAAAGCATTTTCATGATAGTACAACATATGACTATGTATATGAAAATAAACTTTGATTTGATATGACATTTTTAAAACCTATTTTGCTCATTTTAGCAATATGACACTGCAGTAATCTGTTCTAAACTACCTTCAGATATGCTGTGATATTCCCAGCTAGTGAAGTTACAATGTAACTGGACCACACCCCGATTACCTCTACCTACTATACACAACCCTATTCTCACTCCATTCTACCCCCATTCTCACTCCATTCCCGTGTCGTTGCCATTCCCAGAATGTGCCCACGCACGGCCCAAGCCTTCCCACAGGCACCATTGCTCCACCTACAACCCCTGCACCCGCGTGCTGCCATCACTGGTCCATCACACACCATTTCTGCCATTCGGCTGTTTCCACATGATTACCTCCTGCAAAGTGAGCATTCAGACCACTGTTTAGCTTTCCTACAAAAGCTGGTGGTAAGACTTAAATCGACTGAAAAAAATAAATACACCTGCTTTACACTGTAGGAAGACTGATCATCAGGGCCTCTTTCTCACCTATGACCAACCAGCTGTCCTGTCCGTTTGTGCTAACTGCAACACCCTCAATTACACCACTGTGTCATCATAAAGACTCAGTCAGAGACTGTCTCTTCCAGCTCAGTTTCTAAAGATTTGCCATCCAGACATCAAACAAATATTCTCTCAGCTTTTCTTTAATATTTAGCTTATTAATTTATACTGTTTGACCAGAGGAGGATGGGTCTCCTCTTGTGAGTTTTGGTTCCTCCCAAGGTTTCTTCCTCTAGTCTGAGGGAGTTTTACCTTGCCATTGTCACCTCTGGCTTGCGCAATGGGGGATATATGTTATAACTGTATGTTTTCAAACTTCTGTAAAGCTGCTTTGTGACAACATCACTGTAAAAAGTGCTATACAAATAAACTTTTGAATTGCTGGACCCGCACGCTGCCATCCCCTGTCAATTGCACGCCATTCCTGCTATGGGCCTGCCGGGGTATTCGCCGGTTCGTTGCACGCTGTTCTGGTAACGAGCCCACACACACCACCGGGCTTCTCCGGAGCTGCCGCTGCTCTGCCCACACCTGCCGCACACGCCCCCTGCCCGGCCTTCTGTTTGTTCTGGCCTCTCTCCTCTTCTTCCTGCTCCTACCGCTTCCCTCATTCCCCTTGGCTTTACTCCCCTTTCCGCTCCTGCCCATTCTACCCCTCACCCATTTTCCATCTTCCTTCCTCCCTGATTTCTCTCCATCCCTCCTCGCCCCATTTCATCATCCCGCCCCTGTTTTGTCTCCCCCATTTCGCACCCCTGACTTTTTCATCATCTCTCCCCTTTCCCATTTTGCCAGGCCAGCTATTCAGTTTGCTTTCAAAAGCCAATTATTGTACCTCTCTCCCTCGTCCACAGTTGCTGCAGTCAGCCTAACCAAGCCAACAGTGCTCCACCTTTTCCTTGGCTTTGATGGCCTTTTGCTATGCCTCCCACAAATGCTCTGCCCTCCTACCCACCACTCATCCCCTCCAGCTTCATTTGGGGTTTTTCCAAGGTGCAGATAGTGATCAGCACTGGAAAGTTACTTTCTACTGGGGTGCATTCGATCCTGGACTTTACTTTTAAATTTTACTGGTTGCAACCCTCTTTTGTGACGTTTGCAACAATGCTTCCCACCCCACCGCTAAATGCTCCCTTGTCGTCCCAGCTCCTGCTTCCTCCTGACATCTCATATTTCCTTCTTATCCCAAAGACCATGGGGGGGGCACCAAAACCACCCAGAACTGCAGCCCAAGCCTTCTCAGTTTGCCCCCCCGGCTCATTTCCAAGCGTGGTCCATGCTAGCAAACACATCTTACAAATATATTGGCCACTTAACCATAAACGTAATAACAAATTATGTATCAATCAGTGTTGTACATTTCTAGCTAATGGTTAAGAAACCAATATTGTATTTATTATTTTGACGCAGGCAAGCTGACTGTAATCTCACCAAAAATGAATTTGAAGCCTTTAGCACTCTTCAACAATCAGACATCTCATCCGTGTATGATCTGGACTTAAGTAACAATAATATGCAGGATTCAGGAGGGGAGCTGCTTTTTGATGGCCTGAAAAGTTCACACTGCAAAATAGAGACACTCAGTTAAACACTATTATTGTGAAGCTAAGCCAAGACAGCCACAAGCTACAGGTACAATAACCTGTAAACCAAGATGTTGATTTTAATTGGTTTTAGAAATCTTTCATATAATCCACTTTATGCAGCACTGTATTATAAAACACACAACTAAATGTGTAGTTTATCTTTTAAGGAAGATGAAATACTATCTACTCTACAGGTAAAGATAGTATTTCATCTTCCTTAAAATAAAATCCTTATAATACAGAGAGAGAAGTTTGGTTTGGTTGACACTGGAGCCACCCAATTGTAAATAGTGTATATATATATGTATATGTTTCGGTTTTGTTTTGTGTTGTACAGTGTTTTTGTTTGTTTCTTCAATAAATGAAGATCAGTTCTTCTTGGCATATGCTGATCCACACTTACGGAAATAACCTCTCAGGGACGCATAAAACCGAAATCCCTATCAAAAGGGTAGTAACATCCTTACAGACACCCTCTTCCCTCCTGCCCTGCCTCCAGTCAAAACCATGCAAAACCACCAAAAATACAAGCCTACACATACACCGAATGTCAGTGCTATATTTTGATTAATAATTTAAAACTACTCATTATGACCCATATTTATATACATCTGTGTATACATCACATATGCTCGAAAGAAATCTTACAGCCGATCCATTCAAGCAGCAATAGATAGTTTACTTACTTGAATTGTAGTCCTGTGGGAAACAATTTAAAACCTCACTCTTTCAATCATTTCATCTCCGGTTCACTGGAATCCTAATCTCTGACAGCTGTCACCTATTTGACAACCCTCCTTAAGCCCTACCTGTCTACTCCTTCAGTGCCACTGTGTTCACACGTGTCTACTGAGCGTTTCTAACTCTGATTGGCATTGCCATTGTTCTCTTGTTTTTTTTGGGGTTTTTTTTTTTGCATTTTTGATCGCCCCTTATCTTCTTTTACTGGTATTTGACCCTGTATTGTTATTTACTGACCTAGCCCTTGTTTCCTGATTTGCTGCGTCTGGTTTTCACCTTTGCCCGTTTGACTCTCGTGTTTGCCTGCCCCTTGTAGATTAAAGATCCGGCTCGATTTTATAGGCATTTACCTGCTTTGTTTGATAGCCTAACATAGTGATGCAGTGTCCTCCTAATGTTAAGTAATTATGACATTATATGTACTTTATTGTTTTAGATTTTTAAAAATAATATTCATACTTATAATATGTTGAAATCTTTATATTACTTTCAGCAATATATCTTCATTATCAACACTGTACAAATCAACTATTGTTTACAGATCTCCTGCTATAGGATATCCTATAGGCATATAGGATATACTGAGTTTTATGTACATCTTTTTATTTTTCCATTTATTCATTGTCTCCCAGCTTTCACCTCGGTAAATAATATTTGATTATATGAACAGTATATATTATTTGAGATTTATCATAAATTCAGCTTTCATCTCATTAAATGACTACAGAATTCTTCATGTTTCTCAAGAAAACAGTTAACCAGAAGTTTTATTAAGAACTTTTAAACACACTGTGGTTTTATACAGGTAGACAGTCAAACAGGACACAGATTCAGATCCTTAACCTTCACTGGGACCTCAGAGAGTATTAACAGCACACAGTGTAAACTTTACATACAATGTAAATATATGTACATTTCTGATTGTGTGATTTATTATATTATAAGAATTAATTTAACATGTACATTTCTGTGATGATAAGTTTATTTAATTGAGAACTTTTATGTCCCTACTTCATTATCAACAAACCTGTGTGACTACATGAAGTAGTGGGACAATAACACCAGCATCTCAGTTGACCAAAATCTCCATCCATGAAACCTCGGATCCCCCCAACCACCTTACCTAATGGGAAAAATCAATCACCAAAATCTGAACTAAACAAGTATGTTTTCAGTTTAGACTTGAAGATTGAGACTGTGTTAGAATCCTGAACATTAATTGGGAGATTATTCCTCAATTTGAGGGCTTTGTAGGAAAAAGCTCTTCTGAATTTTAGGAACCAATAGCAAACCAGCATCCTGTGATCTGAGTAAGCGCAGTGTTTCATAATAGGAAATATAATATTGTGGATACTCTGATAAGCAGATTTTTCCAGTGAGTTATGCTGATGGATTTAATTAATTTAAAATTAATCAAAATTGTTTTCTTGGCAATGGCTACCGTTATAAGCAGAATTTTAGTATTTTAATCTTTTAGATTGATTGCTGAAGTGTCTGCTAATAAGCAGACTGATGGGGATAGTGGGATTGGGTAATTGAGTAGTTTGGTTAATTGTCAAATGATTGATGGGTGAACAGTACCATATTGCATGGGTGTAGCTATCTGGGATATTTAGTAAGCAGTGTGAGCAAATTTCTGAATCCCTTAAACCCATTTTGAATAGTTTTGTACTGTGTAGTGTGTTCTGTGGATAACTTTTTATTGTATGAGGTGCAGGTTTGTGCTGTTAGACATGTTAAATTTTTTTGAGTCCATGACCAAAAATCTGTATTGGAAGTAATTGAAAAATCCTGTTCCCATTTCTCAGAAGGTATGGAACCAGGCTTCCGGTTAAGCGAGAGGATGGAGTAAGACGTGCTTGAACCTCGCTCCTGCTATTTTCTTATAATTTCATTATTTCTACCCCATTTCTTTTTCATATCGTTCCTTAATTTTGTTCGCGGCGCGTGCAGTGTATATTTTATGTACTATGACCACCAAAACAGGCAAGACTGCTAAGAAAGAAACGTCTTTAAAATCTGACGCAGCAGGTGGACCGAGTCATGAGCTCAGCATGGCGACCTTAACCCGCCTGCTTGACGAGCATCACAAAACTATCACTGAGGAGTTTAAGACAGTGATTGCTTCAGTGGAGTCCAGACTTGTCCAGATACAGACTTCGGTGCTGGAACATAACCAGAAAATATCGGCTTTAGAGACCAATGCGAACTCTGTTGAAACCCGCATGCTAGCCCTGGAAACTTCATGTTCGAGTCTCAAGAGCATCAGTGCTAAGCTAATCGAAAAGCTTGTCGATTTAGAGTCTCGTAGCCGTCAGAACAATATTCGAATTGTGGGCTTGCCTGAGTCTGTCGAGGGTCTGCAACCGTCATCTTTCTTCTCGGAGCTGCTAATGGAGACATCTGACTTTTTTTCCTCACCTCCAGAGGTGGACCGGGCGCACAGGATGCGGGCTGCGAAGCCAAGGCCGGAGGAAAAGCCAAGGGCTGTCGTTATTCGTCTGCACCATTTTCAGCACAAAGACAAAATCATACACGAAGCCAGGAACAAGCGTGGCCCTCTTCAATACAAAGGTACCCCGATTGCTATCTATGAGGACTATGCGCCCGAGGTTGTTGAACAGAGAGTTAAGTATCGGGAGGTGCTTGTGGCCTTTCACAAGCTAGGCGTCAAACCTGCACTTTTATTTCCGGCAAGGCTCTCCGTGATTACTAAGGACGGTGCAAGAAAAAGGTTTTCCTCAGTGGAGAAAGCGAGGGATTATTTGTCGGCTCTCCGAAGTGAGGATGCCCCGGTTTGAGGATGATGGTCACTGGTTATTCACTGGCAAAATTGCGTGTTACGGACATGGATAGAGATTTTTCAGTTAATTGTCCATGAGAACGAACTCAGTTCTGGTTTGGTCTTTTATTTTCAAGATCTGGTATATAGGTAATAATTAAAGTGAATTTGTTTATTTATTCTGTTTGTTTCTTTCTCTGGGCAGTGCTTTGCTGGTAAAGCTGGTATAGATTTTTTTTTATTTGTGTATGTATATGAGAGAAAGCACATATTTCTATATACAGACGAGTTATTGGATCATATTTTATGATTCCTCCTATTATGTTTGTGTGACATTGCCATGCCAGGTAAATTGTGAATTTAGATGTTTTTTTTGTTTGTTTTTTCCCCTTCTTGTTTCTTCTTATGTACTGTTTTAGTAGGGGTTTTATGTTGAACTGTTCAATGCAGGCAAGGTCCTGAGCCAAGGCAGTTGGCAGAGATCCTCCTGCAAGTGAGGATGCCCCGGTGTGAGGATGGAAAGATGGTCACTGGTTATTTACTGAAACTGACTTTAATTTTGTGTGTGTGACCCACACACCCTCAAATTATTGCAACTTGGAGGTCCAGCAAAATTGCGTGTGACGGACATTGGATAGAGTTTTTTCAGTTAATATTGTCCCTGAGAACGAACTCAGTTCTGTTTTGGTCTCTTTATTTTCAATATCTGGTATATAGGTAATAATTGAAGTGAACTTATTTCTTTCTGCAGCACTTTGCTGGTATAATTGCAGATCTTTTTCAATTTTTTTTGCATTATAGAGAAAGCACATATTTCTATATAAAGACGAGTTATTGCGTCATATTTTGTGATTGTTCCTGTAATGTTTGCGAGACGTTGCTGCCGTGTTGTGTAAATTGGGAATTTGGACATGTGTTTTGTTGTTTATTCATTTATTTATATATATTATATATATATAATTATATATATATATATATATATATATATATATATTTTTTTTTTTTTTTTTTTTTTTTTTCCTCATTTGTTCTCTTCTTGTTTCTTCTTACATACTGTTTTAGTAGGGGTTTTATATGGAATTGTTTAATGCAGGCGAGGTCCTGGAGGCAATGCAGTCGGCAGAGATCCTTCTGCAACGACATGAGTGGCTCAGTAAGCACTTTTGTACCAGGTGCACAGGTAAGCCCCCCCCTCTCTTTTTTTTTCTCTTTTCCTCTTTCCTTCTTCTATCATTCTCAGTTATTTTCTCCTTTTAACTCATGGGTCGTAATACTATTTTTTGTCTTGTAATCCGTTAATGGCTAACGTCAGGCTAAACGTGGGTAGTGTACGCCGTTTTGTTTTCGTGGAATGTTAAAGGCATCAATAATACTATTAAAAGGAATAAGGTGTTGACACATATACAGAATCTTAAAGGGAATGTAGTTTTTTCTCCAGGAAACACATTTATGTTCCTCTGAGGTGACACACATGAAGAGGGCTTGGATGGGTCATTTTTATCACTCCAAATATTCAGGGCGGGCTAGAGGGGCAGCAATCATTATTCACAGAGATACCTTGTTTGAACTATCAAATTTGATTGTCGACCCTTAAGGTCGATATGTAATTGTTTCAGGTGATTTACAGGGTATGCCAGTAATATTGGCCTCAGTCTATGCTCCTGTAGGGGATAATGTTTCGTTTTTTAAGAAATTTTACCAACGTAGACAGACACCGAATAATCATTGGAGGCGACTTTAATCAGGCGTTAGGCCCAATTCTAGATAGGTCAGCATCCTCATGCTCCACCCCATCCAAATCGGCCTCTACCATATTAGATAACATGGGTCAGTTGGGCTTGTCGGATCCTTGGCGTGCTGGTAATCCACTGGGAAGAGCCTATTCCTTTTTCTCACCGGTTCACCATTCTTTTTCTAGAATCGACTTCTTTTTACTAGATAATAGTCTTATTCAACAGGTTGCCACCTCACAATATCATACAATTGTTGTTTCTGATCATGCCCCCACTTCAGTTGATGTTAATCTTGCCCCCAGTACCCCCTTCTATAAACCTTGGAGATTTATTCCTCAATTCTTTTCGGATGATCAGGCTAAAGTTTATCTTAGTGCACAAATTCGTTTTTATTTTGACCTTAATGACAATTCAGAGGTAGGTAGTGATACTTTGTGGGAAGCATTCAAAGCTTTTATTCGTGGACAAATTATTTCCTACACAGCGCATGTTAAAAAAATAGATCCCGAATAAAATCAATTTCTCGGAGGAGTTACGTCAATTGGACTTAGACTACGCCTCTAATCCATCCCCTTTGTTATATAAAAGACGTTTGCAGTTACATTCTGAACATGATTTATTGACTAGCCATTTGGCTGAGACGTTATTAAGGAAAACCAGACAGTCATACTTTGAGCATGGTGACAAAGCTGGGAAACTACTGGTGAAACAAGCTCGAGCACTTAGTGTTGCTTAGCCAATCCCGGGGGTTCGCTTGATGACTGGGGACGTGGTTTCAGACTCCAGTGAAATTAACAAGGCATTTTTGGATTATTATGTAGCTCTGTATAGTTCTAATAATCCTCCCACTTGTCAGAAATTGCATGATTATTTCGAAAAGCTGACTTTCCCTAAAGTGGAGGAGGCTTTGTTAACCAATTTGGGCTGTCCAGTTACAGCTTTGGAGGTACATGAGGCGATAGGCTCCTTGTGTAATAATAAATCCCCTGGCCCAGATGGATTTACAGGAGAATTTTTCAAATTATTTTCTGATTTGTTGGTTCCTTATCTGGTAAGGGTTTATAATGACTCCTTCGTAACACGGATCCTGCCGCCTACACTGTCGACAGCTTCTATTTCTTTATTGCTCAAGAAAGGTAAAGACCCATATCTTTGTGATAGCTACAGGCCAATTTCCCTTTTGAACGTAGATTTTAAAATTTTAGCAAAGATTTTGTCTCGCCGTCTTCAGCCCATAATGTCCAAAGTTATTGCTTCCGATCAGGTTGGATTCATTTAAGGGAGACAATCTTTTTTTAATACTAGGAGGCTGCTTAATGTTTTATATTCTCCATCATCTGTTGTTCCAGAAATTGTAGTATCATTAGACGCAGAGAAAGCGTTTGACAGAGTGGAGAGAGACTACCTTTTCTTTATTTTAAAGAAGTTTGGTTTTAGCTCTAATTTTATTGATTGGATTCGTCTTTTATATAGTTCACCATCTGCCTCCCTTTATATAAATGGGTCATGTTCGCCTACATTTCCTCTGGGACGAGGCACGCAACAGGGATGTTCTCTCTCTCTCCACTTCTTTTCAACTTGGCAATTGAACCCTTGGCGCTCCTATTGCGAAGTCTGAGGGAGTTTGAGGGTGTACAAAGAGGAGGCTGTGTACATAAATTGTCTTTATATGCAGACGACCTATTACTTTATATCTCCAACCCTGTCACATCTCTCCCTCCCATATTGGAAACCCTTAAAACATTTGGAGAACTCTCTGGCTATAAACTAAATTTGCAGAAAAGTGAATTATTATGTATTAATTCAGCAGCTTCAGCATTACCAAAGTCTTTATTCCCATTAAGAACAGTAGCGAATGGGTTTAAATATTTGGGAATTACCTTTACTAAGTCTTTTAAAGATCTTTTTGATCAAAATTTTATTCCACTTACTTTTCAATGCAAGTCAGATTTTTCAAGATGGTCCTCTCTGCCATTGTCTCTTGTGGGTAGGGTCAACTTGATTAAAATGGTTGTCCTGCCCAGATTTATATATCTTTTTCAACATATTCCTTTTTTTATCAAGAAGTCTTTCTTTAGTAAGTTGGATGGGCTGTTAGGATCTTTCCTTTGGGGCAATAGACCAGCACGGCTTAGGAAATCCATACTACAACTACCCAAATCAGAGGTTGGTTTGGCACTACCTCATCTACAAC
The DNA here is from genome assembly GCA_021613375.1 of Megaleporinus macrocephalus. Classification (NCBI taxonomy): domain Eukaryota; kingdom Metazoa; phylum Chordata; class Actinopteri; order Characiformes; family Anostomidae; genus Megaleporinus; species Megaleporinus macrocephalus. Next base: position 71,717,664 of record CM038702.1, read on the forward strand.
ATTACTATTGGGCTTGTAACATTCAGAAGCTTTTGTTTTGGATTGGGGATGAGCATGCTGCTGAGAATTGTCCTTGGGCATTGACAGAGATCTTCACATCTCAATCTACTTTGCACGCTCTGATTGGTGCAAAGATTCCTCCACCCAATAATAAATTCCTTAACCCGGTGGTCATACATACCATAAAAATTTGGTCTCAATTTAGGCGACACTTTGGATTATGTTTTGCCTCTGTCAGTATGTCCATCTTGAATAATCCTATGTTTCCCCCCTCACGTTCTGACCCAGTGTTCCTTAAATGGTTCGCAAAGGGTATTCATAAGATTGATGATTTGTACACTGATTGTATTTTTAAATACAATTTTTTTTTTACTTTAAATCAGGTATTAGACCTAGATGGTGATCCTAATCCCTTAATAGCCCTTTTTGGTGTCCATCCTGGAGCATCAATATCAGTCACCTCGCAAAGGGTTCTAGCTTTCACCACATTGTTGGCTAGACGTACCATCCTACTTAAATGGAAACATAGTTTCCCACCTACATATGATTGTTGGACTAAAGAGCATTTGGCATGTGTTAAATTAGAAAAGATGAGATTTTCCCTGAAGGGTTCTCTGAATTTGTTTCACAAAATGTGGGATCCTATTCTTCACTATATTAGGGATAAAATAGACACACTAGACCCAGAGGATTAAGACATACTATAGATAGTTACGTTGCTATTCCTGAGAATGTGATTTTTTAAATTTATTTATTTATTTTTGGGGCAGGTGGGATTAGGGGTTTAGGTGTATACAACTTTTGCTTTATTTATCTCTTTTTTTCTCCCAATTGCATTGGTGTATCACCCTGTTACAAAGCTCAATAAAAAAGAAAGAAACTAGAAGGTATGGAAATAGTTTGGTCTGATGTAGATATTAATCTATACATTTTATATCTTTATTTGGTATAGTGGTGTTAGAAAAATTTGTGATTGAGATCATTTGCACAAGTTACATTTTTTAGCACATTTTTTAGCACAATAGATTTAAGTCGAAGATATTAAAGATAGTGATTGCTTCCAATGTTAAATGTTGTAATTAGATGTGAGAATTATATTAAAAATGATTGTTCTGAAAGATATGTTTGAAGTGTGTCATTTCTTTTTCACTCCATATGTTGGAATTTGGGATTTTTTTGGTAGATGGGTATTCAGGGTTATGCTCTGTGTATGTGTATCTTAAACTTAACTGCCAGCAGTGATGTCACAATGCACACCTCTCACACAGACACCCATTAAACAGTAAACACAAACTCACACACACGCACGGACACACACACACACCCTACACAACACACACACTACACCACATACACACACTACACAACACACACAAACCCTACACAACCTACACACACTACACACCACACATACCCTACACAACACACACAACCTACACAACCTACACACACTACACACCACACATAACCTACACAACACACACACCCTACACAACACACACACACACACTACACAACATACACAAACTACACAACATAAACACTACACAACATACAAACTACACAACATACACACTACACAACACACACCCTACACAACATACACATTACACAACACACACACTACACAACATACACACTACACAACACACACCCTACACAACATACACATTACACAACACACACACTACACAACATACACACTACACAACATACACATTACACACACACTACACAATTACACAACATACACACCCCACACAACATACACACCCTACACAACATACACACCCTACACAACATAGACACTACACAACATACACAATACTCAACATACACACTCTACACAACAAACACACTACACAACACACAAACTTCACAACATACACACCCTACACAACATACACAATAGACACAATACACAACATACACAATACACAACATACACACCCTACACAACATACACACTACACAAAACACAAACTACACAACATACACACTACACAATACACACACTACACAACATACACAATACACAACACACAAACTACACAACATACACACTACACAACACACACACCCTACACAACCTACACACCACACATACCCTACACAACACACACACCCTACACAACACACACAACCTACACACACTACACACCACACATAACCTACACAACACACACAACCTACACAACACACACACACTACACAACATACACAAACTACACAACATACACACTACACAACATACAAACTACACAACATACACACTACACAACACACACCCTACACAACATACACATTACACAACACACACACTACACAACATACACACTACACAACATACACATTACACACACACTACACAATTACACAACATACACACCCTACACAACATACACACTACACAACATACACACCCTACACAACATGCACACCCTACACAACATACACACTACACAACATACACAATACACAAGATACACACACTACACAAACTACACACTACACAACACACAAACTACACAACATACACACTACACAATACACACACTACACAACATACACAATACACAACATACACACCCTACACAACATACACACCCTACACAACATACACACTACACAAAACACAAACTACACAACATACACACTACACAATACACACACTACACAACATACACAATACACAACACACAAACTACACAACATACACACTACACAACACACACACTACACAACATACACACCCTAAACACACACACACTACACAACATATACACTACATAATAGACACAAACTGACACGCACGCACGCTCACACACGCACACAGCTATGAGAGTAGGAGCAGTGCTTTTAAGGTGGAATTACAGAAATTCACACTCACACTAAAACACAACTATAACAGCAGTAACAATGCTTTTAAGGTGGAACTACAGAAATCCACAGTAATGACATACTCACACTAAAACACAACTATAACAGCAGTCACAATGCTTTTAAGGTGGAACTACAGAAATCCACAGTAATGACATACTCACACTAAAACACAACTATAACAGCACTCACAATGCTTTTAAGGTGGAACTACAGAAATTCACAGTACTCACACCTTCAAACTAAAACACAACTATAACAGCACCTACAATGCTTTTAAGGTGGAACTACAATATGAATTTAAGGTGGAGTTATAGGATTTTAAGGTGGAATTGTTGAAATGTAAGGTGGACTTGTAGAAATTTAAGGTGGAGTTATAGGAATTTAAGGTGGAATTATGGGAATTTAAGGTGGACTTGTGGGAATTTAAGGTGGACTTGTGGGAATTTAAGGTGGAACTATGGGAATTTAAGGTGGACTTGTTGAAATGTAAGGTGGACTTGTAGAAATTTAAGGTGGAGTTATAGGAATTTAAGGTGGAATTGTTGAAATTTAAGGTGGACTTTTAGAAATCTAAGGTGGAATTGTAGAAATTTAAAGTGGAGTACTAAATATTTAAGGTGGATTGCTAGATATGTAAGGTGGACTTGTAGGAATTTAAGGTGGATTTATAGGAATTCAAGGTGGAGTTACAGGGTACAAAACACACCTTCGCCAAACACAGACATCACACACACACAACTATCAGCGGGAGATTTCAAGCCAACTTCGAAGTTCGTTCATGAACTTCCCCTCTCTAGTTCTTTTTATTATTAAGTTGGCTTAAAAGAGCCAACTTACCATTCTTCATAATCTTCTTATTATTAAGTTGGCTTGAAAGAGCCAACTTACTGTTCTTCATAATTTTCTTATTATTAAGTTGGCTTGAAAGAGCCAACTTACTGTTCTTCATAATCTTCTTATTCTTATTCTTATTATTCTATTCGTGAAATATAATCACTAACTCGTCCCACAGTTTTCAAGCTAGAACCACGAAATTCGGCGGGATCGTAGGTCCTATAGCACAGATTTATGCTTGTGCTTTTCTAAGAGATCCGGCTTACGCTATTCCGGAAAACGGCGTTCAAACAGGGAATTTTTTCCCCATAGGAATGAATTGCGGAATGTTGAGAGAATTCAAATGTAACTGCCAGCAGTGATGTCACGATGCACATCTCTCACACAGACACTCATTAAACAGTACACACAAACTCACACACGCACGCTCACACACGCACGCTCACACACGCACGCTCACACACGCACACAAACACCCTACACAACACACACACACTACACAACACACACACACACACACACACACCCTACACACACTACACAACATACACACTACACACCACACACACCCTACACAACATACACACACTCACACACACACAGACTACACAATATACACACTACACAACATACACACCCTACACAACATACACACAATACACAACATGAACACCCTACACAATACACACACCCTACACAACATACACACACACTCACACACACACAGACTACACAATATACACGCTACACAACATACACACCCTACACAACATACACACTACACAATACACAAACTACACAACACACACACCCTACACAACGTACACAATACACAACATACACACCCTACACAACATACACAATACACAACATACACACCCTACACAACATACACAATACACAACATACACACCATACACAACATACACAATACACAACATACACGCCCTACACAACATACACAATACACAACATACACACCCTACACTACACAACATACACACCCTACACAACATGCACACCCTAAACAACATACAAACTACACAACATACGCACCCTACACAACACACAAACTACACAACATACACACTACACAACATACACACCCTACACAACATACACACTACACAATACACACACTACACAACGTACACCCTACACAACATACAAAATACACAACATACGCACCTTACACAACACACAAACTACACATCATACACACTACACAACTAACACACCCTACACAACATGCACACCCTACACAACATACAAACTACACAACATACGCACCCTACACAACATACACACTACACAATACACACACTACACAACATACACCCTACACAACATACACACCCTACACAACATACACACTACACAAAACACACACTACACAATATACACCCTACAAAATATACACACCCTACACAACATGCACACACTACACAACATACAAACTATACAACATACACACTACACAACCCACAAACTACACAACATACACACTATACAGCATACACACCCAACACAACATACAAACCACACAACATACACACCATAAACAACACACACACTACAAAACACACAGACCACACAACATACACACTACACAACATACACACCCTACACAACATACAAACTACACAATACACACACTACACAACATACACAACATACACACCCTACACAACATACACACTACACAACATACACAGAATACACAACATACACACACTACACAACATGCACACACGACACAACATACACACTACACAAAACACACACTACACAACACACAAACTACCCAACATACACACTACACAACATACACACACTACACAACACAAACTACACAACATACACGCTATAAAACATACACACCCTACACAACACACACACTACACAACATACACACCCTACACAACATACACACTACACAAAACACAAACTACACAACATACGCACTACACAATACACACACTACACAACATACACAATACACAACATACACACCCTACACAATACACACTACACAACATACACAATACACAACATACACACCCTACACAATACACACTACACAACATACACACACTACACAACATACACAATACACAACATACACACCCTACACAACACACACACTACACAACATACACACAAGACAATAGACACAAACTGACACGCACACACACTCACACACTCACACAGCTATGAGAGTAGGAGCAGTGCTTTTAAGGTGGAATTATAGAAATTTACTACCAGCGGGAGATTTCAAGCCAACTTCGAAGTTCGTTCATGAACTTCCCCTCTCTAGTTAAGTTGGCTTGAAAGAGCCAACTTACTGTTCTTCATAATCTTCTTCTTTTTATTCTAAATTATTATTAAGTTGGCTTGAAAGAGCCAACTTACTGTTCTTCATAATCTTCTTCTTATTATTAAGTTGGCTTGAAAGAGCCAACTTACTGTTCTTCATAATCTTCTTATTATTATTATTCTATTCGCAAAATATAATCACTAACTCGTCCCACAGTTTTCAAGCTAGAACCACGAAATTCGGCGGGATCGTAGGTCCTATAGCGCAGATTTATGCTTGTGCTTTTCTAAGCGATCCGAACTACGGTTTTCCGGAAAACGGCGTTAAAACAGGGAATTTTTGCCCCATAGGAATGAATGGCGGAATGTTGAGAGAATTCAAACTTAACTGCCAGCAGTGATGTCACAATGAACACCTCTCACACAGACACCCATTAAACAGTACACACAAACTTACACACACGCACGCTCACACACACACACCCTACACAACACACACACTACACAACATACACACACTACACAACACACACACCCTACACAACCTACACACACTAGACACCACACATACCCTACACAACACACACAACCTACACAACCTACACACACTACACACCACACATAACCTACACAACACACACGCCCTACACAACACACACACACTACACAACGTACACAAACTACACAACATACACACTACACAACATACAAACTACACAACATACACACTACACAACACACACCCTACACAACATACACATTACACAACACACACACTACACAACGTACACACTACACAACATACACATTACACACACACTACACAATTACACAACATACACACCCTACACAACATACACACCCTACACAACATACACACCCTACACAACATACACACTACACAACATACACAATACTCAACATACACACACTACACAACAAACACACTACACAACACACAAACTACACAACATACACACCCTACACAACAAACACACTACACAATACACACACTACACAACATACACAATACACAACATGCACACCCTACACAACATACACACTACACAAAACACAAACTACACAACATACACAGTACACAATACACACACTACACAACATACACAATACACAACACACAAACTACACAACATACACACTACAAAACACACACACTACACAACATACACACACTACACAACACACACACCCTACACAACCTACACACACTACACACCACACATACCCTACACAACACACACACCCTACACAACACACACAACCTACACAACCTACACACACTACACACCACACATAACCTACACAACACACACACCCTACACAACACACACACACTACAAAACATACACAAACTACACAACATACACACTACACAACATACAACTACACAACATACACACTACACAACACACACCCTACACAACATACACATTACACAACACACACTATACACAACATACACACTACACAACATACACATTACACACACTACACAATTACACAACATACAAACCCTACACAACATACACACTACACAACATACACACCCTACACAACATCCACACCCTACACAACATACACACTACACAACATACACAATACACAACATACACACACTACACAACAAACACACTACACAACACACAAACTACACAACATACACCCTACACAACATACACACCCTACACAACATACACACTACACAATACACACACTACACAACATACACAATACACAACATACACACCCTACACAACATACACACCCTACACAACATACACACTACACAAAACACAAACTACACAACATACACAATACACAACACACAAACTACACAACATACACACTACACAACACACACACTACACAACATACACACCCTAAACAACACACACACACTACACAACATATACACTACATAATAGACACAAACTGACACGCACGCACGCTCACACACGCACACAGCTATGAGAGTAGGAGCAGTGCTTTTAAGGTGGAATTACAGAAATTCACACTCACACTAAAACACAACTATAACAGCAGTCACAATGCTTTTAAGGTGGAACTACAGAAAACCACAGTAATGACATACTCACACTAAAACACAACTATAACAGCAGTCACAATGCTTTTAAGGTGGAACTACAGAAATCCACAGTAATGACATACTCACACTAAAACACAACTATAACAGCACTCACAATGCTTTTAAGGTGGAACTACAGAAATTCACAGTACTCACACCTTCAAACTAAAACACAACTATAACAGCACCTACAATGCTTTTAAGGTGGAACTACAATATGAATTTAAGGTGGAGTTATAGGATTTTAAGGTGGAATTGTAGAAATTTAAGGTGGAGTTATAGGAATTTAAGGTGGAATTGTTGAAATGTAAGGTGGACTTGTATAAATTTAAGGTGGAGTTATAGGAATTTAAGGTGGAATTATGGGAATTTAAGGTGGACGTGTGGGAATTTAAGGTGGACTTGTGGGAATTTAAGGTGGAACTATGGGAATTTAAGGTGGACTTGTGGGAATTTAAGGTGGACTTGTGGGAATTTAAGGTGGACTTGTTGAAATGTAAGGTGGACTTGTAGAAATTTAAGGTGGAGTTATAGGAATTTAAGGTGGAATTGTTGAAATTTAAGGTGGACTTTTAGAAATTTAAGGTGGAATTGTAGAAATTTAAAGTGGAGTACTAAATATTTAAGGTGGATTGCTAGATATGTAAGGTGGACTTGTAGGAATTTAAGGTGGATTTATAGGAATTTAAGGTGGAGTTACAGGGTACAAAACACACCTTCGCCAAACACAGACATCACACACACACAACTATCAGCGGGAGATTTCAAGCCAACTTCGAAGTTCGTTCATGAACTTCCCCTCTCTAGTTCTAAATTATTATTATTCTATTCGCAAAATATAAAATGTTTCTCGTCCCACAGTTTTCGAGCTAGATCCACGAAATTCGGCAGGATCGTAGGTCCTATAGCGCAGATTTATGCTTGTGCTTTTCTAAGAGATCCCGCTTACGGTTTTCCGGAAAACGGCGTTCAAACAGGGAATTTTTGCCCCATAGGAATGAATGGCGGAATGTTGAGAGAATTCAAATGTAACTGCCAGCACACACACGCACGCTCACACACGCACACAGTAAGAACAGCAGGAGCAGCTCTTTTAAGGTGGAGTTACAGAAATTTAATGTGGATTACTAGATATTTAAGGTGGACCTGTAGAAATTTAGGGTGGAATTATAGGAATTTAAGGAGGATTACTAGATATTTAAGGTGGACCTGTAGACATTTAAGGTGGAATTATAGGAATTTAAGGTGGATTACTAGATATTTAAGGTGGACTTGTAGAACTTTAAGGTGGAATTGTAGAAATTTAAGGTGGAATTGTAGAAATTTAAGGTGGACTTATAGAAATTTAAGGTGGAGTTATAGGAATTTAAGGTGGAACTATGGGAATTTAAGGTGTACTTGTGGGAATTAAAGGTGGAGTTATAGGAATTTAAGGTGGACTTGTGGGAATTTAAGGTGGACTTGTAGAAATTTAAGGTGGACTTGTAGAAATTTAAGGTGGGGTTATAGGAATTTAAGGTGGACTTGTAGACATATGTGGTGGAATTCTAGAAATTCACAGTACTCACAACACTGAATAGAAAACACACCTTCACTACACAAAAGCACCACACACACGCTACACATCACACACACTACTATCAGCGGGCGATTTCAAGCCAACTTCGAAGTTCGTTCATGAACTTCCCCTCTCTAGTTATTATTATTATTCTATTCGCAAAATATAAAATGTTTCTCGTCCCACAGTTTTCGAGCTAGATCCACGAAATTCGGCCGGATCGTAGGTCCTATAGCGCAGATTTATGCTTTTCTAAGAGATCCGGCTTACGGTTTTCCAGAAAACGGCGTTCAAACAGGGAATTTTTGCCCCATAGGAATGAATGGCGGTATGTTGAGAGAATTCAAATGTAACTGCCAGCAGTGATGTCACGATGCACATCTCTCACACAGACACCCATTAAACAGTACACACAAACTCACACACGCACGCTCACACACACACACAAACCACACAACATACACACTACACAATACACACACTACACATCATACACACTACACAACACACACACACACACACCCCACACACACTACACAACATACACACTACACACCACACACACCCTACACAACATACACACACTCACACACACACAGACTACACAATATACACACTACACAACATACACACCCTACACAACATACACAACATACACACTACACAACATACACACACTACACAACATGCACACCCTACACAACATACACACAATACACAACATGAACACCCTACACAACATACACACCCTACACAACATACACACAATACACAACATGAACACCCTACACAACATACACACCCTACACAATATACATACCCTACACAACATACACACACACTCACACACACACACACACACACAGACTACACAATATACACACTACACAACATACACACCCTAGACAACATACACACTACACAATACACACACACTACACAACACACAAACTACACAACATACAAAATACACAACATACACACCCTACACAACATACACAATACACAACATACACACCCTACACAACATACACAATACACAACAAAAACACCCTACACTACACTCACACTACACAACATACACAACATGCACACCCTACACAACATACAAACTACACAACATACGCACCCTACACAACACACAAACTACACAACATACACACTACACAAAATACACACCCTACACAACAAACACACTTCACAATACACACACTACACAACGTACACCCTACACAACATACAAACTACACAACATACACACTACACAAAATACACACACTACACAACGTACACCCTACACAACATACAAACTACACAACATACGCACCTTACACAACACACAAACTACACGTCATACACACTACACAACTAACACACCCTACACAACATGCACACCCTACACAACATACAAACTACACAACATATGCACCCTACACAACATACACACTACACAATACACACACTACACAACATACACACTACACAACCCACAAACTACACAACATACACACTACACAGCATACACACCCTACACAACATACAAACTACACAACATACACACTACACAACATACAAACTACACAACATACACACCCTACACAACATACACACTACACAAAACACACACTACACAATATACACCCTACGAAACATACACACCCTACACAACATGCACACCCTACACAACATACAAACTACACAACATACACACTACACAACCCACAAACTACACAACATACACACTACACAGCATACACACCCTACACAACATACAAACTACACAACATACACACTACACAACATACAAACTACACAACATACACACTACACAACATACACACTACACAATACACACATTACACAACATACACACACTACACAACATGCACACCCTACACAACTTACACACCCTACACAATACACACACTACACAACACACAAACTACCCAACATACACACTACACAACATACACACACTACACAACACAGAAACTACACAACAAGCACGCTACACAACATACACAGCCTACACAACACACACAATACACAACATACACTCTCTACACAACATACACACTACACAAAACATAAACTACACAACATACACATTACACAATACACACACTACACAACATACACAATACACAACATACACACCCTACACAACATACACACTACACAAAACACAAACTACACAACATACACACTACACAACATACACACTACACACCACACACACCCTACACAATATACACACACTCACACACACACAGACTACACAATATACACACTACACAACATACACACCCTACACAACATACACAACATACACACTACACAACATACACACACTACACAACATGCACACCCTACACAACATACACACAATACACAACATGAACACCCTACACAACATACACACCCTACACAACATACACACAATACACAACATGAAAACCCTACACAACATACACACCCTACACAATACACATACCCTACACAACATACACACACACTCACACACACACACACAGACTACACAATATACACACTACACAACATACACACCCTAGACAACATACACACTACACAATACACACACACTACACAACACACAAACTACACAACATACAAAATACACAATGTATACACCCTACACAACATACACAATACACAACATACACACCCTACACAACATACACAATACACAACAAACACACCCTACACTACACACACACTACACAACATACACAACATGCACACCCTACACAACATACAAACTACACAACATACGCACTCTACACAACACACAAACTACACAACATACACACTACACAACATACAGACCCTACACAACATACACACTTCACAATACACACACTACACAACATACACCCTACACAACATACAAACTACACAACATACGCACCTTACCCAACACACAAACTACACATCATACACACTACACAACTAACACACCCTACACAACATGCACACCCTACACAACATACAAACTACACAACATATGCACCCTACACAACATACACACTACACAATACACACACTACACAACATACACCCTACACAACATACACACCCTACACAACATACACACTACACAACATACACACCCTACACAACATACACACTACACAATACACACACTACACAATATACACCCTACAAAACATACACACCCTACACAACATGCACACCCTACACAACATACAAACTACACAACATACACACTACACAACCCACAAACTACACAACATACACACTACACAGCATACACACCCTACACAACATGCACACCCTACACAACATACAAACTACACAACATACACACTACACAACCCACAAACTACACAACATACACACTACACAGCATACACACCCTACACAACATACAAACTACACAACATACACACTACACAACATACACACCCTACACAACATACACACTACACAATACACACACTACACAACATACACAACATACACACACTACACAACATGCACACCCTACACAACTTACACACCCTACACAATACACACACTACACAACACACAAACTACCCAACATACACACTACACAACATACACACACTACACAACACACAAACTACACAACATGCACGCTACACAACATACACAGCCTACACAACACACACAATACACAACATACACTCCCTACACAACATACACACCCTACACAACATACACACTACACAAAACATAAACTACACAACATACACACTACACAATACACACACTACACAACATACACAATACACAACATACACACCCTACACAACATACACACTACACAAAACACAAATTACACAACATACACACTACACAATATACACACCATACACAATACACACTACACAACATACACACTACACAACATACACACACTACACAACATACACAATACACAACATACACACCCTACACAACATACACACACTACACAACATACACAATACACAACATACACACCCTACACAACACACACACTACACAACATACACACAACACAATAGACACAAACTGATACGCACACACACTCACACACGCACACAGCTATGAGAGTAGGAGCAGTGCTTTTAAGGTGGAATTACAGAAATTCACAGTACTCACAGACTCACACTAAAACACAACTATAACAGCACTCACAATGCTTTTAAGGTGGAACTACAGAAATTCACAGTACTCACAGACTCACACTAAAACACAACTATAACAGCAGTCACAATGCTTTTAAGGTGGAACTACAGAAATTCACAGTACTTACAGACTCACACTAAAACACAACTATAACAGCACTCACAATGCTTTTAAGGTGGAACTACAGAAATTTACTATCAGCGGGCGATTTCAAGCCAACTTAAAGTTCGTTCATGAACTTCCCGCAAAATATAAAATGTTTCTCATCCCACAGTTTTCGAGCTAGATCCACAAAATTCGGAAGGATCGTAGGTCCTATAGCGCAGATTTATGCTTGTGCTTTTCTAAGAGATCCCGCTTACGGTTTTCCAGAAAACGCCGTTCAAACAGGGAATTTTTCCCCCATAGGAATGAATGGCGGAATGTTAAGAGATTTGAAATTTAACTGCCAGCAGTGATGTCACAATGCACACCTCTTACACAGACACTCATAAAACAGACATACACACCACAGACTACACTCCACACAGATTACACAACACACACACTACACTACACACACAGCCTACACAACATACACACTACACAACAAACACACCCTACACAACATAGACACCCTACACAACACACACACTACACAACATACACACCCAACACAATACACACTACACACCACACACAGCCTACACAACATACACACTACACAACACACACACCCTACACAACATAGACAACCTACAAAACATACACACCCTACACAACATACACACCCTTCACAATACACACTACACACCACACACCATACACACAACACACACTACACACACACCCACACAACACACACTTCACGCACACCCTACACAACACACACTACACACACACACTACACAACAAACAAACTACACAACATACACACCACACACACTACACACCACACACACAACACACACTACACACACACACACACAACACACACTTCACACACACCCTACACAACACACACTACACACACACACTACACAACAAACACATTACACAACGTACACATTACACAACATACACACCCTACACAACAGAGACTACACAACATACACACCTTACACAACACACAGATTACAGAATATAGAGTCTACACAACATACACACCCTACACAACACACACTACACACAACACAACATACACACTACACAACATACCCACCCTATTCAGCATACACACCCTTCACAACCTACTCATTCTACACAACACACACCCTAAACACAGAACCTACACAACAAACACACGCTACACAACACACACACTACACAACACATGTTAAACAACATACACACACTACACACCACACACCCTACACAACATACACACTACACAACATACTCACCCTACACAACATTCACACCCTACACAACACACACACACTACACAACATACACACCAAACACACTACACACACCCTACACAACACATCCTACATACCACACACCTTACACAACATAGACACTACACAACATACAAACTACACAATAAAGACACAAACTGACACGCATGTACGCTCACACACGCACACAGCTATGAGAGTAGGAGCAGTGCTTTTAAGGTGGAATTACAGAAATTCACACTCACACACACACTAAAACACAACTATAACAGCAGTTACAATGCTTTTAAGGTGGAACTACAGAAATTCACAGTACTCACACACTCATACTGAAACACAACTATAACAGCACTCACAATGATTTTAAGGTGGAACTACAGGAATTCACACACACTCACACTAAAACAAAACTATTAAAGCAGTCACTATGCTTTTAAGGTGGAACTACAGGAATTCACAGTACTCACACCTTTACACTAAAACACAACTATACCAGCAGTCACAATGCTTTTAAGGTGGAACTACAGGTATTCACAGTACTCACACTCTTACACTAAAACACAACTATAACAGCAGTCACAATGCCTTTAAGGTGGAATTACAGAAATTCACAGTACTCACACCTTCACACTTAAACACAACAATAATGAGTCACAATGCTTTTATGGTGGAATTACAGAAATTCACAGTACTCACACACTCACACTAAAATACAACTATACCAGCAGTCACAATGCTTTTAAGGTGGAACTACAGAAATTCACAGTACTCACACCTTCACAATTAAACACAACAGTAATGAGTCACAATGCTTTTAAGGTGGAACTACAGAAATTCACAGTACTTACACACTCACACTAAAACACAACAATAACAACAGTCACAATGCTTTTAAGCTGGAACTACAGAAATTCACAGTACTCACACATTTACACTAAAACACAACTATAATAGCACTCACAAAACTTTACTATCAGAGGGCGATTTCAAGCCAACTTAAAGTTCGTTCATGAACTTTGCCTCTCTAGTTATTACTATTATTACGCGTAAAAAATTTAAACTCTATCTTCTCCTACTGTTTTCAAGCTACAGACACAGACACCGGAACGATGGTAGTTCCTGTACCCGAATAGTGTGCTTGTGCTTTTCTAAGCGATCCGACCTCCAGATTCCGAACAGCACTCCTTGTAAAACTAATTTTTCCCATAGGGAATGAATGGGGCACCGTTCAACAAGATTCAACTACTTCAGTCACCTATAACTACAACTAAGTCAGCCTTACAAGCACACCTCCAATTACACACACACACCCTACACAACACACACACACTACACAACACACACCCTACACAACACACACACTACACACCACACAAACTACACAACACACACCACACACCCAAAAAAACACACACTCAACACAACATACACCCTTCACACACCCTACACAACACACACACACTACACAACACACCCTACACAACACACACACTACACACCACACAAACTACACAACACACACCACACACCCAAAAAAACACACACTCAACACAACATACACCCTTCACACACCCTACACAACACACATCCTACACAACACACCCTATACAACACACCACACACCCTACACAACGCACACACTACACACACCCTACACAACAAACACACTACACACACCCTACACACAACACACACCCTACACAACATACACCCTACACACACCCTACACAACATACACACTACACAACATACCCACCCTATTTAGCATACACACCCTTCACAACACACACACTCTACACAACACACACACCCTACACACCACACACATTACACAACACACCCTACACAAAATACACACCCTACACAACACACACCCTACACAACATACACAGCCTACACAGCACACACATTACACAACACACCCTACACAACATACACAACCTACACAACACACACTACACACCACACACACCCTACACAACATAAAATACACAAAACAGACACTACACACCCCACACTACACAAACTAATTACAAAACACACCTTCACTACACACATACACCACACACATGCTAAACACCACACACACTGATTACAATACACACCTTCACTACACACATGCTACAAAATACACACACTGATTACAAAACATAACTTCACTATACACAGACACCACACACACTGATTACAAAACATAACTTCATTATACACAGACACCACACATAGACAACATAAACACTGATTACAAAACACAACTTCACTACACAAAGACACCATACACACACTGATTACAAAACACAACTTCACTACACACAGACACCACACACACCACACATACACAACATACACACTAATTACAAAACACAACTTCACTACACACAGACACCACACATACACAACATACACACTAAGGTGGAATTGTAGAAATTTAAGGTGGAATTCTAAAAATGCATAGTACTCACAACCACACACTCAAACATAGAGATAATAGCACTTCTTGTGTTTTTAAGGTGGAATTGTAGAAATTTAAGGTGGAATTGTAGATATTTATGGTGGAATAGCATAGAATTAAGACGGAATTGTATAGATTTAAACTGGAATTGTAGAAATTCACAGTACTCACACACTCACACTAGAACACACCAATAACAACAAGAATAGTGCTTTTAAGGTGGAACTGTAGAAATTTAAGGTGGAATTTTGGAAATTTAAGGTGGAATTGTAGAATTTTAAGGTGGAATTCTAGAAATTTAAGGTGGAATTCTAGAAATTCACAGTATTCACACCCTCACACTGAAACACAGAAATAATTGCAGTAAACATGTTTGTAAGGTGGAATTGTAGAAATTTAAGGTGGAATTGTAGATATTTAAGGTGGAATTTTAGAAATTCACAGTACTCGCACACTCACACTAAAACACAGAAAAAACAGTTGGACCTGTATTTTTAAGATGGAATTGTATTGATTTTATATGGAATTGTATATATTTAAGGTGGAATTGTAAGCATTTAAGGTGGAATTGTAGAAATTCACAGTACTCACACATTCACACTAGAACACAGAAAAAACAACAGGAATAGTGCTTTTAAGGTGGAACTTTTTCAACTTAAGGTGGAATTTTGAAAATTTAAGGTGGAATTGTAGCAATTTAAGGTGGAATTCTAAAAAATCATAGGATACTGAAACAGAAATAATAGCAGTGTTTGTGTTTTTAAGTTGGAATTGTAGAAATTAAAAGTGGAATTGTAAATATTTAAGGAGCAATTGTAGAAATTCACAGTACTCACTCACACTAGAACACAGCAATGGCAACAGGAATAGGGCTGGTGGAATTGTAGAAATTTAAGATGGAATTCTAGAAATTCACAGTACACTAAAACACAGAAAAAACAGTAGGACCTGTGTTTTTAAGGTGGAATGGTAGAAATTTAAGGTGGAATTGTATAAATTAAAGGTGGAATTGTAGATATTTAAGGTGGAATTGCAGAAATTTAAGGTGGAATTGTATAAATTAATGGTGGAGCTGTAGATAATTAAGGTGAAATTGCAGAAATTTAAGGTGAAATTCTAGAAATTCACAGTAATCGCACACTCACTAAAACACAGAAAAAACTGTAGAACCTGTGTTTTTAAGGTGTAATTGTAGAAATTTAAGGTGGAATTGTAGAGTTTTTTGTTAGAATTGTATAGATTTAAGGAGGCATTGTAGAAATTCACAGTATTCACACACTCACACTAGAACACAGCAATAACAACAGAAATAGTGCTTTTCAGGTGGAATTGTAGAAACTTAAGGTGGAATTATAAAATTTCACTGTACTCACACACTCAAGATAAAACACAGAAGTAACAGTAGGACCTGTGTTTTTAAGATGGAATTGTAGAAATTTAAGATGAAATTATAGAAAATTAAGGTGGAATTGCAGAAATTTAAGGTGGAACTGTTGAAATTTAAGGTGGAATTGTAGATATTCACAGTACTCACACATTCACACTATAACACAGAAATACCCACAGGAATAGTGCTTTTAAGGTGGAACTTTTTAAATTTAAGGTGGAATTTTGAAAATTTAAGGTGGAATTGTAGCAATTTAAGGTGGAATTCTAAAAATTCATAGGACACTGAAACACAGAAATAATAGCAGTACTTGTGTTTTTAAGGCGGAATTGTAGAAATTTAAGGTGAGATTGTAGAACTTAAACATAGAATTGTAGATATTTAAGGTGGACTTGCAGAAATTCAAGGTACTTTCACACTAAAACACAGAAAAATAACTGGAGTACCTGTGTTTTTAAGGTGGAATTGTATAGATTTTAGATGGAATTGTAGAAATTTAAGGTGGAATTCTAGAAATTCACAGTCCTCGCACACTCACACTAAAACACAGAAAAAACAGTAGGACCCGTGTTTTTAAGGTGGAATTGTAGAAATCTAAGGTGGAATTGTATAAATTAAAGGTGGAATTGTAGAAATTTAAGGTGGAATTGTAGAAATTAAGGGTGGAGTTGTAGATATTTAAGGTGGAATTGCAGAAATTTAAGGTGGAATTCTAGAAATTCACAGTACTCGCACATTCACACTAAAACACAGAAAAAGTAGGACCCGTGTTTTTAAGGTGAAATTGTAGAAATTTAAGGTGGAATTGTGCAGACTCGCACACTCACACTAGAACACAGCAATAACAACAGGAATAGTGCTTTTGAGATGGAATTGTAGAAATTTAAGGTTGAATTTTTAGATTTTTGATGAAATTGTATAGATTTAAGGAGGCATTGTAGAAATTCACAGTATTCACACACTCACACTAGAACACAGCAAAAACAACAGAAATAGTGCTTTTAAGGTGGAATTGCAGAAATTTAAGGTGGAATTCTAAAAATTCACTGTACTCATACACTCAAGAAACACATACACTCAAAACACAGGAGTAACAGTAGGACCTGTGTTTATAAGGTGGAATTGTAGAAATTTAAGGTGGAATTGTAGAAATTTAAGGTGGAACTGTTGAAATTTAAGGTGGAATTGAAGATATTTAAGGTGGAATTCTAGAAATTCACAGTTCTTGCACACTCACACTATAACACAGAAAAATCAGTAGGACCTGTATTTTTAAGGTGGAATTGTATAGATTTTAGATGGAGTTGTATAGATTTTAGATGGAATTGTATAGATTTAAGGTGGAAGTGTGCAGATTTAAGGTGGAATTGTAAGAATTCAAGGTGGAATGTAGAAATTCACAGTACTCACACATCCACACTAGAACACAGAAAACAAAAAAAAAAACAACAGGAATAGTGCTTTTAAGGTGGAACTCTTGAAATTTAACGTGGAATTTTAAAAATTTAAGGTGGAATTGTAGAAATGTAAGGTGGAATTCTAAAAATTCATAGTAACAACCACACACTGAAACAAAGAAATAATAGCAGTACTTATGTTTTTAAGGTGGAATTGTAGAAATTTAATGTGGAATTGTAGAAATTAAAGGTTTAATTGTAGATATTTAAGGTGGAACAGTACTCTCACACTCACACTAAACACAGAAAAAACTGTAGAACCTGTGTTTTTAAGGTGTAATTGTATTGAATTAAGGTTGAATTGTATAGATTTAAGGTGGAATTGTAGAAATTTAAGGTGGACTTGTACAAATTTAAGGTGGAATTCTAAAACTTCTTAGTACTCACACTAAAACACATAAAAACAGCAGGACCCATGTTTTTAAGGTGGAATTGTAGAAATTTAAGGTTGAATTGCAGAAGTTTAAGGTGGAATTTTAGAAATTCACAGTACTCACACCCTCACACTGAAACACAAAAATAACAGTAGTACTAGTAGTGCTTGTGTTTTTAAGGTGAAATTGTAGAAATTTAAGGTGGAATTGTAGATATTTAAGGTGGAATTGCAGATATTTAAGGTGGAATTCGAGAAATTCACAGTACTCACACATGCACACTAAAACACAGAAAAAACAGTAGGACCTGTATTTTTAAGGTGGAATTGTATAAATTCACAGTACTCAAACACTCACACTAGAACACAGAAATTACCACAGGAATAGTGCTTTTAAGGTGGAACTTTTGAAATTTAAGGTGGAATTTTGAAAATTCATGCTGGAATTGTAGGGATTTAAGGTGGATTTCTAAAAATTCATAGTACACTGAAACACAGAAATAATAGCAGTAATCGTATTTTTAAGGTGGAATTGTAGATATTTAAAGTGGAATTCTAAAACTTCATAGTACTCACACACACACTAAAACACATAAATCGAGTAGGACCCGTGTTTTTAAGGTGGAATTGTAGAAATTTAAGGTGGAATTGCAGAAATTTGAGGTGGAACTCTAGAAATTCACAGTACCCACACCCTCACAGTGAAACACAGAAATAATAGCAGTAATCGTATTTTTAAGGTGGAATTGTAGATATTTAAAGTGGAATTCTAAAACTTCATAGTACTCACACACACACTAAAACAAAGAAATAGTAACAGTATTTGTGTTTTTAAGGTGGAAATGTAGAAATTTAAGGTGGAATTGTAGAAATTAAAGGTGGAATTGTAGATATTTGAGGTGGAATTGCAGAAATTCTAAATACTCGCACACTCACACTAAAACACAGATAAAACTGTAGGACCTGTGTTTTTAAGGTGGAAATGTATAGATTTTAGATGGAATTGTACAGACTTAAGGTGGAATTGTGGAAATTCACAGTACTCACACACTCACACTAGAACACAGCAATCGCAAAAGGAATAGGGCTTTTAAAATGGAATTGTAGAAATTTAAGGTGGAATTCTAGAAATTCACAGTACTCACACCCTCACACTGTAACACAGAAATAATAGCAGTGCTTGTGTCTTTAAGGTGAAATTGAAGATATTTAAGGTGGAATTCTAAAAATTCACAATACTTTTACACACACTAAAACACAGAAAAAACAGTAGGACCCGTGATTTTAGGGTGGAATTGTAGAAATTTAAGGTGGGATTGTAAAGATTTTATAAGGAATTGTATAGATTTAAGGTGGAATTGTAAGAATTTACTCGCACACTCACACTAAAACACAGAAAAAACAGTAGGACCCATGTTTTTAAGGTGGAATTGTATAAATGTAAGGTGGAATTGTATAAATTAAAGGTGGAATTGTAGATATTTAAGGTGGAATTGCAGAAACTAAAGGTGGAGTTGTATAAATTAATGGTGGAATTGTAGATGTTCAAGGTGGAATTGCAGAAATTTAAGGTGCAGTTCTAAAACTTCATAGTACTCACACACTCCTACTAAAACACAGAAATTATAGCAGTGCTCATGTTTTTAAGGTGGATTGTAGAAATTTAAGGTGGAATTGCAGAAACTTAAGGTGGAATTCTAGAAATTCACACTACCCACACCCTCACATAGAAACACAGAAATAATAGCAGTAATCGTGTTTTCAAGGTGGAATTGTAAATATTTAAGGTGGAATTCTAGAAATTCATAGTACACTGAAACTCAGAAATAATAGCAGTACTTATGTTTTTAAGGTGGAATTGTAGAAATTTAAGGTGGAATTGTAAAACGTAAAGGTGGAATTGTATATATTTAAGGTGGACTTGCAGAAATTCAAAGTACTCTCACACTAAAACACAGACAAAATAACTGGAGTACCTGTGTTTTTAAGGTGGAATTGTGTAGATTTTAGATGGAATCGTATAGATTGAAGGTGGAATTGTAGAAATTCACAGTACTCACACACTCACACTAGAACACAGCAATAGCAACAGGAATAGGGCTTTTAAGGTGGAATTGTAGAAATTTAAGGTGGAATTGTAGATATATTTAAGGTTGAATTGCAGAAATTTAAGGTGGACTTGTGTAAATTAATGGTGGAATTGTAGATATTTAAGGTGGAACTGCAGAAATTTAAGGTTGAATTCTAGAAATTCACAGTACTTGCACACTCACACTAAAACACAGAAAAAACAGTAGGACCTGTGTTTTTAAGGTGGAATTGTAGAAATTTAAGGTGGAATTTTATAGATTTTTGATGGAACTGTATAGATTTAAGGAGGCATTGTAGAAATTCACAGTACTCACATACTCACAATAGAACACAGCAATTACAACAGGAATAGTGTTTTTAAGTTGAAATTGTAGAAATTTTAGGTGGAATTCTAAAAATTCACTGTACTCACACACTCAAGATAAAACACAGAAGTAAAAGTAGGACCTGTGTTTTTAAGGTGGAATTGAAGAAATTTAAGGTGGAATTGCAGAAATGTAATGTGGAATTGCAGAAATTCACAGTACTCACACACACACACACACACACACACACACTAAAGTAGAAATTTAAGGTGGAATTGTAGAAATTTAATGTGGAATTCTAAAAATTCATAGTACTCACACCCTCACACTGAAACACAGAAATAATAGCAGGACTCGTGGTTTTAGGGTGGAGTTGAAAAACTTTAAGGTGGAATTGTAGAAATTCACAGTACTCACACACTCACAGTAAAACACACTGTTTACAAAACAAACCTTCTCTACACTCAGACACAACACACGCTACACACCACACACAATCTACACACCACACAGAATACACACACTGATTACAAAACACATCACACTACACACTGACACCACACACACTACACAAACTGATTACAAAACACACCCTCACTATACACCGACACCACACACAGTCCCCACACTTATTACATAATACACCCTCACTACACACAGCCACCACACACACACTGATTACAAAACACACCTTTACTACACACAGACACCACACACACTACATAATTGATTACAAAACACACCCTCACTACACACAGGCACCACACACACAATGATTACATAATACACCTACACAACACACTGACACTACACACACTGATTACAAAACAAACCTTTACTACACACAGACACCACACACACTACACAAACTATTACAAAACACACCCTCACTGCACACAGACACCACACACAATACACACACTAATTACATAATACACCCTCACTACACAGACACCACACACACACACTGATTACAAAACACACCTTCACTACGCACAGACACCACACACAATTCACAAAGTATTACAAAACACACCCTCACTACACACAGACACCACACACACTGATTATATAATACACCTACACAACACACTGACTTTACACACACTGATTACAAAACACACCCTCACTACACACTGACACAACACACACTGATTACTAAACAAACCTTCACTACACACAGACACCACACACCACACAAACTAATTACAAAACACACCCTCACTACAAACAGACACCACACACACACTGATTACATAATACACCCTCACTACACACAGACACCACAGACACACACTGATTACAAAACACACCCTCACTACACACAGACACCACACACAGAAATTTAATCACAGAACATTAAGGTGGAGTTATAGGAATTTAAGGTGGAATTACAGAAATCTAAGGTGGACTTATAGAAATTTAAGGTGGAGTTACAGAAATTCAAGGTGGAGTTATAGGAATTAAATGTGGAATTACAGAAATTCAAGGTGGAGTTATAGGAATTGAAGGTGGAGTTGTAGAAATTTAAGGTGGAGTTACAGGAATTGAAGGTGGAATTATATGAATTTAAGGTGGAATTACGGGAATTTAGGGTGGAACTGTAGAAATTTAAGGTGGAGTTATGGGAATTTAAGGTGGAATTATAGGAATTTAAGGTGGAGTTACAGTAATTTAGGGTGGAACTGTAGAAATTTAAGGTGGACTTATACTAATTTAAGGTGGACTCATATTAATTTAAGGTGGAATTATAGAAATTTAAGGTGGAGTTATAGGAATTTTAGGTGAAGTTAAAGGAATTTAAGGTGTAGTTATAGGAATTTAATGTCTAATTATAGGAATTTAAGGTGAAGTTGAATTGTAAGGTGGAGTTATAGGAATTTAAGGTGGAGTTATAGGAATTTATGGTGGAGTTCCAGTAATTTAAGGCGGAATTGTAGAAATTTAAGGTGGAATTATAGGAATTTAAGGTGGTATAGTAGGAATTTAAGGTGGACTTGTGGAAATTTAAGTTGGAGTGCTAAATATTTAAGGTGGACTTGTAGAAATTTAAGGTGCAGTTATCTGAATTTAAGGTGGACTTGTAGAAATTTAAGGTGGATTTAGGGGATTTTAAGGTGAATTTAGGGAAATTTATGGTGGAGTTATAGGAATTTAATGTAGAGTTGTAGAAATGTAAGCTGGACTAATAGCAATTTAAAGTCGACTTGTAGAAATTTAAGGTGGAGTATTAAATATTTAAGGTGTATTACTAGATATTTAAGGTGTATTACTAGATATTTAAGGTGGAATGGTAGAAATTTAAGGTGGAGTACTAAATGTTTAAGGTGGATTACTAGATATTTAAGGTAGACTTGTAGGAATTTATGGTGGAATGATAGGAATTTAAGGTGGAATTATAGGAATTTACGGTGGAATTTTTTTAATTTAAGGTGGACTTGTAGAAATTTAAGGTGGAGTTATAGGAATTTATGGTGGAATGTAGACATTTAAGGTGGAGTTATAGGAATTTAAGGTGGAGTTATAGGAATTTAAGTTGGACTAGTGGGAATTTAAGGTGGACTTGTGGAACTTTAGTGTGGAGTTGTGGGAATTTAAGGTGGACTTGTAGAAATTGAATGTTGGTATTGTAGAAGTTTAAGGTGGAGCTGCAGGAATTTAAGGTGGAATTGTAGAAATTTAAGGTGAAGTATTAAATATTTAAGGTGGATTACTAGATATTTAAGGTGGACTTGTAGGAATTAAAGGTGTAATTATAGGAATTCAGAGTACTCACACTAAAACACTAAATAGAAAACACACCCTCACTATACACAAGCACCACACACATGCTACACACAAGCTACACACACTGATTTCAAAACACAACTTCACCAAATACAGATACCACATACTACTATCTGCGGGCGATTTCAAGCCAACTTTGAAGTTCATTTATGAACTTCCCCTCTCTAGTTTATGTATTGTAGTTTGTTGGCGAAGAGATAGAATTGGAAATTAGGGGCTTTAAGTCCTCCATGAGGTTTCAGTTTTTCTAGTGTGATTAATTCTTGGTGGTTTATTTGGAGATAATGGTGTCTAAAGATCTAAACCAGGTGGGGGAAGAATGGATTGGAATCATTGACAACAGAGTATATTTTTGGTAAAATAGTCATTTTAATGGTGGATATTCTGCCAATATTAATGCAGCTCTGACATCTAAGTGGAGATTTTTGATGCCTAAGTACTTTATGTGCTATGTGGCTATTACTTTATTTTGTGGTGGGTGGATTCTTAGAAATGTGTCTCTTGTAATAGGACGATATCTGCATTTAATTTATTGAGGTAATGTATAATCTTATACCACAGATATTCCAGGTGAGAAAATTTAGTGATTGCATGTTATTATGTTAAATCTTACAGGGTGTGTGGTTTACATGACGGTAATAGATATGTGATATATTCTATGTTACTCAATGGTGTTGTGTTGAGATGTCATACATGTGGGCATATGTATGAATCTAAATATAAAACAGATAACTGTACCAGTAGAGATATAAGAACAACCAAAAAAACAGAATTTTGGAAAAAAGAAAAAGAGAAGTTTGTGTTTAGGACACATAGTACAGCAATTACCTAATTACCTAATTAGGGGAAAGTTTCTTTTATTTCATATTTATGAGAGATGTATGTAGGGTGAGAAGGAGAGAGAGAGCTCAATATAACCAAGGAGTGTTTTTTTTCCTGTATAACTGGCCATCAATATACAGTTTATTGAAGGAGAGAGACATTCTTTTGCCTTCTTTTACTAGCTACTTTCATATGATGAGAAGTTTTCTTCATCTATCTAGAATTTCTCGTAGAAACTGGTTGTTTATTCCAAAGTCTGTTCATCTCAGTTCCTGTCCTTTGCTCATGATGGACACTTTGTGCTAGAAATGTTCAATTTTAGTGACGATGGGACATGGCCACTTATTTTGGGTTTTTTTTACCACCTAGGGGATGAACTGTTGTCTCTCTCGTTAGCCCCAGGTGTTCATCATTAGTTCCTGTTTTTATTCCCTGGTCTGTGTGCTTTGTCTTTGCTTGGTGTTTTGTCATGCTTCATGTCAAACCTTTGTTGGCTGTAACCTGTTTGTTTGATTCTTGTAAGCATTGTCCTTGTTTTCTTTTGCAGTAGTACAAGTCAGTTTTTATAGTTCCTTTTGTTGTCTTGTTAGAGTTTTGTGTTTTTGTTTCTTAAAAAATGGCTTGCGCCTGCATCCTGTCTCCTCAACTCTCTGTGTGAGACAGCACTATTATGGTGAGCCTAGGCTAAGACTGTTACAAAGATACAATAACCTGTAAACCAATATGTTCACAGTTCATTTAATTGGTTTTAGAATTCTAGAATTAATAATTCTTTCATATAATCCTCTTTAAGCAGCCCTGCATTATAAAACACAAAACAAAATGTGTAGTTTATATTTCAAACAAAATTGAATGCTATCTTTCACTGTAGAGTATGTCTGTGCAAAGCTGAGAGAAAGCTTGCTTAAATCTTCATTCAGTCTTAAATCAACAAACTTCTGAATCCTGCAGAGCGTTGTTACCGAGGTCCAGCTCCTTCAGGCAGAAGTGGAAAATGCCCTACACAAAAAAGTATAAAATATATACTTTAAACTGAAGATATTCATGTGATCTTTCTCTGAATTCACTCAAATTGAAAATGAGGATACATCAAATTTATAATTCAGAGTATGATTGGTTTAATGATTCTAAATCTATTGCTTCTTTTGCTGTTGTCATAGCTGGGCAAGCCAGACTGGACATACCATTGACACCCTCTCCCCATCTATCCTGCCTCCAAACAAAAACATGCAAAACAACCAATAAATACAATCATAATAGTTTTATTAAGTAGACAGCAAACAAATTCAGGGCTAAGTATATGTGTAAATAATAATAAGACGAATAATATTACACAACCAAACAACACATAACACAGCTATGCACATAAGTTTTACACAAATTTACAATGGCTGGTTCGTTACACAAAAGCACCCTCTGTTTCAGATAGCATTAGCTCAACACTTAAGAAAAAACACAAAGAACTCGACACTTACACTGTAATAAATTGCTGTAAATTTACTGTGGACATAAACAGTATCTTACTGTATTTTATAATAATTGTAAAGTACTGTTAAATAATCACTCTTTGTATGTAAATTACCAGTAATGCAATAAGTTTTCCAATAACAGCAGATAACTGTAATTTCTGAGCATAATACAGTATTTTCTGTGGAAATATTTGCCATCATCCGTCTACAAGTCCCGTCACTATCCCTTAAAATTATACTTCCATTTTAATTTGCTTTTCACTGATAACACACTTCTCTTGTATCTGTGCTCTGTAGTCTGTTTCACACACAACTGTTTAGCGGATTCGGCCCGGATCTGCTGCTTGTTCGCGTCACGACACTAAAGTCTGTTTTACTCGTAAAGATCTTGAATCGTTATAAGGATTCACTCCAGATTCGTCCAGTATTTTACTGTTAATTTACTGGCATGTACTGTAATTCAATTTACAGTACAATACTGTTAAAATAAATGACATCTCTGCTGCCAGTATTTTACTGTTAATTTACAGTGATTTTTTTTACAGTGTCCCCCAAACTGAATTATCAACTTTCACACAAACAGCTTAATCATTTACCTTGGTCAGTTCAGTTTTTATGGAAACATGCTCAACCCTAAGTTTGTAAAAACATTTCCGATTATCAAAAGGTCCCCCAACTGACCAAGTCCTCTTTTTGGCAACCTTCCAGCACAAATTCAGGGAGGTTATGTTTATGCTTAAAAAATAATATTATTAATCAAAATAATTTTGACTTAAGTTTTAGTTTATGACTAAACTTACAAATGAAAATACTAAATAAGTTACAATTAATTTATTTATTGCTAAAAATAAAAAGCCTCATATTCTGCAGGCTTGTGTAAAGAATTTAGTTAAGATGAGAAATTTAAAGGAATAAAAAGAATAAAGACTTTGTATTGTCTAACACCAGAACAAAGAGTAAAGGAGAGACAATGAGAGAGTGAAAATAGCATCTATAACACAGTCATCACACCAGTAATGTAAAAATCAAAAATGTATTTTATATGTTTTCTCATATTACAATCACAGATTTTTCTTGAGTATGCTGTAAGATGCATTGTAATTTTTCACCATTTTGTAGACTTGTTCTCTGTATTCTTGGGGAAACTGTTTGTGAATATCTGGGATTAGCTCTATATTCAGCTCTGTAAACTCTGTCCTGAAAGATATAGACCCCAGTAACATAGTTGTACAAGAATCAGGAGCAAAACTGCTTTCTGCTGTAAGACTTTACTGTAATCTGTAAAATTTCAGTTGAAAGTTCTTTTATATCTTAATATCTTCAAACATTATAAATGGTAATGTATTGGTGTGGCTAGGTCTGCAAATGCACATGTGAAGCACATAGTTTTATTTTAAAGGTGAAGTGTAAGAATGTCCCCCCAAAGAAATTAAGAGTTCTCTGCTTCCTGTATTTTAGTAAACATCAGTTATGAGAGACATGGAGCCCTGCTAATTACCACAACAACAGAGAACACTAACTAGAGACAGGGTATGCTGTGAGCACAGCTACATTTCAAGGACAGCAAGTAGCAATGATAAACCATGGTTTTCATTCAGGACACATTTCTGTACACTGGGAAGAAGGATTAAGGCAGAAAAGAAAAGCTAAAAGGCTGCTAACGACCCATTTTCAAATTACCTCCCAGCACCCCCACCCAGCCTGGCTTTCTCACCTCAGCCCCCCCCCCCCCCCCCCCCCCCCCCCCCCAGCTCCCAATCAATGGCCATTAACAGGCCCATCCTCACAAGACTGTTGAAGAACTGAGGAAAATATCTGTATGTATGTCAATTCTTCATGTTTCCAGAGAACCAGAAGTTTTATTTAGAACTATAAAAATACACTTATAAAGGTACACTGATTTTAGTCAAAGAGGACACAGATTCAGATTCTTAACCTTCACAGTGATCTCTGTCTACCTCAGAGAGTGCATAAGATACATTTCTGTGATTTTTTTTTAACTTAAGCTAGAGGCAGTGTTGCAAACTGAGCGACTTCTTTTCAGACTCCAGTGACTTTATGTTTAAAAAGTGACTAATGACAACTTTTTTCCTGGTGTTGTTGGAGACACACAGCGCTCTCACAGTCATAAACGAATGTCTTCTACCTTTGTAACTATCTTTCGTTTTTAAATAGTGTGTCATTGTTATGATTGTAATAATTTTTTTGAAAATTTGTCATTATTCTCTTATTTTATATCATATACAGAAATACTGCTGTAAATAAACAGGTTTTAGTAATTCAGTGTGGATCTGAACTTTATCTATTCCAATTATTTTAAGTGTAATGGTGTTCTAATGTAATGGTGTTAACTGCTCTGGTAGAGAACCACATTTCATCTTAGGAACTTTGAGCCAATCAGAGAACAATAGGTGGAGTGTGTTTAAATATGGGTGGGATTAGAACAATAACACCATCGCTGTGGTGAATCACTTCTCCAAAGACAAAGCAGAGAAGAAGCCTTAGAAGAGGAAGACGCTGCAGCTCTGAGTTAATAGAAAATTAACAGGTGCTGATCTGCTACAGGTAAAGAGTGTTTATTACTGTTCACTCTGGTTTTACTTGTTAGTAAGTAGTTAGAAGAAGAAGAAGCTGTAGCTCTGAGTCAGAGAGTGAACAGGAGCTGATCTGCTGAAGGTATAGAGTGTTTATTACTGTTCACTCTGGTTTTTACTTGTTAGTAAGTAGTTTAAGTGTGAAGTGTGTGAGTAACAGAAACCGCCTTCATCCAGACTGAGCTGTGATGGAAGAGGCTAATATCAACACTTAGATTTGTGATTCTCTCTCTCTTCTCCACTAGTTACTACTTCATTGAGTTCTGACCATTGTGTCACTCCCTCTTTATGTGTTAGTGTGTGCAGACTTCTTTTTTCAGCTTTTTAGTTCTGAAGTGTTAATTGTTCGGTTAGATGCTGTAAGATTGCAATGCATTAGTTGTTCTGTGTAGTTGAAGTAAATGTAGTTCTAGTAATTGAAGAAGTACACCTGGGTTTGAGCTGTAGTGAAATTATTGGGATTATTGATTATTGTGTGGAGCTTTAACTAGTTCTTCTATGTGAGTGAATTATGTTTGGGACAGTCTAGCTATAACTTAGTCCATTTTATACTTCAATAAAGTGACTAAATGCCAGGTTTCATCCTCAGACTTTTTTCTCCCTGAATCTGGACCTTCCTGCTTAAACAAAGATGGTGGCAGCAGTCTTTTCAAGTCTAACACTTCAGAAAGTGACTAAAAAGCCTTGCTAGGCTGTGGTTTGCCTGCTTTACTCTTCTCTACTACTGATCACTCTTTTTGCTTTAGAAATTTTATTGTATGAAAGGTTCAGAGAAGAACAGAGCTATAAGGTCTTGTGTCCCAATGCTGGATGTTCCACTGTGTTTCTTAAAGCGCAGGCCATTTTGATATCAGCAGTTTGTTCTTCTTCTATTACTGTTGTTGTCTTGAGTTATTATTTATTTATTCAAGTGAATATGAATTTGTAAAATGAGGTACACTGCACAGTTTGGATAAAGGGAGGGGCGTTCTATGTGCTTTTTGGTTAGTGATGTTAAGTGATGTAAAAAATTAAGCTAATTAATCACAGACACATATGTCATCAATAGTGTTACTGTTAGAAATGTAGTCATTGAGTCTTTTTGTGTAGTTGATTATGGATCCAATAACAGAAAAGCAGTGCTTTAATCAGTAAACAAATTGCAAACACAGGTAATCTTTGGACTTGACTATCTTCTTTATGTTTGAAAATCCAATACTACTGAGTAAGTAGA
Organism: Megaleporinus macrocephalus; assembly: GCA_021613375.1. NCBI lineage: Eukaryota > Metazoa > Chordata > Actinopteri > Characiformes > Anostomidae > Megaleporinus > Megaleporinus macrocephalus. The sequence continues at coordinate 71,749,867 of CM038702.1, forward strand.
ATAATGGGTATGTGGAGATTTTGGTAAAAATGCTTCAGGTGATTCCCAGTTACACAGAACAGAAACATTTATCTTGCAAGTGTAACAAAACCTGTAGTTCTTTGCATGTGTGAAATTATTTTGTTAACTGATGCCAATGTTTAGGCATTTTTCACATCTCTTTTTTTGTTTTTTACATCTTTATTTTGCAGAATGATCTCACATTGCGAGTCTTCTCCTGCTCATGGTGTCCGCTTTCCTGTTCATTTGTAATTATTATCCAGCAATCCAACAAGAAACATCTCCAAAAAGAATACATTACACTGCTGAAGTTAGGAAGCATGGAGAATATGGAGTCCAGAAATTCCAGTACTCAATCATTTACTTCTGATCTCAACAAGAACAAACCTTCCCCACAAACACACAAGACTACAGGCAAAGAAAAAACTCATCACTGCTCAGAGTGTGGGAAAAGTTTTACTACACCCAGTAATCTCAACATGCACCAGCGCATTCACACAGGAGAGAAACTGTATCACTGCTCAGACTGTGGGAAGAGTTTTACTAGACCCAGTCATCTCCAAACACACCAGCGCATTCACACAGGAGAGAAACCGTTTCACTGCTCTGATTGTGGGAAGAGTTTTACTAGCCAGAGTTATTTCCAAATACACCAGCACATTCACAAAGGAAAGAAACAGTATTACTGCTCCCAGTGTGGGAAGAGTTTTAGTCAACAGGGTTCTCTTCGAATACACCAGCGCATTCACACAGGAGAGAAACTGTATCACTGCTCAGAGTGTGGGAGGAGATTCACTAGACGCTGTCGACTACAGTCCCACCAGCGCATTCACACAGGAGAGAAACCGTATCACTGCTCAGAGTGTGAGAAGAGTTTTACTACACACAGTAATCTCCAAAAACACCAGCGCATTCACACAGGAGAAAAACCGTATCACTGCTCAGACTGTGGGAAGAGTTTTACCCAACACAGTAATCTCCAAACACACCAGCGCATTCACACTGGAGAGAAGCCGTATCATTGCTCAGAGTGTGGGAAGAGCTTTAATATTGAGAGTAATCTCCAAACACACCAGCGCATCCACACTGGAGAGAAACCGTATCACTGCTCTGAGTGTGGAAGGAGTTTTAGTCACCAGCGTTCTCTTCAAAGACACCAGCTCATTCACACAGGAGAGAAACCGTATCACTGCTCAGAGTGTGGGAAGAGTTTTAGACATAGTGCTGCACTCAAGAAACACCAGTGTATTTACAGAAGCTAAAAGGGATAATAGTAGTAATGGACAATAGAACAATATAATATGCTTTTTTAAATGTGAACATCAGTATTTTTAAAACACTGATCAACTACATGGTTCATTATAAAGAGAAAAAAAATAGTTCCGGTTTAACTGGATCAAGATGCCAGATATTACAAAAATAAATAAAATCATGTTCTTGTCAGATTTTCTTTCCTCTTTACTCAGATGTGTGCTGGCATAGGCTGCAACACCGAAAAATGTATGCTGTAAACTGGGGATATTCATTGTCTGAATCTATTCCTGAATCAAAAGAAATGGGAACACACCAAATGTATTTTTTACAAAATGAGTTGTTTAATTATTTTAAATGTATTGCTTCTTTTGCTGGGCAAAAAATTTTACCCCCCCCCTTCCTGTGTTCTTTGTATTTGTTTCCTTTTCAGACTGTCTCAGGATGATTTAGTTAGTTTCTTGTGTGCAGTTAAACATGGCTGGTAAATAGAAAATAGAAGCAAGATTTTGACACTGTATATTTCCTTATACTTTTGTATTTGTCCATTGATGTAATACACTATTTGTTAGAATGGACCACGATCAGAAATTGGGCAGAAGGGGGTCGACTCCAAAAGATTGAGGTTGGATTTCTTCGTGGCTTTGGTGCTTGTGTTGGTGCTGGTCAAAACCTTTATTGTAATTTCATCTATTTGTGATGGTGTCTTGCAACATTGTCAGCACAGGAATAATCACTGCCAAGGATAGACATGAAAACACCGTCATTTGATTTTTTGTGGTTTATTCGTTTGTTCATCTAGGTTGTGATTGATGTGTGGATAACGCTAACAGTGGTCTGTTAATGTCAGAAAACTTTCAAGAGATGGGGCAGTGATTGTGGGGTGATGGTGACTTTAATCTAATTTAATAATTTAATAAGAAATATTAAATTACACCAATACTCGAGCCACATCGTGAACCAGCGAGGCTTCAGACATCATCAGTGACGTGACTTGCCCTTAAGAAAGCAAACCTTGAAATGCTTCATAAACGACATCCGGTATTTCTTGACACAAGCTGTTAAGTCTTGGTATCATTTGCTTCACTAATTGGTATCACTAATTAAAAGACCTCTATGTGTGTGTTGTTTCTGAACTTCATATTTCCATACAGTTCTAAACATTTATTTTTTAAATCCTAAAGGAAACAAAAACGTTTTTATTAGATATTATCATTAAATCAGTTAATAGAGTTTATACTGAACTTCATTTCCATACAGACCATCTACTTTACATGATCAGTCCATGCTTCAGTGCTCTGCTAGTGTTTATAGTCCTGTGACTTTAACACTTCATAATTGAGAGATGCTGCTACACAAACTTCACCCACATCAACCATGACTTTGATCTCCATCTTCATCTGGACACTGACCCTCTGGACTGGAGGTAAATATCAGGGGTTAAATTTCAGTTCTGAGGAGCCACATTAACCCTCTTTATTACTGATATTAGATTCTGTTCACTAATAAATCAAAGATGTTCTGATATGTTGAAATGTTTCTCTGTTCAGGGTCTTCTGGTGAAATCATTATAACTCAGACTCCAGGATCTCAGACTGTTTCAGCAGGAGACACTGTTACTATCAGCTGTACAGCCAGTCAGAGTATCCGCAACTACCTGGCCTGGTATCTGCAGAAACCTGGAGAAGCTCCTAAACTCCTGATCAATAGTATAGACGCTCGTCAGTCTGGTGTTCCACGTCGTTTCACTGGGACTAGGTAAGTCTGTTTTTTGGTTCTATTTTGAAAGTTTCAATTTTTTTGTATTAATTAAATTTGTCATATTATTTCTTTATTTCAGGATCCAGTGGTCAGAATACTGTAACTCAGACTCCTGCAAAGAAAACTCTTTCTCTCTAGGAAACTCAGTTACCATCAGTTACCGCCAGTAATGTGCAGACTGAAGAAACAGGAGATTATTACTGTCAGTATCTACATAGTTTCAGTGGTACCCTTGTGTTCACATAGTGATATAGAGGTAAACAAAAAGCTCTGATACTTTTTACTCTGAATCAAGTTGTACTTTTACTTCTACTTCAGTCAGTATTTCACTGGAGTAACAATACTTTTACTGGAGTATGATTTTAAGCTGCTCTTTCACACTCAACACCTTTCACACTCCACCACTTCCACTGGTGTTCTGTGTTCCTGCAGTGCAGAACTTCCCAAGAGTCTAACTGGATCTGCTGGAACCAGAGCTCAGTAGCAGTTGGTGTGCTGTTATACAGAGTGATCCACCATGGAGTCTGACAGGCAGACTGACCAGCAGGGGGAGCCACAACCCACCTCAGCCCCTCTCAGCTGTTTACAACCTTTTAGTCTCAGAGGTTCTAAGAGGATTTCAGGAGAACATGTACTATAATCATATAGAAATAAATGTTCCTGTTCACTGACCTTCTGACCTCTAACAACACACTGACAGTTATTATCAGCACTAAAGTAAGAAGTGAAACCAGACCCCCCCCAAACACACAGCCCACCCAGCTGAACAGTAAGAAGCAGTTTTAATCAGTAAACAGTCAGACAGAGAGAGAGAGAGAGCGAGAGAGAGAGAGAGAGAGAGAGAGAGAGAGAGCAGTGGGGTGAAACTCAGATTTACATGAACAGACCTGAGTGGTCCTCTTTCTCCCAGAATAGAGCAGCACTTTCAGCAGATGTTCAGCTTCATTCAGTTCCACTCACTCCAGAACAGCACACAGCACTGCACTGAACAGTTATCTGTTAAAGACCCCCAAAGAAAGACATACTGACTAAACCCCCATCAGCATTAGTCCCCAAACAGTCTGGACTGAAACACCTGCTACAGAGAGAATAAAGGAATAAAGATCTCCCTCCATCCACACTGGACATACTTTTAGAGTGTTTCATATATACCAGTGTCAGTGACCTGTGGTGTCCCCCAGGGGTCTATTCCTGGTCCTCTCTTATTTAATTGATATATGACTCCTCTTGACTAAATCCTACAGGAGACATTACTACTTCAGCACCTCCTAAAATTACACCTGCTCCTCAATCTATTCCTACTCCTAAACCGACTCCTACTTCTAAACCTACACCACCTCATAAACCTACTCCTAAACTTACACCTGATCCTCAACCTACTCCTAAACATAAACCTTCTCCTACTCCTGAATGTAGTACTACTCCTAAACCTACACCACCTCCTAAACTGACACCTGCTCCTAAACTTACATACTTCCACACCTAAACCTACACCTACTTTTAAACCTATGCCTACTCTTAAACGTGAACCACCTCCTGAACTTACACCTGCTCCTCAACCTATTCCTACTTCTAAACCCACACCACCTCCCAAACCCACTCGTGAAATTACACTACCTCCTCAACCTGTTCCTACACATGAACATTTTTCTACTTCTAAATGTATTCCTACTCCTAAACCTACTCCTAAAGCTACACCTGGTCATCAGCTAATTCCAACTTTGTAATGCTAATGCTAAAGCTACACCTACTCCTAAACCTACACCCAGTCGTAAACCTACTAGTAAACCTAGACCTGCTTCTCAAACTATTCCTATACATAAACCTACATCTATTTCTAAACATACACCACCTCTAAAAGCTACTCCTAAACCCAGTCCTAAAATTAGTTTTACACCTACTCCTAACTTTTTGCTATTTTTAATTTTTAAAATGAATAAAAATTAATAATGAATGAACTGTAGATTATCTATAGGTTATCATCAAAATAAAGTCTGACCACCATATGTGTTTATTCTGGAGGTGTTTGGTGAAGATATTTCCATACAGACCATCTACTTTACATGATCAGTCCATGCTTCAGTGCTCTGCTAGTGTTTATAGTCCTGTGACTTTAACACTTCATGACTGAGAGCTGCTGCTCCACAAACTTTACCCACACCAACCATGACTTTGGTCTCCATCTTCATCTGGACACTGACCCTCTGTACTGGAGGTAAATCGCTCATTTACATTTGTTATGTGAATTTAAAGCCTATAATTCTATATACCTAAATAGAAGTGTCTACAATACTTTTATTGTATATTTGGCTGAATTTTTAGTTTAGTTTAATTTTACACAATTTATAGCATAATATTCTATTTTACAAATGTTTGCTTATTATCTTGAAATTTCAAGTTATTACATTTTCTTTCAGGATCCAGTGGTCAGAGTACTGTGACTCAGACTCCTGGAGTGAAAACTGTTTCTCCAGGAGACTCAGTTACCATCAACTGTAGAACCAACCCTGATGTGTACACTGATTCGTCGGGTAATCGGTTAGCCTGGTATCAGCAGAAACCTGGAGAAGCTCCTAAACTCCTGATCTTCCGTGGCAACCTTAGATATTCAGGAGCTCCAGATCGTTTCAGTGGCAGTGGATCTGGATCTGACTTCACTCTGACCATCAGTAACGTCCAGACTGAAGATGCAGGAGATTATTACTGTCAGAGTGGACATGTTATCAGTAGTAGCTGGGTGTTCACACAGTGATATAGAGTCGTACAAAAAGCTCCCTCAGTCAGACTGTACAGAGACTGCACTGCTGCAGCTGGACTCTACTGCAGGTGCTGAGGGGGAGGATGATACACACAATAACACACTCTGTGGAAATCAGGACTTTAGATGGAATTTGTTCTTCTTCTCATTCCACTGGAAATGCTTTGTGATTGTAGGGATTTATTTACTGATCTCCACAGGTCTGGAACCAGCTGTAGAGTTCAGCTAGACTCTCATTTAGTAGAAAGTTTATTAGAAGGATCTGGACACATTATGAAATGGATGTTTCTCTCAGTCCTGAGAAAGAGGGAGTCCCTGAAGAAATCCTTGAAGAAACTCAGACTGCTCAGTTTTTATTAGGAAATGATCTTCAGAGGTGAGAACACTGGAAACTATAGTTTATCTGTTCAACCTGAAATCATTACAGACATTAAGTTCAGATCTTTACTGAAGAAGTTACTGTAAAACTGAAACATACACAGTAACAATATGAAACAGAAAGTCTGTTATAAGCTTTGAATATCTGTGTTGAAGTTAGAGCTTCTAGAAGATCTTCATGTGCACCACCGTTAGCTTGGTGCTAACATTATATTACAAACCCCTTAGAGGTGCTGATCTCACCATCTAGACTTTTCACCTGATTTGATTCAAATGAACCCCATAAAGTCAACATTTAGCATCTACAGCAGATTACTCGTCCTGTTATTGATTTATTTCTGATACTCTGACATTAATGACCTGAACTGGAGGTCCAGCTCTAAAAGTCACGCTTCACCACTGAGTTCTATAGAGAAACTCAGTGCTGGAGTAGATTTTAGATCTGATACTTTTTTACTCCGACTCAAGTTGTACTTTTACTTCTACTTCAGTCAGTATTTCACTGGAGTAACAATACTTTTACTGGAGTATGATTTTAAGCTGCTCTTTCACTCTCAACACCTTTCACACTCCACCACTTCCACTGTTGTTCTGTGTTCCTGCAGTGCAGAACTTCCCAAGAGTCTAATTGGATCTGCTGGAAACAGAGCTCAGTAGCAGTTGGTATGCTGTTAGACAGAGTGATCCACCATGGAGTCTGACAGGCAGACTGACCAGCAGGTGGAGCCACATCCCACCTCAGCCTCTCCCAGCAGCCTCCTGGAGCTCCACCCTCCCACACTGATCAATAAAACTCCCACTACTGATCCTGGAGTGTGGAACTAGGAGGTGTGCAGGAAGACTGCTGTGATAAAGAGTTCAGGAGAATCAGCTGGAGCTTTTCTCTGGTTGAGTGGAATTGAATGCCAGGTTGTCTCCAGTTCTACCAGTTAATTTAACAATTCTGTATTCTTCTTTTCAGTCCACTCTCTATATCAGTCCATATCTTACTCTTATCTCTGCTCCTCACACTCCCTCATCAAGCCAGTAAGTCCAGTCACCATGTAACACCAAGCACAAGTGTACTAGGAACAAGGACGGAGCAAAGGAGCCCATCCCAATTCTTGTCCTAAGGACTTCCTTGAAGTGATCACTGTTATGCTGTCTAAGTAGAACAGGTGCTCAAGGCATCAGAGTGTTGAGAGCAGAACTGAGACCCTTCATCTCACGTCCCATCAGCTGTTTATATTCATAGGTGATCTCTAAAGGACCAGGATGTCCTACAGCCTTGCACACCTAAGCAGACACACACTAATGAGGGCTGTGAGTGTGAGTATTGGGACAGAGCCAGAATATCCAGTCACATACAGTAACTTATCAGTCCACCACTGAAATGTAGCTGGTGCACCATGGAGTGCAAAAGGCATCACTATAAACTGGTGAATCCCGTATGACCATATAAAGGTAGTCAGTAGGTTTTGACTGATATCAGCTGCTGTAGACTTTGATCAGGTTTATTCTGTCCATTCTTCTCCAACATGAACGTCAGTATAATATGTGGAGTTTTATCTTCTCTGTGTAACAGTTTATACACGTCCTGAATCAGTCTGGAGGATTTATTACTGTTAACACGTCTCAGGTCTTAATGTACTTACCCCCCGTTTAGAATTAGTAGTTAGAATTTAACAAAGTATAATCACACTTTCATAACAATATCCATATTATAAACTTCTACTGAATGTAGCTCCGCCCTGAGTAAACCAGATACTGACAATTATCACTTCTCTTATTTCAGCTTGTTGATTCTGTAGTTCTCACATAGTTGTTGACAATTTTAAACAGCACTAAAGTAAGAAGTGAAACCAGACCCCCCCCCCCCACAGCCCACCCAGCTGAACAGTAAGAAGCAGTTTTAATCAGTAAACAGTCAGACAGAGAGAGAGAGAGAGAGAGAGAGAGAGAGAGAGAGAGAGAGCAGTGGGGTGAAACTCAGATTTACATGAACAGACCTGAGTGGTCCTCTTTCTCCCAGAATAGAGCAGCACTTTCAGCAGATGTTCAGCTTCATTCAGTTCCACTCTCTCCAGAACAGCACACAGCACTGCACTGAACAGTTATCTGTTAAAGACCCCCAAAGAAAGACATACTGACTAGACCCCCATCAGCATTAGTCCCCAAACAGTCTGGACTGAAACACCTGCTACAGGGAGAATAAAGGAGTAAAGATCTCCCTCCATCCACACTGGACATACTTTTAGAGTGTTTCATATATACCAGTGTCAGTGACCTGTGGTGTCCCCCAGGGTTCTATTCTGGGCGTGTCTTAATTAAATTATTATCTATAAATGTCTGACTGGTCTCAGATCAGCCAATTTATCTGACATACTGAGCAGAACTATCAGATCAGAAGGAACCAGTCAGTTATTCCTGTTTAAGGGAAAGACTAAACATGGAGAAGCAGTGTTTAGATATTATGCTGCTATTAATTAGAACAAGTTGACAGAGCATTAGAAGAACCCAGTTCTAAATACTTTTAAACATAGTTTTAGCATGTAATCCTAATCATACACCAGCCCCTAAAACTACTCTTAAACCTATACTTACTCCTAAGCCTACACCTAATCTTAAACTTACACCTGCTTCTCCTAAACCTGTACCTAATCCTAAACATACACCTGCTCCTAAACCTACTCCTAAACCTGCAACTAATGCTAAATATACACCTGCTTCTAAACCTACTCCTAAACCTGCACCCCATCTTAAACGTACACCTTTTTCTAAACCTGTACCTAATCCAAATAATCCAAAAAATAAACCTGCTCCTAAAACCTAATCTAATCCTAAATATGCACCTAAACCTATTCTTAAACCTATTTTTACTCCTAAACCTGCACCTACACCCAAACATGCACCTAATTCTTAACCTATACCTGCTCCCAAACCTACTCTTAAACCTACATATACTCCTAAATCTACTCCTTCTCCTAAACCCACACCTACTCTTAAGCCTACTCCTATTATTAAATTTAGACCTACACTTAAACCTACTCATATTCCTAAACCCATACCTACTCCTAAACCCACGCTTACTTCTAAAGCTACTCCTAAACCTGCACCTAATCCTAAACCTACACTTACTCCTAAAGCTACTCCTAAACCTGCACCTAATCTTAAACATATACCTGCTCATAAACCTACACTTACTCCTAAACCTACTCCTAAACCTGCACCTAATCCTAAACATAAACCTGCTCCTAAACCTATTCCTTAACCTGCACCTAATCCTAAACATATACCTGCTCCTAAACCTGCACGTAATACTACACATCCTAATGTACATAAACCTATTTGTAAACCTGCACCTAATCCTAAAGACACACCTGCTCCTAAAATACTCCAAAACCTGTACATACTCCTAAACCTATTCCTAAACCTGCACCTAATCCTAAACCTACACTTACTCCTAAAGCTACTCCTAAACCTGCACCTAATCTTGAACATATACCTGCTCATAAACCTACACTTACTCCTAAACCTACTCCTAAACCTGTACCTAATCCTAAACATAAACCTGCTCCTAAACCTATTCCTTAACCTGCACCTAATCCTAAACATGCACCTGTTCCTAAACCTACTCCTAAACCTGCACCTGCTCCTAAACCTATTCCTTAACCTGCACCTAATCCTAAACATGCACTTGTTCCTAAACCTACTCCGTAACCTGCACCTAATCTTAAACATGCACCTGCTCCTAAAACTACTCCTAAACCTGCACCTAATCTTAAACATATACCTGCTCCTAAACCTATTCCTTAACCTGCACCTAATCCTAAACATATACCTGCTCCTAAACCTACTCCTAAACCTGCACATAATACTAAACATATACCTGCTCCTAAACCTATTCCTTAACCTGCACCTAATCCTAAACATATACCTGCTCCTAAACCTACTCCTAAACCTGCACATAATACTAAACATATACCTGCTCCTAAACCTATTCCTAAACCTACACCTAATCCTAAACATAAACCTGCTCCTAAACCTACTTCTAAACCTGCACCTAATCCTAAACATGCACCTGCTCCTAAACCTACTCCTAAACCTGCACCTAATCCTAAACATATACCTGCTCCTAAACCTATTCCTTAACCTGCACCTAATCCTAAACATGCACTTGTTCCTAAACCTACTCCTAAACCTGCACCTGCTCCTAAACCTATTCCTTAACCTGCACCTAATCCTAAACATGCACTTGTTCCTAAACCTACTCCGTAACCTGCACCTAATCCTAAACATGCACCTGCTCCAAAAACTACTCCTAAACCTGCACCTAATTCTAAACATATACCTGCTCCTAAACCTATTCCTTAACCTGCACCTAATCCTAAACATATACCTGCTCCTAAACCTGCACATAATACTAAACATCCTAATGCTCAAACCTGTACATACTCCTAAACCTTTTCCTAAACCTACACCTAATCCTAAACATAAACCTGCTCCTAAACCTACTTCTAAACCTGCACCTAATCCTAAACATGCACCTGTTCCTAAACCTACTCCTAAACCTGCACCTAATCCTAAACATGTACCTGCTCCTAAACCTGCACGTAATACTACACATCCTAATGTACATAAACCTATTTGTAAACCTGCACCTAATCCTAAAGACACACCTGCTCCTAAAATACTCCAAAACCTGTACATACTCCTAAACCTATTCCTATTCCTAAACCTGCACCTAATCCTAATCCTAACCTAATCCTAAACCTACACTTACTCCTAAAGCTACTCCTAAACCTGCACCTAATCTTGAACATATACCTGCTCATAAACCTACACTTACTCCTAAACCTACTCCTAAACCTGCACCTAATCCTAAACATAAACCTGCTCCTAAACCTAATCCTAAACATGCACCTGTTCCTAAACCTACTCCTAAACCTGCACCTGCTCCTAAACCTATTCATTAACCTGCACCTAATCCTAAACATGCACTTGTTCCTAAACCTACTCCTAAACCTGCACCTAATCCTAAACATGCACATGCTTTAAACTTACTTCTAAATCTGCTGCTAAATCTAAACCCCTACATCCCTACAGCTGCAGGACCTCTTCAGAAGAACCAACTGGGACTTCTTTGAAGATCAGAACACATCAACTGTTCTCTGTGACATTAAGAACTGTGTAGACAATGTCACAGTCAAAAACCACATTCAGGTGTTCCTCAACCAAAAGCTTGGACGACAAAGGAGATCAAAATGCTCCTCAAAGACTGTAACACCACCTTCAGGTCTGGTGGCAAAGCTTTATCCAGTTCTGCTAGAACCAACCTGAAGAGAGATATCAGGTGGGCCAAAGTGAACAACGACGCAAGGCAGGTGTGGCAAGACTTACAGCACATCACAAACTACAAGACCAACAACCACACAGCTGCTGCAGGAGATGCTTCACTGATAGAGGAATGAAATTGTTTCTTTGCTTGCTATGAGGTGACGACAGCAGAGGCAGACAAGTCTCAGCTACAGTCCTCGTTCTCCAGCCACCACATTCTCACCGTACAGGAGCTTGAGGTGAGACGTGAGCTCAGAGCTGTTAACCCCAGAAAAGCTGCTGGCCCTGATGGTGTAACAGGAGGGGTACTGAAAGAAGTCCTCTCTGAACAGTCTCATACCCAGTTCTACCTTTACTTTGCGATGCGATGGTGAACCATGCCATTGCCTTGATCAAACTCGTTGATCGTGGTGCTAGGCTGTCCAAGGTCAACACTGCCTCTGCTTTGAAGGTCCTTCCTCTCCATCCTGATTTCTTACATCTTTGTTTGGTTCTCTGGAATAGTAAATATTACTTTGATGTCTCACCTTCGGCTGCAAAAGTAGTCCAAATATTTGACACCCTCAGAGAAGCCCTCTGCTAGCTGCTGCCCAACGTGCAGAAGATGTCTTCATTCTCCATCTTCTTGATGAATTTCTGTTTATTTATCCCCCATCTTCACCCCCAACGTGCCACCTCATAATTCTATCTAGCACCTTTCACTGACTCAGGATTGCTCTCTCCAGTGAAAGTGTTGAAGTGTTGGCCCTTCAACCTCTCGAGTTCCTCAGTCTCATTTTGTACTCGGTCTCGTTCCTCTGGAAAAACATCACGGTATCAACCCAGACAGCAGCTCCTCCCTCTTCTGGGCCACCTCAGCTATGCTATTTGAATGATTCCCCAGGGCCGCTCCTTCATTTCTCATTTGCTTCACCTCTTCAGTTCCTTCATTATACAATTTGTTCACAATATATGACTCTGGCTCATGGAGGCCAAGAGTCCAGGCCATTCATATGCAACTGCTGGGATACTCTAGCAATGACCTAGCAACACCATAGCAACACCCTAGCAACCAGCTGGGATACCTTAGCAACCGCATAGAAACTACCTAACAGTTTAGCAACCGCATAGCAACACCCTATCAATGTCATAGCAACCAGCTGGGATACCCTAACCACCACCTAGCAACCACATAGCCAAACCCAGCAACACCATAGAAATGAGCTAGGATACCTTAGTAACCACCTAACAACACCCTAGCAACCACCTAGAAACAGCATAGTAATCTGCTGGGATACCCCAGCAACTACATAGCAAAATTCTAGCAACCACATAGCAACAACCTAGCAACAAGCTGAGATATCATAGCAAAACCCTAGCAACCACTTAGCAACACCCTAGTATCCAGCTGGGATACCCTAGTCACATCTCCATGTTCCTCTACCCAGCATACAGACAACTCCTCAAGCGGTCACTTCCAGTGAGTGAAACTATTAAAGTGTGGAATGAAGAAACTGATTCAGTGCTTCAGGACTGCTTTGACAGTACAAACTGGGATGTGTTTAGAACCGCTGCTGTGAGAGAGGATGGTTCTGTTGATCTAGAGGACTATGCTTCTGGGGTAACTGGCTACATCAGCAGCTGCATTGAAACCATTGTCCCTTCAAAGCGCTGCATAAAGTAACCCAACCAAAAACCATGGATAAATGGTGAAGTTCGGTCCATGCTACGTGCTCGCCAGACTGCATTTCTCTCTGGCAACGCTGAGGACTACAAAAGATCTAGATACGACCTGCGTAGATCTATCAGAGAAGCTAAGATACAGTACAGGCTGAAGCTGGAGGGCTACTACACCACAGCAGACTCCCGGCGCATGTGGCAAGAACTGCACCGTATCACCAACCATCAACAAACAAGCACGGCACTCACAACCAGCCATTCTGCATTGCCTGATGAGCTGAATGAGTTCTATGCTCGCTTCGATGTCCTCAACCTTGACCAACCGAAGGACATTGCGGCCAAGGAGAACCTACAGAACCCATCACTCATTGTAACAACAGTGGATGTGCGCAGGAACCTGATGAGAATCAACCCATGCAGAGCAGCAGGCCCAGACAACATCCCCGGGCGTGCGCTCAGGGTTTGCTCATCAGAACTGGCTGATGTGTTTGTAGACATATTCAATCTGTCACTCACACAAGCTTTTGTGCCATCCTGTTTCAAGACCACCACCATCGTGCCCCTCCCAAAGAAAAGTAATGTGAGATGCCTAAATGACTATTGCCCTGTTGCACTCACTTCAATCGGGATGAAGTGCTTCGAGAGGATAGTCATGACTCACATCCAGAAGACCATTCCCAACACAATAGATCCTTTACAGTTCGCATACCACCGGAACCGGTCTACAGACGACGCAATCAACACTGCTCTTCACAAAGCCCTCACACACCTGGAGCCCTCACACACCTGGAGCCCTCACACACCTGGAGCCCTCACACACCTGGAGGACCAGGACACAGTTCAGCATTCAACACGGTCATCCTACACAGACTCTCAGAAAAGCTCCTCACCCTCGGACTGACACCAGCCCTCTGCAACTGGGTGCTGAACTTTCTAACAGACAGACCCCAGTCAGTCAGAGTCGGCAGCTGCACATCCAGCACAAGAACAGTGAGCACAGGGGTCCCTCAAGGCTGTGTGCTGAGCCCCCTTCTGTACACGCTCTTCACATACGACTGCGTGGCCTCCCAGAACAACACCAGCATCATCAAATTTGCTGATGATACTACAGTCATTGGACTGATCACTGGTGGGGAAGAGACAGCGCACAGGAAGGAGGTGGCTGAGCTGGTGGCCTGGTGTCATGACAACAATCTTTCCTTGAATGCAGACAAGACCAAGGAAATGATTGTTGATCCAAGGAGGAAGCGAGAGCTACACACACCCCTGTACATAGGGGAGACTCAGTGAGGATCTCAGCTGGTCCCACAACACTCAGATCATCATCAGGAAGTCCCAGCAGCGACTGTACTTTCTGAGAAGGCTGAGAAAATTTGGTATGCCAGCCAAACTTCTCAGCACCTTCTACAGGAGTATGATTGAGAGTGTTCTTACCAGCTCCATCATCGTCTGGTATGGAAACTCTACTGCTCAGGACAGAAAGGCTCTCCAGCGTGTGATCAAAACTGCACAGTCCATCTCAGGAGCAGCCTTCCCCTCACTGCAGAACATCTACCACACCAGGGTCACCAGGAGGGCCTACAACATAATCAGGGACAGTACACACCCCCAACACACACTCTTCACACGTTTACCTTCAGGCAGACGTTACAGGAGTGTGAAGTTCAGGACCACAAGACTGACAAACAGTTTCTACTCACAGGCCATCAGGCTTGTGAACACCTCACGCACTACCTCTCCAACCTCTCCCATCTGAACTGGTTTTAACTGGTCTGATTTTAACTGCACCTCACACTCACTGTACTGTCAGATTACTGTTTACACTCACTGTACTGTCAGAATACTGTTTACACTCACTGTACTGCTGTTTACATACAATACTCTTTACACTCACTGTACTGTCAGAATACTGTTTACACTCACTGTACTGCTGTTTACATACAATACTGTTTACATTCACTGTACTGTCAGAATACTGTTTACACTCACTGTACTGTCAGAATACTGTTTACATTCACTACTCACACTATTCACTATTGTTATACTTTGTATATTTTGTATATATTTTTTATTATTTCTTTTATTTGTTATCTTTATCTATTGGTGAATGGAGGAACAGCAAAGTAAGAATTTCATTGTACAGTGTAACTGTTTGTTCTGCTGTACACATGACAATAAAACTCTTGAATTTTCTGAACCTACTCATACTCCTTAACCTACACATACTCCTACTCATACTCCTAAATCTATTCATATTTATAATCCTACACCTACTCCTACTCTTACTCCTAAACCTACACCTGCTTCTGAACCTACTCATACTCCTAACTCTACACCTACTCCTACTCTTACTCCTAACTCTACACCTACTCCTACTCCTAACTCTACACCTACTCCTACTCTTACTCCTAAACCTACACCTGCTCCTACTCTTACTCCTAACTCTACACCTACTCCTACTCTTACTCCTAAACCTACACCTACTCCTACTCTTACTCCTAACTCTACACCTACTCCTACTCTTACTCCTAAACCTACACCTACTCCTACTCTTAAAGCTACAAGTACTGCTACTCATACTCCTAAACCTATTTATACTCATAATCCTACTCCTAGTCATATTCCTAAACCTACACCTTCTTTTACACCTACTACTAAACTTACACCTGATTCTGAACCTATTCATACTCCTAAACCTACACCTACTCCTACTCTTACTCCTAAACCTACACCTACTTCTAAACTTACTCATACTCCTAAACCTACAGCTAGTCCTATTCCTAAAACTACTCTTAAACCTACTCATACTCCTAAACTTACTCCTTCTCCTAAACCTAGACCATATCCTATTCATATTTCTTAAACCTACTCATAAACTTACATCTACTCATAAACCTACTCATACTCTTTCATATCATTTCATTAGCACCTTTCCATGCTCTTTATTACATAATAACATAATTAATTAACAATTAATTAATAATTACATAATCTTCATAACCTAGACCTATTCCTAAACCTGCACTTACTCCTAAACCTATCTCTACTCTTCCTCATACTCCCACACCTGTTACTCCCACACCTACTCCTAAATCTAAACCTACACCTATTCCTAAACCTGCACCTTCTCCTACACCTATTCATACACCAAAACCTATATCTAATCTTAAACCTAGTTCTAAACCTACACATGCTACTTAACCATCTCCTAAACATCTACATACTCCTAAGCCTACAACTATTTTTAAACCTACCTAAAATCTGCTCCTACTCCTAAATCTACTACTACTCCTAAACTTACTCCAATGTCTAAATCCACTCCAACTCCTAAATTTACCTTTAGTCCTAAATCTACTCCTAGTCCTAAACAGCTCCCTACCTCAAAATCTGCTTCTTCTCCTATATCTTCTTCCTCCAAAACCAAAGCCTACTGCTTAACCTACTCCTATTTTTAAACCTACTTCTCAACTTGCACCTACCCCTAAACCTACTCATACTCCTAAAACCTATATTCCTACACCTATATCTAAGACTAAACCCTCTCCTATTTCAAAACCTATCCCTACTATGAAATCTGCTCCTATTCCTGAATCTACTCCTACTCATAAGCTTACTCCTATGTGTAAATCTTCTCCATCTCCTTAATTTAATTCTAGTCCTAAACATAATTCTAGTTCTAAACCTATTTTTACTCTGAAACATATGCCTACTCCTAAACTTAATGCTGTCTTAACACACTTCTACTTGTAAATCTACTCTTACTCCTAATCCTACTCTTAGTCTTGAACATACTCTACTCCTAAACCTACACCTACTCCTTAAGGTACTCTTATTCTTAAACATACTACTCAATCTACACCTACTCCTTAACCTACTCCTATTCCTAAACCTACTTTAACTCGTAAACCAACTCATAATCCTAAAACTACACCCAATCCTATACTTACTCCTAAACCCACACCTATTCCTGAACCATTTGCCACCCCTAAAGCTGCTTATACTCCTAAACCTACACATATTCCTAAACCTACTCCTACTTCAAAATCCACCACTACTCCTCAATCTACTCCTACTTCTAAACCTACAGTTTCTCTTAAAACTACTCCAACTCCTAAACCTACACATAATCCTAAATCTACTTCTACTCTTAAACCTACTCCTAAATCTACATCTACACCTACTTATTAACCTACAACTACTCCTGAACATAAACCTATTCTACTCCTTAACCTACTCCCAACCTACTCCTTCTGCTAATCCTAAAACTACTCCTAAATCTACTCCTACTCATAAACGTACACCTACTGCTGAAAATACACATATTCTACTCCTTAAACTACTCCAAAACCTAAACCTACTATTAAACCTATTCCTAAGCCTACTCATACTCCTACAACTACTCCAAAATCTGCTCCTAAACCCACACCTACACCTACTTCTAAAACCTAAACCCCACCTAAACATACTCCTTCTACTATGCCTAAATCTATTCTACTCCAAAACCTACATCTGCTCCTAAACCTACTCCTACTACTAAACCTACACCTAACAAATATCACTAATAATCAATTATGATTGGTTTGTTAATAAATATTTAACTGTAAATCATCTGAAAGTGACCATCAAACTAAAGTCATCATATGTGTTTATAATGGAGGTGTTTGGTGAAGATATTTCCATACAGACCATCTACTTTACATGATCAGACCATGCTTCAGTGCTCTGCTAGTGTTTATAGTCCTGTGACTTTAACACTTCATGACTGAGAGCTGCTGCTCCACAAACTTCACCCACACCAACCATGACTTTGGTCTCCATCCTCATCTGGACACTGACCCTCTGGACTCCAGGTAACTCACTTATTTAGGTTTGTGGGGAAATATATGTGGAAAACATGAAGAAATACTAGAAATATATATTTCTGTTTTAATTCATTTACGTTTTATTTCAGGATCCAGTGGTCAGATTACTGTGACTCAGACTCCTGCAGTGAAAACTGTTTCTCCAGGAGACTCAGTTACCATCAACTGTAGAACCAGCAGTGATGTGTATGCTGATATTGCTTTAGCCTGGTATCAGCAGAAACCTGGAGAAGCTCCTAAACTCCTGATCTATGCTGCAGACGAACTTGAGGATGGTGTTCCAGATCGTTTCAGTGGCAGTGGATCTGGATCTGACTTCACTCTGACCATCAGTAACGTCCAGACTGAAGATGCAGGAGATTATTACTGTCAGAGTTATCACAGTGGGGGTGTGTTCACACAGTGATATAGAGTGGTACAAAAAGCTCCCTCAGTCAGACTGTACAGAGACTGCACTGCTGCAGCTGGACTCTACTGCAGGTGCTGAGGGGGAGGATGATACACACAATAACACACTCTGTGGAAATCAGGACTTTAGATGGAATTTGTTCTTCTTCTCATTCCACTGGAAATGCTTTGTGATTGTAGGGCTTTATTTACTGATCTCCACAGGTCTGGAACCAGCTGTAGAGTTCAGCTAGACTCTCATTTAGTAGAAAGGTTATTAGAAGGGTCTGGACACATTATGAAATGGATGTTTCTCTCAGTCCTGAGAAAGAGGGAGTCCCTGAAGAAATCCTTAAAGAAACTCAGACTGCTCAGTTTTTATTAGGAGATGATCTTCAGAGGTGAGAACACTGGAAACTATAGTTTATCTGTTCAACCTGAAATCATTACAGACATTAAGTTCAGATCTTTACTGAAGAAGTTACTGTAAAACTGAAACATACACAGTAACAATATGAAACAGAAAGTCTGTTATAAGC
Organism: Megaleporinus macrocephalus; assembly: GCA_021613375.1. Classification (NCBI taxonomy): domain Eukaryota; kingdom Metazoa; phylum Chordata; class Actinopteri; order Characiformes; family Anostomidae; genus Megaleporinus; species Megaleporinus macrocephalus. The sequence goes on from CM038702.1 coordinate 71,768,778, forward strand.
TTTGAATATCTGTGTTGAAGTTAGAGCTGCTAGAAGATCTTCATGTTCACCACCGTTAGCTTGGTGCTAACATTACATTACAAACCCCTTAGAGGTGCTGATCTCACCATCTAGACTTTTCACCTGATTTGATTCAAATGAACCCCATAAAGTCAACATTTAGCATCTACAGCAGATTACTCGTCCTGTTATTGATTTATTTCTGAGTTCTGACATTAATGACCTGAACTGGAGGTCCAGCTCTAAAAGTCACGCTTCACCACTGAGTTCTATAGAGAAACTCAGTGCTGGAGTAGATTTTAGATCTGATACTTTTTTACTCCGACTCAAGTTGTACTTTAACTTCTACTTCAGTCAGTATTTCACTGGAGTAACAATACTTTTACTGGAGTCTGATTTTAAGCTGCTCTTTCACTCTCAACACCTTTCACTCTCCACCACTTCCACTGTTGTTCTGTGTTCCTGCAGTGCAGAACTTCCCAAGAGTCTAACTGGATCTGCTGGAAACAGAGCTCAGTAGCAGTTGGTGTGCTGTTAGACAGAGTGATCCACCATGGAGTCTGACAGGCAGACTGACCAGCAGGGGGAGCCACAGCCCACCTCAGCCCCTCCCAGCAGCCTCCTGGAGCTCCACCCTCCCACACTGATCAATAAAACTCCCACTACTGATCCTGGAGTGTGGAACTGGGAGGTGTGCAGGAACACTGCTGTGGGACAGTATTGTATACTCAGTCGTCTCCGCCCACAAGTTGCTCCATATTGTTCTCCTATACCTGCTCCCAGCTCACCTGAGCCCCGTTATTAAACCCAGAATATCATAAAGCAGTAAATGTCCTAATTAGTCAGTTCTGTTGTGTTTTTAATTCATATCAGCTACAGTTCACTGTACTGAGGTCTGTAATTGTGTCCATTCTTCTTAAACTGGACCACTGTTTGGTATAATAGGGGAGTGTTTACCTTCTATACCTGATAGTTTATAGACGTTCTAAATCAATCTGGAGAAGAAATGACTTTCATTAAAGTGTCCTCTAGACAGTCTTACTTAAAGTATTAAGCTGTTTACAACCTTTTAGTCTCAGAGGTTCTAAGAGGATCTCAGGAGAACATGTACTAGAATCATCTAGAAATAAATGTTCCTGTTCACTGACCTTCTGACCTCTAACAACACACTGACAGTTATTATCAGCACTAAAGTAAGAAGTGAAACCAGACCCCCCCCCCCCCCCCCCACACACACACACAGCCCACCCAGCTGAACAGTAAGAAGCAGTTTTAATCAGTAAACAGTCAGACAGAGAGAGAGAGAGAGAGAGAGAGAGAGCAGTGGGGTGAAACTCAGATTTACATGAACAGACCTGAGTGGTCCTCTTTCTCCCAGAATAGAGCAGCACTTTCAGCAGATGTTCAGCTTCATTCAGTTCCACTCTCTGAGAGCTTCAGGCACGTCAGATATGTTTGTGTTCACATAATAAATTTTTTACAGTCTATTATACGTTCAGTTTACAGTTCATTCCAATATTTTAATCATGATTCCACATACATTTCAAATCTACATTTTAAGAGCACTTTCAAATGTATGATCTTCTATCCAGAATTATGAAACTAATTTTTATTTGAAATGTTGATACCTCATTTCTAAATTATTAACCTAATACCAAAATTGTTCCCTGTATTCCAATATTATGAACCTATTTCCAAAATTGTTAACTCTATTCCAATATTATGAACCTAATTCCAAAATTGTTCACTCTATTCCAATATTATGAACCTAATTCCAAAGTTGTTTCCTCTGTTCCAATATTATGAACCTAATTCCATCAATCTTAATATATTAATCTAAATATCATAATTTTGGAAAAAGGGGAAACCAGATCATGGAAATAGATACTAATAATATTATGTGATAATAATATCACAAATATTGAATTAAGATCAGAGTTTTGGAATAACACATTTGGATTTCTCAATTTGGATCATGTTAAACGCCTATTTGGTGTAAAATCAACCAAACTCAAAATGTTGAAATTTCTAATAACTGTTATTCAGAACCCAGATCAACTCAGCACCAATCTCAAAACAATTAATCCATCTAGTCTTTAAAATCTGAATAAATAACTATCTTATATCTTTTACTGAATAGAAATTATAAAATAAAGAAACATATATAAAATATGAGACACATGATAAAACAGTATGTTTTAACAAAGTCTCTCAAAGTTAAATAAACATCTGTTTACATAATTCACACCTCAGCTTGTTTTACTGTCCTTCCTGACTCTGAACATCTTTCACTTTCTGAAAGAAATACTGGAAACTTATATAAAGCTGACGGTAACAATATGACTAAATATTAAATATGACTTTACACAGAAACTGTAGAGTAATTAAACACATCAAACAAACCTTTGGTGTCTGGCTGCAGAACCTGTTATCTCTCAGGCTCTCTTTTCAATATTTCCAGGCTGCACCTGTCAGTCACACCTTGACTCGGAGACGGTGCTTCAGTGGTGTTAGTTCTTCTGGAGTAAGAAGTTTCTATAACCATAACTGCTGAGATTCTTAGAGGAGTGAGTTAAGTTGTGGCCTTTTGCAGAGAATGTATTTCATGATATTCACTTAGTTGTGAAGGCCCTTCATCATGACATGACTAATCCTGTTCTGGCACCTCCTCAGATTCCACAATTTGCCTCTGCTGTTCCTGCTTTGGCTGTTCTTCCTGTGCTGCCTCATTGTTGTCATTCTCTGAGTCAGACTCCACAATTTGCCTCTTCTGTTCCTGCCTTGGTTGTTCTTCCTGCACTACATGTAATGGAAATGTACATGTTTATGTAAAACTTACGTATGTAGAGGAAATGTACTGATGCTTGTTGTTCTCAGGTGAATGTTGTTTTACCCACAAGTTCACCTCCAGCCAATCATGCACCTGTCCCACGATCAGCCTCCCCGGAATTCTAATACGCACAGCTGTTTGTCATTACGATCACCCCATATAAGCTTCACACACACAGACACACTTTGTGAAGTTTTGCCAACTTATTGTTGCAATTCTGAGCGGTTTCCCTTGTGGTATTGTTTGTCTATTCTGGTTTTGACTTATTCCGTTTTCTGACTATTCTCCCTCTCGATTTCTCCTTCTGGTTGTGGTTGCCTGTATCTTACTCTCCCTTGGCTCTGATCTCCCTTCCGTACTCTCGACTCTCCCTTCGGATTTCCCTCATGATTTGGTCGCCTCGCTCTCTGCCATTCTGGTTACGACTTCTGCCTGTCTCCTGGTCTACGATTCTCGCTCCGTCCCGTTTTGTGTTTGTTTGTATTTTGCTGCTCTGTCACACTGCTGATCTTAATAAATCCAACGTAACTTTTAGCTCTGCGAGCGTCGTGCTGAGTGCTTTGCCTTTGACACCTATGAAAAGCACAAGAAGATATGACCTCTCTTTAGTAAATAAACAAACATATTTTTCTATACTTCTATTTGATTACTGATCTGAATTAACCTCTGGTCACCCTGATCAGCCTTGGCTATCACAATATCAAGACAGGACAAGTGGAATAAAAAACTATTTATGTATTCAGCTACAACATACATACCAATATCAGACGTGTTAAATGAGGTTGAACACTAAAGTCTGCAGTAATGCGGCCCACAAGGACATATGAATTATAATATGATGATAAACAATAGAGTGTTTAGGACACTTACCATCCGCTGCAGGTATTTCTTTCCAAGCCCTTTCCAGAAATGTCTTCAAGTGTTCGGCAGGAACGATCTTCTCTATTAGATCATAATTATGAGTAATATGTTATGATGGATATATAGAACAAGGTTTTTCATTGAAAACATATACACATACCAGACGTACCAGATAAAGACTCAGGAGACAGGAGTGTAGGAAGGTAATTTTGATAATGGATATGATTAAAGAATGTAAAGGATACACTCATTTGGAACTAGAGTGTTTGGTGTCGGCCCTGTCCAAGTCTTGGAGCAGCTAGAGCAGCTTAACCTGACGGATCGGTGCGGCAGGGTCGGAGCCCAACCCCAAAAGAATATGCAAAGGAACAACAGAAATACCCACCAGCGACATCCATACCTGGATCAGCAGTCAGAAAATAAACATGAGAGGACTGCAGTAAAGAGTGGGGAAGTGATTAAAATGTAGATCCAGTGTATAAATTCACTTCATAACCCATTCATGCATTCATACACTGGCTTAGTGCCTGGGCCCACTGCATTCCCTCGGAGTCAGGGCCACTGGCCCATGTACTCACTCGTCCACTGCATTCATGATCTGGCGTAGGACCTTTGCATTGACACATCAGTTCAGGCCCACAGGCCCATTACATTCCCTCCATTATCTCAGGCACCATGCTCGCTTAAAGCCATGGGCCTCCACATCTCCAAACTCACTTGGGCCACGGGCCACAGGCCTCCACGTGCACTTTGTTCGCTTGGGCCAATGGGCCCCCACATGCACCACGCTCAACACCAGCTTGAAGTTTGATACAGATAACGAAGTCACTGCGGCGGCTCCTCATTACAGAAAGAGCTGAGACTGTTCTGAATAGGTGATCTAACCCAAACGGGCACGTAGTTGAATCATGTTAAGGTGAATCATTAAAAGACGTCCAGTAATCGAGAGATGCTCTTAGACCCCGAGGGGTAACACTCAAACTTCAGTGGGATCAAGATCAAATCAACCAGGACATCTGGTGAAACACAGCCCTCAGAATTCCCCCCAGAACTAATCAAAGAGCTGCTTTAGAAAAGAATCCCAAGATACAGACACAATAAAGACAAACGAGAAGCCGAGCAGGCAGAGCCACGGAGAGAATGATGGAGGCCGAAGGAGCGGAGTGGTCAGAGACCCACGGGTAACGTCAAAACACCGGCACATGAAAGCAGCTGGAGTGATAGATGTGTAGAGTAACTTAAAGAAAGTCTGATGTATCATTAGAGTCTTCCTTGCAGAACTTTCAGTAAAGCTTCCATTTCTACAAACCAAGGAAATGATTGTTGATCCAAGGAGGAAGCGAGAGCTACACACACCCCTGTACATAGGGGAGACTGAGGTAGAGAGGGTGAAAACCTTTAAGTTTCTTGGCATTCACATCAGTGAGGATCTCAGCTGGTCCCACAACACTCAGATCATCATCAGGAAGTCCCAGCAGCGACTGTACTTTCTGAGAAGGCTGAGAAAATTTGGTATGCCAACCAAAATTCTCAGCACCTTCTACAGGAGTATGATTGAGAGTGTTCTTACCAGCTCCATCATCGTCTGGTATGGAAACTCTACTGCTCAGGACAGAAAGGCTCTCCAGCGTGTGATCAAAACTGCACAGTCCATCTCAGGAGCAGCCTTCCCCTCACTGCAGAACATCTACCACACCAGGGTCACCAGGAGGGCCTACAACATAATCAGGGACAGTACACACCCCCAGCACACACTCCTCACACGTTTACCTTCAGGCAGACGTTACAGGAGTGTAAAGTCCAGGACCACAAGACTGACAAACAGTTTCTACTCACAGGCCTTCAGGCTTGTGAACACCTCACGCACTACCTCTCCAACCTCTCCTATCTGAACTGGTTTTAACTGGTCTGATTTAAACTGCACCTTACACTCACTGTACTGTCAGAATACTGTTTACATTCACTGTACTGCTGTTTACATACAATACTGTTTACACTCACTGTACTGTCAGAATACTGTTTACATTCACTACTCACACAAACATTATTGTTTACATTTGTTACTTGCAACTTGCTCTTTATGGCTGCTGCTCTTCATACTTGCACATAAAAGCACACACAACTTTTATTTTTTATTCTTTAACTAAAAAATATTTTTATCTACTTCAACTTATATTGTTATACTTTGTATATTTTGTATATATATTTTTTATTTCTTTTATTTGTTATCTTATCTATTGGTGAATGGAGGAGCAGCAAAGTAAGAATTTCATTGTGCAGTGTAACTGTCTGTTCTGCTGTACACATGACAATAAAACTCTTGAATCTTGAATCTTCTATTACTGGTCTATACTGGTCTTAATGGTGTAGCACAGTGGATTTATCTGATATACTGCAGAACTCTCAGATCATTAGGAACCAGTCAGTTAGTCTGACCTAGGATAAAGACTAAACAAGAAGCTGTGTTTAGAGACTATACTGATCTTATTTGGAACCAGCTGAAGAAGAACCCGGTACTAGACACTTTTAAATATTTTCAAATCTTTAAAATCTACTATTAGGGCTCCAAACACAACCAGCTGTAGTTTTCACCTGAACTCAAGTCCAAATCATTGAATTCAGGTGTTCTAATCAATTTCATCTCCACATGTGTAAAACCAGCACCTGGTCCTGCAGACTGCTTCTACACACATTAGTAAATAGTGGGTCTCTCTCAAGGAGCTCAGTGAACTCCAGCGTGGTACCGTGACAGGACACCACCTGTGAAGTCCAGTGGTGAAGTTTCCTCACTACTAAATATTCCACAGTGGACTGTCAGTGGTGTTAGAACAAAGTGGAAGTGATTGAGAACGACAGCAACTCAGACACCAAGTGGTAGAACACGTACAATGACAGAGCGGGTCAGCGGATGCTGAGGAGCATAGTGCACAGAGGTCACCAACTTTCTACAGAGTCCATCACTACAGACCTCCAAACTTCATGTGGTCTTCAGATCAGCTCAAGAACAGAGCGTAGAGAGCTTCATGGAATGGGTCTCCATGGGTGAGCAGCTGCATCCAAGCCTTAAATCACCAAGAACAATGCAGAGCGTCAGATGCAGTGGAGTAAAGCACGCCCCCACTGGACTCTAGAGCAGTGGAGACGTGTTCTCTGGAGTGAACAATCACGTCTGGGTTTGGCGGTTGCCAGGAGAACGGTACTTGTCTAACTGCATTGTTCCGAGTGTAAAGTTTGGTGCAGGGGCGATTACAGTGTGGGGTTGTTTTTCAGGAGGTGGGCTTGGACCCTTAGTTCCAGTAAAAGGAACCTTTAATGTTTCAGGAGACCAAGAGACTCTGGACAATTTCAAGTTTAGGGACGGTCGCTTCCTGTTCCAACATGACTGCATACCAGTGCAAAAAGCAGCTGACGCTGATCAGCAGCACTGAAGTAAGAAGTGAAACCCACTTTACATGATCAGTCCATGCTTCAGTGCTCTGCTAGTGTTTATAGTCCTGTGACTTTAACACTTCATGACTGAGAGCTGCTGCTCCACAAACTTCACCCACACCAACCATGACTTTGGTCTCCATCTTCATCTGGACACTGACCCTCTGGACTCCAGGTAACTCATTTCATCAACTTTTTGAAGACATATATTAAGAAAACATCCCAATATAATGTGAACTTGAAATTATCTTCTTTCATTTAAACCAAAAATGTAATTTTTTCAGGATCCAGTGATCAGATTACTGTGACTCAGACTCCTGGAGTGAAAACAGTTTCTCCAGGTGACTCAGTTACCATCAACTGTACAACCAGCATTGATGTGTACATTGATCTCACCTCAGTAAATGGTTTATCCTGGTATCAGCAGAAACCTGGAGAAGCTCCTAAACTCCTAATATCGGGAGCTGATTTTAGACTGCCAGGAGTTCCAGATCGTTTCAGTGGCAGTGGATCTGGATCTGACTTCACTCTGACCATCAGTAATGTCCAGACTGAAGATGCAGGAGATTATTACTGTCAGAGTGAACATGAGATCAGTAGTAGCTGGGTGTTCACACAGTGATATAGAGTGGTACAAAAAGCCCCCTCAGTCAGACTGTACAGAGACTGCACTGCTGCAGCTGGACTCTACTGCAGGTGCTGAGGGGGAGGACGATACACACAATAACACACTCTGTGGAAATCAGGACTTTAGATGGAATTTGTTCTTCTTCTCATTCCACTGGAAATGCTTTGTGATTGTAGGGATTTATTTACTGATCTCCACAGGTCTGGAACCAGCTGTAGAGTTCAGCTAGACTCTCATTTAGTAGAAAGTTTATTAGAAGGATCTGGACACATTATGAAATGGATGTTCCTCTCAGTCCTGAGAAAGAGGGAGTCCCTGAAGAAATCCTTGAAGAAACTCAGACTGCTCAGTTTTTATTAGGAGATGATCTTCAGAGGTGAGAACACTGGAAACTATAGTTTATCTGTTCAACCTGAAATCATTACAGACATTAAGTTCAGATCTTTACTGAAGAAGTTACTGTAAAACTGAAACATACACAGTAACAATATGAAACAGAAAGTCTGTTATAAGCTTTGAATATCTGTGTTGAAGTTAGAGCTGCTAGAAGATCTTCATGTGCACCACCGTTAGCTTGGTGCTAACATTACATTACAAACCCCTTAGAGGTGCTGATCTCACCATCTAGACTTAAAGTCTCTCATAAGTTTGAATATCTGTGTTGAAGTTAGAGTTATTCTACTCTTTTTAATTGTATAAATTTTCATAGGTTACTGGTTTTGAATCAGAACTATGAAATGATTGTACAGTCTCAAAAGGAATTAGTAATTTTCTTTTTGATGTTTGCTGAAACATCAAATTTTCTCAAAGAATCTGAATAAATGCTGACAAATTCTTAAAACGTATTAATTAATAACTATATTACATATAAATAATTTAATAATTGCATAATCTAGAGTTAATGGTAAGCACTAATGGTATACTCAGGTGTGGTTTAAAGTTAACTCAAGGTGTTAACTGTTGGTGATGGTCTTACTAGCTACTAGGCAGATATAGTGAGGAGGTATCGTAGCGGTCTGTAGTGAAGAAGTGGACTCTTTCCAAAAATTTGTTTCTTCCACCATCAAGACAGAGACAGATTTCTTTAAGTTTGAACAAGTATCTTTTACATCTCATCATTTCATTCTGTACCTTCAGTTACTCCACTTTCAACATGTGTTGTTCAATACCTCTCCTCTCATCCCACAGAGATAGAAGACCCCCATCCTCAACCCAGGAAGGTCAATATCAGTAATCTTATCTATCAGCTACTGACTGGTATCAATTCCTGTGTTTGTAATCATCTGTCTCTCCTTCTCCCCCAGAACCAGGTCAAGGACCCCAAACAGTCTGACTTCAAATAAGGGCACTCAATGGAAACTGTCTGAGGTAGATCTCTTACCAGGTAACATGGGCAGGCTCCTTGACGGGGTCCCTCAAGGCTCTGTGCTGGGTCCTCTTCTCTTTTCAGTCTAAGCTCATTCTCTCAGTGATGTAATTACTTCTCATGGCTTCTCTTTCCACTGCTGTGCTGATGACACTAATGCTTTCCTTCCCACCAAGTACAGCTCGGCCGGACCCACCATCCTTCAATAAGCCTGGAGGACAAGTGTCTCTGTCCAGTCTCTGTCTGGAGGACTGATCTTCCACTGTCTGTCTGAACAGCAGACTCTGAAGAACAACGTTCATGTGATTGTTAATCTAAATATCTACTGAAAAGCACTGTATTACACTTCTACTGTATTTACTCTGTAATTTTCTTTCTAGGAATCAGAACTGGGCCTTGTTTCTGGCAGTGTTTGAGATCAGGAACAGTTTGGACTCTCTAACTGTTTGTAGCAGCTAGAGATACACGAATACTAAACACTTCTGCAAGTTGATCTGGATAAGAGAATCTGATAAATACCATGAATGTCAATTCTCAAACTGACTCTTGTAGATATTTCAGAAAGTCACTTATTGGCAACCACCTGGGAAACCAAACAGCACTCTAGAAACACCTTAGCAGCCACTTGGGAGAACTTAGCAGTAGCCAAGCATTACATTAGTGAACACATGGGCCCAAGAGTCCAACTGGATCGGCTGGAAACAGAGCTCAGTAGCAGTCAATGTGCTGTTAGACAGAGTGATCCACCATGGAGTCTGACAGGCAGACTGACCAGCAGGGGGAGCCACAGCCCACCTCAGCCCCTCCCAGCAGCTTCCTGGAGATCTGCCCTCCCACACTGATCAATAAAATTCCCACTACTGATCCTGGAGTGTGGAACTGGGAGGTGTGCAGGAACACTGCTGTGATAAAGAGTTCAGCAGAATCAGCTGGAGCTTTTCTCTGGTTGAGTGGAATGGAATGCAAAGGCTGTCTCCAGTTCTACCAGTTAATTTAACAATTCTGTATTCTTCTTTTCACTCCACTCTCTATATCAGTCCATGTCTTACTCTTATCTCTGCTCCTCACACTCCCTCATCAAGCCAGTAAGTCCAGTCACCATGTAACACCAAGCACAAGTGTACTATAAACAAGAACGGAGCAAAGGGACTCATCCCAATTCTTGTCCTAAGGACTTCCTAGAAGTGATCACTGTTATGCTGTCTAAGTAGAACAGGTGCTTAAGGCATGTTGAGAGCAGAACTGAGACCCTTCATCTCACGTCCCATCAGCTGTTTATATTCATAGGTGATCTCTAAAGGACCATGATGTCCTACAGCCTTGCACACCTAAGCAGACAAACACTAATGAGGGCTGTGAGTGTGAGTATTGGGACAGAGCCAGAATATCCAGTCACATACAGTAACTTATCAGTCCACCACTGAAATGTAGCTGGTGCACCATGGAACCCAAAAGGCATCACTATAAACTGGTGAATCCCGTATGACCATATAAAGGTAGTCAGTAGGTTTTGACTGATATCAGCTGCTGTAGACTTTGATCAGGTTTATTCTGTCCATTCTTCTCCAACATGAACGTCAGTATAATATGTGGAGTTTTATCTTCTCTGTGTAACAGTTTATACACGTCCTGAATCAGTCTGGAGGATTTATTACTGTTAACACGTCTCAGGTCTTAATGTACTTACCCCCCGTTTAGAATTAGTAGTTAGAATTTAACAAAGTATAATCACACTTTCATAACAATATCCATATTATAAACTTCTACTGAATGTAGCTCCGCCCTGAGTAAACCAGATACTGACAATTATCACTTCTCTTATTTCAGCTTGTTGATTCTGTAGTTCTCACATAGTTGTTGATCATTTTAAACAGCACTAAAGTAAGAAGTGAAACCAGACCCCCCCACACACACAGCCCACCCAGCTGAACAGTAAGAAGCAGTTTTAATCAGTAAACAGTCAGAGAGAGAGAGAGAGAGAGAGAGAGAGAGAGAGAGAGAGAGAGAGAGAGAGAGCAGTGGGGTGAAACTCAGATTTACATGAACAGACCTGAGTGGTCCTCTTTCTCCCAGAATAGAGCAGCACTTTCAGCAGATGTTCAGCTTCATTCAGATACTTGGTGTACTTACAGCCTCAGATCTCAGTTTTAGTAGTTCATGTTAAAGCTGTTATTAAATCAGTATTTTATCACCTTAAGAACATCAACAAGATTAGAGATCCTCTGACTAAACCAGACCTGGAGAAACTCCTCCACACCTTTATTTCTAGCAGGGTTTATTACTGTAATGGTCCTACCTGGACTTCAGTTTTCATGGCTGCAGAGCTGTTTCGGACATGGCCATGTGCAGCATGGGGCCTCTCAGTAGTCTGTATTATCTGACTTAAGATGCATCTCTGGCACATACAGAAATTCTCAGATGACATTATCATCGTGGGGCATCTCAGGAATAAACAGGAGGCTGAATACAGGAAGCTGTTGTCAGACTTCTTAGATGGTGTAAACTGAACCATCTGCAGCTCAACATCAGTAAGATGAAAGAGATGGTGGTGGATACTGACCTCTCCTGTTGCCAGTCACTATCGGTGAAGTGGAAGTGGAGGTGGTTGGACTTGAACTTGAACTTGGCGAGCAAACTGGACTGAAGTTCTAATACCTGTGCAGTTCAGGACAGGACAGAGCCATCTGTACTTTCTCAGAATGCTGAGGTCCTTTGGGTTGTGCACTAAACTCCTTTGGATGTTACTGTAGTAAAACTCTACATTAAGTCTCCCCACTGCAGTAGGACTCTACATTAAGTCTCCCCACTGCAGTAGGACTCTACATTAAGTCTCCCCACTGCAGTAGGACTCTACATTGAGTCTCCTCACTGCAATAAGACTCTACATTGAGTCTCCTATCAGCAGTAACACCCTACATTGAGTCTCCTATTAGCAATAAGACTCTACATTGAGTCTCCTCACTGCAATAAGACTCTACATTGAGTCTCCTATCAGCAGTAACACCCTACATTGAGTCTCCTATCAGCAATAAGACTCTACATTGAGTCTCCTCACTGCAGTAGGACTCTACATAAAGTCTCCTATTATCAGTAACACTCTACAGTGAGTCTCTTCAATGCAGTAGGACTCTATAGTGAGTCTCCTCACTGCCGTACGACTATACAGTCGGTCCTACGCCTAATCCTACACTTACACCTTCTTCTACATCTACACCTACATCTAAAGCTACACATATTCCCAAACCTTCTTCTAAACTTACACCTATTCCTAAACCTACTACTACTTCTAAAACTAATCCTAAACCTACTGCTACTCCTAAAACTACTCCTAAATCTACACCTAATCCTAAATCTATCATTTTTATTATTATTTTATTTTGATTATTTTTATTAGTCAATTAATCTATTATTTTTATTTGTATTATTTATTGACTTCCGGGTTGCGAGAGATATGCTGCCGCATTTGGCTGCCACTTCTCCCCCGGTGAAATACTTTTACGTATTTTTTGTATTTTACATTTTTGGCCTGAACCAGCGGCGTGTATGGAATTATGTAATGGATTAACTGTGCTATGAGTCCTGTGGATCTCTTTTTGTGGCTCAGTTTTTTGAAGTGAAGCATCTGTGGTTGCGTGTATAAAGATGTAGTGCCCCCTAGTGGTTAGGTACCAGACTATGCCACCCCTTAAATCGTTTTTACTTAGAGTAAGGGAAACTCTGACTGAAACAGACTGAAACGTCACTGCAGCACAAAAATACAATCTTTATTTTTTTTTAAATATATGAAATCTGATCCACTGTCAGTTCAACTTATTAAGTGTGATGTCTAAAAGAAACAAAGTATAAAAAAAGCTATTTATAGTCAACAACTACCTGATAATAGCCCAGGGTATGAGACTATACGGAGTCAACCAAATATGACCGTAACACCACACGTGAATAGTTTAAAATTAGTCTAATCACTACACCACAAACTTTAAATGCAAATACTTCCAAAATCAAACTTCAAGTGAATACAGAACACTCCAATATTGTTGACCCAATCTCAGTCCCAGTTGTAGCTACAGCTAGATAGTTAAAGACAATAAAAATAACTAATTTAGCCCAAGTAATGTTTCCAGCTAATGGCTCAAATTTTACCCACACAACATTAAAATAATAAGTTACCGGTAGTCTTACACCAAAAAGGTTATTAAAGTTTAAACAGCAGATCAAATAAAACCACTGAGCAGCTTAACACACTGAGCAGTAGGATTTGTTGTGGTAAAATACAAAAGTAAACAACAGAAAAAAAACAAGAGAAAACAGCAGCTGGTGACCACTGAAGCTGTGGTCCACATTCATCAGGGTTGACTAACTTCACTCATGAACAGGACAGCAGCTTGTCTATTAAGGACACTCCTGTTCTCATCCCCAGACACAAACACATAGGCTGCTGCTACGTTAGCCACCTGCAGCTGCTCAGCCCTGAGCATTCCTCTGCTCGCGTCACCATTCTTATCTTCCACTTTCTCCAGCACGCGCTGACACTTTCCTTAGCTTAGCCACACAGCTCCATACTGTTTAGGACCCCAACTGTGTCCATATAAGCGCCTACCTGAAAGACCTGCAGCTGCCTCGCTAAGTGCCGGCACTGTCTCACTTAGTAACGTCATCCTTCACGTGTACACACACACACAAACAAAAACAATAGCCACCTCAACAACTACACTGGCTACACCGAGCACAGGTGTTTGTTAAACAACAGTATGTTACACAGCTTGTTAAGACCTCAAGGGCAACTACATGTCAGCTAGACCCCATACCAACACAATGGGTGAATATAACTGTAGTTTTGATAACTACAGGCCCATTTCTAACATTCCATTTCTCTCTAAACTGCTGGAGCAAACAGTAGCTGCTCAGTTAAGAGAACATATTGAATCCTGGGATCTGTTTGAGGTCTTTCAGTCAGGCTTTGGGAGGTATCTCAGTACTGAGATTGCTCTTGTCAGGGTAGCTAATGATTTGTTGAAGTCAGCTGACCAGGGACTGCTTAGTCTGCTTATCCTATTGGACCTTACATCAGCATTTGATACAGTGTGCCACAGCCTCTTGCTATCTCGGCTTGAAAATATGATTGGCATAACTGGTACTGCACTAGCTTGGTTTGATTCTTATCTCTCTCAGGCAGCAGTTAGTCTCTATTGGTGGTTTTAAATCTGACACTTGTTCTGTGTTACATGGTGTCCCCCAGGGCTCAGTCTTTGGGTCTCTGCTTTTTATTTTGTACTCTTGGTGACATCATTAGGCATCATGGGCTGCAATTTCATTGCTACGCTGATGATGTGCAGATATACATTTACACCAAATCTTCCCACAGTTTGCCACCATCTCCCTCGTTGAGCTGTTTAATGGATGTAAGGGCTTGGATGATGGAGAACCTCCTGAGCTTGAATGATAAAAAGTCTGAGGCCATTATAACTGCTTCTCCTGCAACAGTTAGGAGACTTAGTGACATCACTGTTTGTATTCTGGGTTTTGATGTTTCTACCTCAACAGAGGTAAGAAATCTACACCTAATCCTAAACCTACTCATACTCCTAAACCTACTCATACTCCTAAACCTACTCATACTTTTAAACCTAAACCTAATCATAATCCTAAACCTACTGCTAAACCTACTCCTACTCCAAAACCTACTCCTAAACCTACTCATGCTCCTAAACCTACTCATACTCCTAAACCTACTCATACTTCTAAACCTAATTCTAAACCTACTCATACTCCTAAACCTACTCATACTTTTAAACCTAAACCTAATCATAATCCTAAACCTAATCCTAAACCCAGTCATACTCCTACACCTACTCATACTTTTAAATCTAAACCTAATCATACTCCTAAACCTAATCCTAAACCCAGTCATACTCCTACACCTACTGATACTTCTAAATCTAAACCTACTCATACTCCTAAACCTACTCATACTTCTAAACCTAATTCTAAACCTACTCATACTTCTAAACCTACTCCTAAACCTACTCATACTCCTAAACCTACTCCTAAACCTACTCATACTCCTAAACCTACTCATACTTTTAAACCTAAACCTAATCATAATCCTAAACCTACTGCTAAACCTACTCCTACTCCAAAACCTACTCCTAAACCTACTCATACTTTTAAACCTAATCATACTCCTAAACCTACTCCTAAACCTACTCCTACTCCAAAACCTACTCCTAAACCTACTCATGCTCCTAAACCTACTCATACTCCTAAACCTACTCATACTTCTAAACCTAATTCTAAACCTACTCATACTCCTAAACCTACTCCTAAACCTACTCATACTCCTAAACCTACGCATAAACCTAATCATACACCTAACAAATATCACTAATAATCAATTATGTTTGGTTTATTAATAATTAATTAACTGTAAATCATCTGAAACTGACCATCAAACTAAAGTCATCATATGTGTTTATTCTGGAGGTGTTTGGTGAAGATATTTCCATACAGACCATCTACTTTACATGATCAGTCCATGCTTCAGTGCTCTGCTAGTGTTTATAGTCCTGTGACTTTAACACTTCATGACTGAGAGCTGCTGCTCCACAAACTTCACCCACACCAACCATGACTTTGGTCTCCATCTTCATCTGGACACTGACCCTCTGGACTGGAGGTAAATATCAGGGGTTAAATTTCAGTTCTGAGGAGCCACATTAACCCTCTTTATTACTGATATTAGATTCTGTTCACTAATAAATCAAAGATGTTCTGATATGTTGAGATGTTTCTCTGTTCAGGGTCTTTTGGTGAAATCATTATGACTCAGACTCCAGGATCTCAGACTGTTTCAGCAGGAGACACTGTTACTATCAGCTGTACAGCCAGTCAGAACATTTACGGCTACCTTGCCTGGTATCTGCAGAAACCTGGAGAAGCTCCTAAACTCCTGATCTATGGTTCATCCACTCGTCAGTCTGGTGTTCCAGATCGTTTCAGTGGGAGTGGATCTGGTACATCATATACTCTAAGAATCAGTGGAGTTCAGCCTGAAGATGCAGGAGATTATTACTGTCAGCAGTATAGCAGCACTCCGTTCACACAGTGTTAGATGGTGGTACAAAAACCCCCCTCAGCTGTAGAGGAACTGCTCTGACTCAGAAACTCTCACTGATCTGAGAACAGCTGCTAAAGCTGCACTCAGCTAAACTCATCACCTCCAAAACACTACAGTAGTGCTGATTGTTCTCCTCACTGTGGATCAGGATCTTCATCTCTAGATGGAACATCTCACTGGTAGAAGATATGTTTAGGATAAAGTAGCAGTAAAGTACACAAACACTACACACTCTACACACACTACACACTCTACACACTTTATATACACTCTATACACAATACACACTCTACACACACTACACACTTTTTATACACTCTATACACACTACACACTATACACCCTCTACACACACTACACACGTTATATACACTCTATACACACTACACACTATACACCCTCTACACACACTACACACTTTATATACACTCTACACACTACACACTATACACACTCTACACACACTACACACTTTTTATACACTCTATACACACTACACACTCTACACACACTACAAACTACACACTTTATACACACTACACACTATACACACTTTATATACACTCTATACACAATACACACTCTACACACACTACACACTTTTTACACACTCTATACACACTACACACTATACAACCTCTACACACACTACACACGTTATATACACTCTATACACACTACACACTATACACACACTACACACTTTATATACACTCTACACACACTACACACTTTATATACACTCTATACACACTACACACTTTATATACACTCTATACACACTACACACACTACACACTTTCCACACACTACACACTCTACACACTTTATATACACTCTATACACAATACACATACTCTATAAACACTCTATACACTACACTCTACACTCTACACACTACACACTATACACACTTTATATACACTCTATACACAATACACACTCTACACACACTACACACTCTACACACTTTTTATACACTATACACACTACACACTATACACCCTATACACACACTACACACTTTATATACACTCTACACACACTACACACTCTACACACTTTTTATACACTCTATACACACTACACACTATACACCCTCTACACACACTACACACTTTATATACACTCTACACACTACACACTATACACACTCTACACACTTTATATACACTCTACACACACTACACACTTTATATACACTCTATACACACTACACACACTACACACTTTACACACACTACACACTCTACACACTTTATATACACTCTATACACACTACACACACTACACACTCTACACACACTACACACTTTACACACACTACACACTCTACACAATTTTATACACACTATACACACACTACACACTCTACACACTTTATATACACTCTATACACACTACACACTCTACACACACTACACACTTTACACACACTACACACTCTACACACTTTATATACACTCTACACACACTACACACTCTACACACTCTACACACTCTTCACTCTATTTCAAAGTAAATCAGGTCCTTGTGTAGGAGTGTTTAAAGTTCTGTGATTGTTTAATATGATGGAGAAGAACTGCTGTATAAACATCTCAGTAAACATCTGTAACATTGATGAGATAGACAGACGTTCGTGGATATGGATAAAAGGTTTACTATACACAGGTGTCTCCATGTGATTAATTTCTGAATCTAAAAGCTAAATAAGTGTGTTTTCTTCTGAACTCACAGGTCATTCACAGTAGATTCAGCTTTAAATCTGAACAAACTCTTTTAAACCACTGTTAGAAACACACAATCACACAAGATCAACATTTATTAGATCAAAGACGTTCATCATCAAATAATCAGATACTCACAAACTCACCACCAGAAAATACTGGAAATAAAAATATCATCTTTAACTTTAATAGAACTTGAAGAGTCGTAACATTAATCAGAGCCTGGAGGACGAGAGCCTTCCACAGACACTCACTTAACCAGTTCAGTATAAACTAATAAATTCAATTACTTAATAAATTAATTACTAATAAAGTAAAGCAGCTGAAATGTTCCCTCCAGTCTGAAAACCTTTTAATGAAAGTATCTGGTAGAATCAGTTACATCACACTTATATAAACCTGAATATTTATTTAATGATAGTTCAGTTTAATTATTTATTTATTTATTTATTTATTTATTTATTTATTTATTTATTTATTTATTTAATGTTTACAGACTGTAATATGTATGTAAACTGTACACTGTGACATATTTAATTTCAATATATTTGAAATGCATTCCCACCCAGTAAATCCTACAAAGATCAGGAAATAAAAGATGAAACGCTGCAGTTTTTCTGATCCAAATGCTTTAATTTCACAAGAGAAACCAACAGATTAGTTTCCAGTAAATAACAGATCAAAGAACTGTTTACATGTTTATTATTACTGTTTGAGGAAAAAGACAATAAGACAGTAAAGAGTGAAAGACTGTAGATATTTCTACTGAAACTCTTTATTCTGATGATCAAATGATGAGATGAAGATCAGAACATTAAGCAGAACCATGTTTGAACACACTGAAGATCAAGAGGAGCTCTAGCAGCTCCAACACACGCGTGGACCCTCACTGCCCACTGCATTGCTCTCTGCTCAGTGTTGTGCTGACAGGAGACTGGGAGTCCTTGGTGGCCTCACAGGTCACTGTGCTCTTTAGCCACTGGTCCTTCTGGAGGGTCAGGGTGCTGCTCCAGCTGTAGAGACCGTCGTCCTTCTGCAGAAGACCGGGGCTCTGGCTGACCCCCGAGCTCTGGCTGCTCCCGTCCACCTTCCAGTTCAGCCTCCAGTCTGAGGGGAAGCCCTTGTTGGCCAGACACACCAGCGTGACCTTCTCCTGCTGCAGCTCCCCACTGGAGGGGGGCAGGACCGTGAGGGTGGGTGGAGTCAAACCTAGGAAACACACAGAGTTTCATTTCCCTTATTTCTAGCAGAGCAGGACTGAGTTCAGTGATGCATTAAAAACCCACTTTAATTACGAGCTTAAACTCAACCGTTTCACCCACAAACTCATATTTACACTCACATTCATAGCTGCACTTCATTTACAGTCTTATTAGCACATACTACTGAACTTCACTCAGTACTACTGGGACCTTCTGCACATCCCGTGATGGGAGATTTGAAACGGAACATGATTTGATTTCCTCCAGAACAATAAATAAACAGTAAATAAGTGGAGCTGCAGTCTCCATGTACTACCACTTCAAAGCTTTAGAACAGAAAACGCTGCTCACAATAACCTCCACATTGTGGCTTCCAGGATGGAGACAGAACTGCTGGAATGGAGCCCAACACTGACCCTACAATCCAGCTTTTACTTTTGATCTGTTTAAAAAACAAACGTCCTCACTGAACACTTCACAGGACACCTTCAGGAAATAAT
>CM038702.1:71789434-71864428 GCA_021613375.1 Megaleporinus macrocephalus
CGAGCATGGTGCCTGAGATAATGGAGGGAATGTAATGGGCCTGTGGGCCTGAACTGATGTGTCAATGCGAAGCCAGATCGTGAATGCAGTGGACGAGTGAGTACATGGGCCAGTGGTCCTGACTCCGAGGGAACGCAGTGGGCCCAGACACTAAGCCAGTGTATGAATGCATGAATGGGTTATGAAGTGAATTTATACACTGGATCTACACTTTAATCGCTTCCCCACTCTTTACTGCAGTCCTCTCATGTTTATTTTCTGACTGCTGATCCAGGTATGGATGTCCCTGTGGGTATTTCTGTTGTTCCTTGGCATATTCTTTTGGGGTTGGGCTCCGACCCTGCCGCACCGATCCGTCAGGTTAAGCAGATGTCTAGCTGCTCCAAGACTTGGACAGGGCCGACACCAAACACTGTAGTTCCAAATGAGTGTATCCTTTACATTCTTTAATCATATCCATTATCAAAGTTACCTTCCTACACTCCTGTCTCCTGAGTCTTTATCTGGTACGTCTGGTATGTATGTGTATATGTTTTTAATGAAAAACCTTGTTCTATATATCCATCATTACATATTACTCATAATTATGATCTAATAGAGAAGATCGTTCCTGCCGAACACTTGAAGACATTTCTGGAAAGGGCTTGGACAGAAATACCTGCAGCGGATGGTAAGTGTCCTAAACACTCTATTGTTTATCATCATATTATAATTCATATGTCCTTGTGGGCTGCATTACTGCAGACTTTAGTGTTCAACCTCATTTAACACGCCTGATATTGGTATGTATGTTGTAACTGAATACATAAATAGTTTTTTAATCCACTTGTCCTGTCCTGATATTGTGATAGCCAAGACTGATCAGGGTGACCAGAGGTTAATTCAGATCAGTAATCAAATAGAAGTATAGAAAAAATATGTTTGTTTATTTACTAAAGAGAGGTCATATCTTCTTGTGCTTTTCATAGGTTGTTGAAGTTTTCAGCCATGTTTGGCCAGGCCCAAGTCGTCCTTAATCAGCTAGAATGTATGTGTTTCTACTGAAGTGTGTACCACCACAAAGGTCTTTCAGGAGGAAACTCAACATCTTTTTTAATATGAATGGAGGTCAATACAGCCAACTCCTGTCTGCGTTCCAGCAGTGCTGGGAGGAGTTCCAGCTGCCCGGTAAAACAACATTCACCTGAGAACAACAAGCATCAATACATTTCCTCTACTTACATAAGTTTTACATAAACATGTACATTTCCATTACATGAAGTGCAGGAAGAACAACCAAGGCAGGAACAGAAGAGGCAAATTGTGGAATCTGAGGAGGTGCCAGAGCAAGATCAGTCATGTCATGATGAAGGGCCTTCACAACTAAGTGAACATCATGAAATACATCCTCTGCAAAAGGCCAGAACTTCACTCACTCCTCTAAGAATCTCAGAAGTGATGGTTATAGGAAACTTCTTACTCCTGAAGAACTAACACCACTGAAGCACTGTCTCCGAGTCAAGGCCCCAAAGGTGTGACTGACAGGTGCAGCCTGGAAATATTGAAAAGAGAACCTGAGAGATAACAGGTTCTGCAGCCAGACACCAAAGGTTTGTTTGATGTGTTTAATTACTCTACAGTTTCTGTGTAAAGTCATATTTAATATTTAGTCATATTGTTACCGTCATCTTTATATAAGTTTCCAGTATTTCTTTCAGAAAGTGAAAGATGTTCAGAGTCAGGAAGGACAGTAAAAACAAGCTGAGGTGTGAATTATGTAAACAGATGTTTATTTAACTTAGAGAGACTTTGTTAAAACATACTGTTTTATCATGTGTCTCATATTTTATATATGTTTCTTTATTTTATAATTTCTATTCAGTAAAAGATACAAGATAGTTATTTATTCAGATTTTAAAGACTGAATGGTTTAATTGTTTTGAGATTGGTGAGGGGTTGATCTGGGTTCTGAATAACTGTTATTAGAAATTTCAACATTTTGAGTTTGGTTGATTTTACACCAAATAGGCGTTTAACATGATCCAAATTGAGAAATCCAAATGTGTAATTCCAAAACTCTGATCTTAATTCCATATTTGTGATATTATTTCCTCTAATATGATTCCGGGTCTATAAGTGTGATATCATTTCCAAAATTCATATTACTGGTTCCTTTGTTTTGATCCTCCATATTTGGTATTAAAATTGAAAAGGTAGAATCTATTTCCATGATCTGGTTTCCACTTTTTCCAAAATTATGATATTTAGATTAATATATTAAGATTGATGGAATTAGGTTCATAATATTGGAATAGAGTTAACAACTTTGGAATTAGGTTCATAATATTGGAACAGAGGAAACAACTTTGGAATTAGGTTCATAATATTGGAATAGAAGGAACAATTTTGGAATTAGGTTCATAATATTGGAATAGAGTTAACAATTTTGGAATTAGGTTCATAATATTGGAATAAAGGTAACAACTTTGGAATTAGGTTCATAATATTGGAATAGAGATAGCAACTTTGGAATTAGGTTCATAATATTGGAATAGAGATAGCAACTTTGGAATTAGGTTCATAATATTGGAATAGAGATAGCAACTTTGGAATTAGGTTCATAATATTGGAATAGAGATAGCAATTTTGGAATTAGGTTCATAATATTGGAATAGAGTTAACAATATTGGAATTAGGTTCATAATATTGGAATAGAGTTAACAATTTTGGAATTAGGTTCATAATATTGGAACAGAGGAAACAACTTTGGAATTAGGTTCATAATATTGGAATAGAAGGAACAATTTTGGAATTAGGTTCATAATATTGGAATAGAATTAACAGTTTTGGAATTAGGTTCATAATATTGGAATAGAGGGAACAACTTTGGAATTAGGTTCATAATATTGGAACAGAGGAAACAACTTTGGAATTAGGTTTATAATATTGGAATAGAAGGAACAATTTTGGAATTAGGTTTATAATATTGGAATAGAGTTAACAATTTTGGAATTAGGTTCATAATATTGGAACAGAGGAAACAACTTTGGAATTAGGTTCATAATATTGGAATAGAAGGAACAATTTTGGAATTAGGTTCATAATATTGGAATAGAGTTAACAATTTTGGAATTAGGTTCATAATATTGGAATAGAGGTAACAACTTTGGAATTAGGTTAATAATATTGGAATAGAGAGAACAATTTTAGAATTAGGTTCAAAATATTGGAATAGAGTTAACAATATTGGAATTAGGTTCATAATTTAGGAATAGAGGGAACAACTTTGGACTTAGGTTCATAATAGTGGAATAGAGGGAACAACTTTGGAATTAGGTTCATAATATTGGAACAGAGGAAACAACTTTGGAATTAGGTTTATAATATTGGAATAGAAGGAACAATTTTGGAATTAGGTTTATAATATTGGAATAGAGTTAACAATTTTGGAATTAGGTTCATAATATTGGAACAGAGGAAACAACTTTGGAATTAGGTTCATAATATTGGAATAGAAGGAACAATTTTGGAATTAGGTTCATAATATTGGAATAGAGTTAACAATTTTGGAATTAGGTTCATAATATTGGAATAGAGGTAACAACTTTGGAATTAGGTTAATAATATTGGAATAGAGAGAACAATTTTAGAATTAGGTTCAAAATATTGGAATAGAGTTAACAATATTGGAATTAGGTTCATAATTTAGGAATAGAGGGAACAACTTTGGAATTAGGTTCATAATATTGGAATAGAGGGAACAACTTTGGAATTAGGTTCATAATATTGGAATAGAGGGAACAACTTTGGAATTAGGTTCATAATATTGGAATAGAGGGAACAATTTTGGAATTAGGTTCATAATATTGGAATAGAAGGAACAATTTTGGAATTAGGTTCATAATATTGGAATAGAGGGAACAATTTTGGAATTAGGTTCATAATATTGGAATAGAGGGAACAACTTTGGAATTAGGTTCATAATCGTAGAAATGAAATATCAACAATGGAAATCAATATTAGTTTCATAATTCTGGAATGAAGATCATTCATTTGGAAGCAATCTTGTAATATATGCATTAATATATGGATTACAATATTAGAATGAACTGTAAATTGAATGTATAATAGATTGTAGATGTAAAAGATGGGGAATGTTACATAAGGTACTACAATAATTATTATGTGAACACATAAATATCTGACGTGCCTGAAGCCCTCAGAGAGTGGAACTGAAGAAGCTGAACATCTGCTGAAAGTGCTGCTCTATTCTGGGAGAAAGAGGACCACTCAGGTCTGTTCATGTAAATCTGAGTTTCACCCCACTGCTCTCTCTCTCTCTATCTCTCTCTTTCTCTCTCTCTCTCTCTCTCTCTCTCTCTCTCTCTCTCTCTCTGTCTGACTGTTTACTGATTAAAACTGCTTCTTACTGATCAGCTGGGTGGGCTGTGTGTGTGGGGGGGGTCTGGTTTCACTTCTTACTTTAGTGCTGATAATAACTGTCAGTGTGTTGTTAGAGGTCAGAAGGTCAGTGAACAGGAACATTTATTTCTAGATGATTCTAGTACATGTTCTCCTGAGATCCTCTTAGAACCTCTGAGACTTAAAGGTTGTAAACAGCTTAATACTTTAAGTAAGACTGTCTAGAGACACTTTAATGAAAGTCATTTCTTCTCCAGATTGATTTAGAACGTCTATAAACTATCAGGTATAGAAGGTAAACACTCCCCTATTATACCAAACAGTGGTCCAGTTTAAGAAGAATGGACACAATTACAGACCTCAGTACAGTGAACTGTAGCTGATATGAATTAAAAACACAACAGAACTGACTAATTAGGACATTTACTGCTTTAGAGTGATGTCTTTTGTCCTCAGTGGGACAGCAGCTTCATTTCAGTGCTTCACTGATAACTTACTGTATGTGACTGGATGCTTTTACTGGAGTCCTGTCTGATGTACCTGTACCTGATATTCTGGGTTTAATAACGGGGCTCAGGTGAGCTGGGAGCAGGTATAGGAGCACAATATGGAGCAACTTGTGGGCGGAGACGACTGAGTATACAATACTGTCCCACAGCAGTGTTCCTGCACACCTCCCAGTTCCACACTCCAGGATCATTAGTGGGAGTTTTATTGATCAGTGTGGGAGGGTGGAGCTCCAGGAGGCTGCTGGGAGGGGCTGAGGTGGGCTGTGGCTCCCCCTGCTGGTCAGTCTGCCTGTCAGACTCCATGGTGGATCACTCTGTCTAACAGCACACCAACTGCTACTGAACTCTGTTTCCAGCAGATCCAGTTGGACTCTTGGGCCCATGTGTTCACTAAGGTAATGCTTGGCTACTGCTATGTTCTCCCAAGTGGCTGCTAAGGTGTTTCTAGAGTGCTGTTTGGTTTCCCAGGTGGTTACCAATAAGTGACTTTCTGAAATATCTACAAGAGTCAGTTTGAGAATTGACATTCATGGTATTTATCAGATTCTCTTATCCAGATCAACTTGCAGAAGTGTTTAGTATTTGTGTATCTCTAGCTGCTACAAACAGTTACAGAGTCCAAACTATTCCTAATCTCAAACACTGCCAGAAACAAGGCCCAGTTCTGATTCCTAGAAAGAAAAATACAGAGTAAATACAGTAGAAGTGTAATACAATGCTTTTCAGTAGATATTTAGATTAACAATCACATGAATGTTGTTCTTCAGAGTCTGCTGTTCAGACAGACAGTGGAAGTTCAGTCCTCCAGACAGAGACAGGACAGAGACACTTGTCTTCCAGGCATCTTGAAGGATGGTGGGTCTGGCCGAGCTGTACTTGGTGGGACGGACAGCATTAGTGTCATCAGCACAGCAGTGGAAAGAGAAGCCATGAGAAGTAATTACATCACTGAGAGAACGAGCTTAGACTGAAAAGAGAAGAGGACCCAGCACAGAGCCTTGAGGGACCCCGTCAAGGAGCCTGCCCATGTTACCTGGTAAGAGATCTACCTCAGACAGTTTCCATTGAGTGCCCTTATTTGAAGTCAGACTGTTTGGGGTCCTTGACCTGGTTCTGGGGGAGAAAGAGAGACAGATGATTACAAACACAGGAATTGATACCAGTCAGTAGCTGATAGATAAGATTACTGATATTGACCTTCCTGGATTGAGGATGGGGGTCTTCTATCTCTGTGGGATTAGAGGAGAGGTATTGAACAACACATGTTGAAAGTGGAGTAACTGAAGGTACAGAATGAAATGATGAGATGTAAAAGATACTTGTTCAAACTTAAAGAAATCTGTCTCTGTCTTGATGGTGAAAGAAACAACTTTCTGGAAAGAGTCCACTTCTTCACTACAGACCGCTACGATACCTCCTCACTATATCTGCCTAGTAGCTAGTAAGACCATCACCAACAGTTAACACCTTGAGTTAACTTTAAACCACACCTGAGTATACCATTAGTGCTTACCATTAACTCTAGATTATGCAATTATTAAATTATTTATAATTAATATAGTTATTAATTAATACATTTTAAGAAATTTTCAGCATTTATTCAGTTTCTTTGAGAAAATTTGATGTTTAAACAAACATCAAAAAGAAAATTACTAATTCCTTTTGAGACTGTACAATCATTTTATAGTTCTGATTCAAAACCAGTAACCTATGAAAAATTATACAATTAAATAGAGTAGAATAACTCTAACTTCAACACAGATATTCAAACTTATGAGAGACTTTAAGTCTAGATGGTGAGATCAGCACCTCTAAGGGTTTTGTAATGTAATGTTAGCACCAAGCTAACGGTGGTGCATATGAAGATCTTCTAGCAGCTCTAACTTCAACACAGATATTCAAACTTATAACAGACTTTCTGTTTCATATTGTTACTGTGTATGTTTCAGTTTTACAGTAACTTCTTCAGTAAAGATCTGAACTTAATGTCTGTAATGATTTCAGGTTGAACAGATAAACTATAGTTTCCAGTGTTCTCACCTCTGAAGATCATCTCCTAATAAAAACTGAGCAGTCTGAGTTTCTTCAAGGATTTCTTCAGGGACTCCCTCTTTCTCAGGACTGAGAGAAACATCCATTTCATAATGTGTCCAGATCCTTCTAATAAACTTTCTACTAAATGAGAGTCTAGCTGAACTCTACAGCTGGTTCCAGACCTGTGGAGATCAGTAAATAAATCCCTACAATCACAAAGCATTTCCAGTGGAATGAGAAGAAGAACAAATTCCATCTAAAGTCCTGATTTCCACAGAGTGTGTTATTGTGTGTATCATCCTCCCCCTCAGCACCTGCAGTAGAGTCCAGCTGCAGCAGTGCAGTCTCTGTACAGTCTGACTGAGGGAGCTTTTTGTACCACTCTATATCACTGTGTGAACACGTAGCTACTACTGATCTTATGTACACTCTGACAGTAATAATCTCCTGCATCTTCAGTCTGGACGTTACTGATGGTCAGAGTGAAGTCAGATCCAGATCCACTGCCACTGAAACGAGCTGGAACACCTGACTGTAACTTTTTTGCATATCTAATCAGGAGTTTAGGAGCTTCTCCAGGTTTCTGCTGATACCAAAAAATACAATCATCCCCATCACTGTCACGGTACACTGCTGGGCTGGTTTTACAGCTGATTTGAACTGTTTCTTTTGGAGGTGAAGAAATTACAGGAGTCTGACTCACGGTAACCTGACCACTGGATCCTGAAATAATCCAATAAAAAAATATGAAATTTAAAATCTGATACTAACAGAAATGTATATCTACATACAGCAGAAAATAGAAATATAACACACACACAAGGTAAACGAACGAACTACCTTGTGTCCAGAGGGTCAGTGTCCAGATAAGGATGGAGACCAAAGTCATGGTTGGTGTGGGTGAAGTTTGTGGAGCAGCAGCTCTCAGTCATGAAGTGTTAAAGTCACAGGACTATAAACACTAGCAGAGCACTGAAGCATGGACTGATCATGTAAAGTAGATGGTCTGTATGGAAATCATCTTTCTAACAACACTGAGTAAAGATGATCATATTGATTGGATGTTGTCTGATCAAACATTTGTGCTCAGTGTGGAATCTGATGTTTAAAGGTCAGCTTTTTCTAGAGATGTGTGGAAATGAAATCTCTTCTGATTCCCACCAGAGTTTTCTGAAAGAAGACAGAATGATTTGAGCGTTATGTTACATTTCACTCCCCCACATGATCCTTAAGTCATTAAGTGGAGAGTAACAATAAGGGGGTCTCAGAGGTTTGTGGAGGTCAGTAGTGGAGACTATTGCTGGGAGCTACTTCAGCTAAGCCAGGCTGGTCTAATTCTAGAGAGATCAGGAGTGAGATGTTCTCTTTAATGTCCAGCAGAGGGCGATCTCTCATTGTGTACTTCTAACTGTCTCTGTCTTTCATTGGAGCTTTTCTGCAGCTACTACTGCCACCCAGTCTGTCTGGATCAGGGTTTGAGGACTCTTTGGTGGAGGAGACACAATGAAAACAGTGAGAAGCTTTTAATCTGATACGTCTAGAAATAATCTCAGTTCTTTTTTTAACCACTGTGTATTTATATAAAAGCGTACAAGACATTTATAAATGCTTATGTGTCTTGACTGGATTTGCCTTCTGTGGTGTTGAGGTAGGCTTTGAGTTTGAGGCTGTCCTGCTACAGTTATTTTTAATCTCTAGCTTCAAGTGTAGTTTCATGTTGGTCCAAGGGTAGAACTGCAGGGAGTGGCCTTACTAGCCACTAGTCAGATATACTGAGTAGGTGTGTACGTGTATAGAACACACAACCACTTCGGATGATGAACTCATCCCTGATTCCAGCACATCCTGCCTCCTGCTACTACTCGCTCTACTCCTCATCAGAGGTCCTTTATCTCCTGCTGCTTCCGCTAGAGCTGCTTTGTTTGAATCATCTTCTGGACCTAGCCGCTCTTGTTTGCCTCACCCCGACTCTTCCTTGCCCACTTTCCCGGCTTCACACAGCCGGTCTTTGCACCATCCTCGCACCTGCCGAGCCTCCTTGCGCCTCTTTCTCTAAATCTCCAAAGTTTGTGGGCCCTCAATTCAAGCCATATATAAACCTCTCGTCTGGCCGCATCTTCTCGTGATACAATTTGCACCCCACCACCACCCCGACTGCTCTCTTTCTTCCAACTCTTACTCACTCTTTGCTTGGCATGGGGGGCCTGTCTTCAAGTCTCAGCAGCTGAAGCCACCCAGAACTCCAGTCAAAGTTTCTCAGAGTTCCCCATTCCTTGCCCTGCCTCAGTGGTCCGCACATCACAAACACAAAAATGGACACCCTGAAACTTGGCTAAGTATCTTCTTGCTTTCGTTCTCTTCATGTACCTTCAATTACTACTTACACTTCCTAGAGCTAGAGAGAGCTAGAAGACCCTGTCTTTATCACATTAAGTCCAAAGGCAGAAATCTCATCCATGCCTCACATTCTTAAAACAGGTTTGTAGGTGGTCTCTTAAATTGCCAGTTTGCAGCTCAGAAGGTAGACTTCATCTCAGCTTTAGCTTCTTATCATTCACTTCCTGGCTTTGACTGAGACTTAAAGCACTCCAGCAGTCCTGACCCCTACCTTAACTTCTCCTATTCTCTGAGACAGACTGGCAGGGGTGGTGCTACAGGTTTGTTCTTGTGTAGAAAGTGGCTCTTTACTCCACTTATTTTCCTATTTCATCATTTGAACATCTGCGGTTAATGTGTCTTTTCCCACTTAATTGAAAGTCCTTGTCATTTATCACACATCTCGCCTTCTAGGTAACTCCACAGATGAGTGAGATATTCTTCAGAGTCTCTTCACCATCGATGGAACCCCATTCATTCTCCTTGGTACCTTCAAACTTCCATCAGACAAACTTCTCTCTTGAACCACTGCTGCCATCCTTCGATCTTGCCCTCAACAAGAACCCTCAAATGCAGGTAATATTCTAGACCTGATGTTTGGCAGACATACCCCAGCGCTTGATGTCACAGTAACTCTCCCTCACTGGTCAGATCAGCACCTATGTTTCACAATCTCCCTCACTGCTCTTCCTGTCCATGCCACCTCTTCCCCTACCCCAGAGGCTTCTGTCACCCTCTTTGAGTAGAAAGTTAATATAATCTGTCTTTTTTCTCTTTCTGCATTCCCACCATTAGTTCTCACTCTCTTGCTATTAACCCCCTAACCTGCTTTCTTCTCTTATTACAGATGCTCGCCTACAGTTAATCAAATCCAGCAACACAACCACCTGCCCAATGGATCCCATTACATCCACACTGCTCCAGTCAAAATGTTCATCATAAAGAGCTCCTTGTCGTCAGGTAATGTCCCAACAGCAGCCAGGACTACCAAACCCAAACTAGACAGCTCAGAAATCAGCAGCTATTGTCCAGTATCATTCCTTTCTTTTATATCTAAAATTCTTGAACTTGAACTTGTTTTTGATAAATCTTTTTCTCTCTCTTTCAGAACCTGCTTCAAGACCCCAACCAGTCCAGCTTCAATCCAGCCCACTCAACAGAAACTCTTCTCTTTTTACTCTAGACCCGTTCTCTTGGTGATGTAATTCATTCTGATGACTGCTCTTACCACTGTTATGCTGATGACACTCAATTTATTAATTCTCTGAAAGACTGGTTCATAATAATCTGAACACCCTGTTTGGCTGATATCGCTGCAACATAACAGATAAAGCCACTGTGCTACATCATTAAGACCAATAAAGACCAGTAAGAGTATCTTAAAGTCACTTCTGTAACATACTGGTATCCAGCATAAGGATTTAGAATGGAGGAGATGACTCTGGCAGCTGCATTTTGAATCAACCGAAGCTGTTTATCTCGTTTTTGGAGTCCAGTTAGGACCATTACAGTGATCAACGCTGCTAGAAATAAAGGTGTGGATGAGTTTCTCCAAGTCTAGTTTAGTCAGAGGATCTCTAATCTTGTTGACAAGCTGGTTCTAAAGATTCTCGACTTCAGATAAGTAGCTAGTCTGCACTGTTCCTGAATAACAATGTCGGTTTAATTTTTATTCAACTTTGTTCTTCCAGTTAGTGATGTGTTCAACACACTTACACAGTGAGTCTTGTGTAGATCTGCACATCTGTGGTAAGATCATATATAGGAGTCATGTATAAATTAAATAAGACACACCCAGAATAGACCCCTGGAGGACACCACAGGTCACTGACACTGGTATATATGAAACACTCTAAAAGTATGTCCAGTGTGGATGGAGGGAGATCTTTATTCCTTTATTCTCTCTGTAGCAGGTGTTTCAGTCCAGACTGTTTGGGGACTAATGCTGATGGGGGTCTAGTCAGTATGTCTTTCTTTGGGGGTCTTTAACAGATAACTGTTCAGTGCAGTGCTGTGTGCTGTTCTGGAGAGAATGGAACTGAATTAAGCTAAACATCTGCTGAAAGTGCTGCTCTATTCTGGGAGAAAGAGGACCACTCAGGTCTGTTCATGTAAATCTGAGTTTCACCCCACTGCTCTCTCTCTCTCTCTCTCTCTCTCTCTCTCTCTCTCTCTCTCTCTCTCTCTGTCTGACTGTTTACTGATTAAAACTGCTTCTTACTGTTCAGCTGGGTGGGCTGTGTGTGTGTGTGTAGGGGGGTGTCTGGTTTCCTTTCTTACTTTAAGCAGGTGTGTTAAAATAAGACTACAACAATATATACACTGTTTAGTCTCCAAGACTGGAACTGATCTGTGGGTGAATATTTGAGAATAAATTAAAGAAACTACAAGCCAGAAAGACGTCAAGTCTAAACTCTAAACACCAACTTTCCCCAAATCTGCATCTGAATTCTGCTAGAACTTTATGGTGGAAACTGAAAACAATATGTTCACAAACACAAACCTTTCAGGTACGTGTGATTATACGTCCTGTAATCCTGAAGCTTTCTAAGAACTACTGAGCCTAAACAGCTGCTACGTACCTTAATGCTGCTGATTGTACGTGTACGTAGATGTACGTGTATGTAGAAAGTTACTTTACTACATCTGGGTTAGGAATTTCAGTCCTACTCTTAGGAACTCATTACACTCAGCAGGTGAGGGAAAGCTACCTGTACATTCTGGTCAAGTGACTCCACTACAAACCCAGTGGTTCTTCAACCTTTACATGGTGTAAAGAGAAGCACTGTCAGGAATTTCAAACAAAGCAAATAAGGTTGTTCCAGCCAAAGACCTACTTTGGTCATCCAAAATCACACATGTCCTCATTACCTCCTCAGGATGACCTTCAAGAGAAATCTTAGAACAGAACTTCAAATGTTCCCACATACCACGGACAGTAACAGCAGACGACACCCCTGAGGGAACACTGATACAAATGTTCTACAGCAGGACGAGTGGGAGGAGAAAGTACTGATACTCTGTAGGACTTTACAATAACGCATAAAATAGATAATCACTGATGATAATGCTGCAACTGATGAAACACAAATTTAAAAGTTTATATATAAACATTTAACAAATTAGGGAATCAGGATTGGAAGGAATACCCAACACTCTCTACTATACACTTCTTCTCCTCTACAGAGAATTCAGAATTTTTCAGCTAATCTTGTCCAGAACTTCCCATAGTTCTCCTCATCTATCGTCTCTAGGTAAGATTCCAGACTTCACAAGTCCTCCACATTACTTCTACTCATGAATGTCTCAGAACTGCTGAACATTACAGGCTCTCTGAGGAACATCATCACAGTCATACCCAGATAGCATGCGGATGTGGGCCACTTCTGGCAACAGTGTGGCATGACCGGCTCACTGTTGGCACTGGCAAACTGAATGTGAGCCAAAAGTGGCCCACATATAAAAATACGTATATGGCCCACATGTCTCAGTGCTGATCTGGGCCATTTCTGGCAAAGCTGTGGCATTGCCAGTGCTGGTAAACCGCATGTGAGCCAAAAGTGGCCCCCGTATAGTAAAAACTGTTATTTGGCCCACATGTCTCAGTGCTGATCTGGGCCGTTGTGGGTTGTAATGATTGTTGTCATACATTGGATTTAGTCTCAATAACAATTATGGCTACATTATATTATAATATTTATATTTCAATTTGACCATTTCGAGGAGTTCATGAGTTAAGATAATTAAAAGGGTTTTTTTCCCTGCATGAGTAAAAAATACATGCTATGCTACGATATATGTGTGTTTTAAAATGACTGGGCAAACAATTTGTCACATTATCAGTTACTGGAAAGTTTTTGTCTCGTTTATTGTTCATCTTATGTGCTGTACTGCGAGAAATACATTTAAAAGGCGGCACATCTGCTGAATGTGAGAGCGGATTGGCTGAAGTTCCTGTTAAATCGCTCTGAATGGCTAGAGGACTATCACCCGACACTGTGGCTCCGCCTACACTGTGGTACAGATCGGACGACACGAAAAAGGCGCCATACAACTTCTGAGAACACACACGGTAAGGAGAGACAGGAGTTACCCCCAAAAAACAACAGTAGAGGTTGGGTAACTGTACACAGACTCCAGAAATTAACCAATTAATCTGTATTTTGTCTGTATGCATTTTCTATATATTGTTGCCATACAAGTATCTGTGCATTAGCGCAGACTAGCTTGCTAACGGCTAACATTAGCTCACGCGCTCACAACGTGATTAGTAACAGTTGAAACTGGACTGATTCGTGTCAGATAACGTGTTTAGTCACGGTTAAAGCTGGACTGGTTCGTGTCAGATAACGTGTTTAGTCACGGTTAAAGCTGGACTGATTTGTGTCTGATAACGTGTTTAGTCACGGTTAAAGCTGGACTGATTCGTGTCGGATAACGTGTTTAGTCACGGTTAAAGCTGGACTGATTCGTGTCTGATAACGTGTTTAGTCACGGTTAAAGCTGGACTGATTTGTGTCTGATAACGTGTTTAGTCACGGTTAAAGCTGGACTGATTCGTGTCTGATAACGTGTTTAGTCACGGTTAAAGCTGGACTGATTCGTGTCTGATAACGTGTTTAGTCACGGTTAAAGCTGGACTGATTCGTGTCAGATAACGTGTTTAGTCACGGTTAAAGCTGGACTGATTCGTGTCTGATAACGTGTTTAGTCACGGTTAAAGCTGGACTGATTCGTGTCTGATAACGTGTTTAGTCACGGTTAAAGCTGGACTGGTTCGTGTCAGATAACGTGTTTAGTCACGGTTAAAGCTGGACTGATTTGTGTCTGATAACGTGTTTAGTCACGGTTAAAGCTGGACTGATTCTTGTCTGATAACGTGTTTAGTCATGGTTAAAGCTGGACTGATTCTTGTCTGATAACGTGTTTAGTCACGGTTAAAGCTGGACTGATTCGTGTCTGATAATGTGTTTAGTCACGGTTAAAGCTGGACTGATTCGTGTCTGATAACGTGTTTAGTCACGGTTAAAGCTGGACTGATTTGTGTCTGATAACGTGTTTAGTCACGGTTAAAGCTGGACTGATTTGTGTCAGATAACGTGTTTAGTCACGGTTAAAGCTGGACTGATTTGTGTCAGATAACGTGTTTAGTCACGGTTAAAGCTGGACTGATTTGTGTCTGATAACGTGTTTAGTCACGGTTAAAGCTGGACTGATTCGTGTCAGATAACGTGTTTAGTCACGGTTAAAGCTGGACTGATTCGTGTCTGATAACGTGTTTAGTCACGGTTAAAGCTGGACTGATTTGTGTCTGATAACGTGTTTAGTCACGGTTAAAGCTGGACTGATTCGTGTCTGATAACGTGTTTAGTCACGGTTAAAGCTGGACTGATTCGTGTCTGATAACATGTTTAGTCACGGTTAAAGCTGGACTGATTTGTGTCTGATAACGTGTTTAGTCACGGTTAAAGCTGGACTGATTCGTGTCTGATAACGTGTTTAGTCACGGTTAAAGCTGGACTGATTCGTGTCAGATAACGTGTTTAGTCACGGTTAAAGCTGGACTGATTCGTGTCTGATAACGTGTTTAGTCACGGTTAAAGCTGGACTGATTTGTGTCTGATAATGTGTTTAGTCACGGTTAAAGCTGGACTGATTCGTGTCAGATAACGTGTTTAGTCACGGTTAAAGCTGGACTGATTTGTGTCAGATAACGTGTTTAGTCACGGTTAAAGCTGGACTGATTCGTGTCAGATAACGTGTTTAGTCACGGTTAAAGCTGGACTGATTCGTGTCAGATAACGTGTTTAGTCACGGTTAAAGCTGGACTGATGCGTGTCAGATAACGTGTTTAGTCACGGTTAAAGCTGGACTGATTTGTGTCTGATAACGTGTTTAGTCACGGTTAAAGCTGGACTGATTTGTGTCTGATAACGTGTTTAGTCACGGTTAAAGCTGGACTGATTTGTGTCTGATAACGTGTTTAGTCACGGTTAAAGCTGGACTGATTCGTGTCTGATAACGTGTTTAGTCACGGTTAAAGCTGGACTGATTCGTGTCAGATAAGGTGTTTAGTCACGGTTAAAGCTGGACTGATTCGTGTCGGATAACGTGTTTAGTCACGGTTAAAGCTGGACTGATTCGTGTCAGATAACGTGTTTAGTCACGGTTAAAGCTGGACTGATTCGTGTCTGATAACGTGTTTAGTCACGGTTAAAGCTGGACTGATTCGTGTCGGATAACGTGTTTAGTCACGGTTAAAGCTGGACTGATTTGTGTCTGATAACGTGTTTAGTCACGGTTAAAGCTGGACTGATTCGTGTCGGATAACGTGTTTAGTCACGGTTAAAGCTGGACTGATTCGTGTCGGATAACGTGTTTAGTCACGGTTAAAGCTGGACTGATTCGTGTCTGATAACGTGTTTAGTCACGGTTAAAGCTGGACTGATTCGTGTCAGATAACGTGTTTAGTCACGGTTAAAGCTGGACTGATTCGTGTCAGATAACGTGTTTAGTCACGGTTAAAGCTGGACTGATTCGTGTCTGATAACGTGTTTAGTCACGGTTAAAGCTGGACTGATTCGTGTCTGATAACGTGTTTAGTCACGGTTAAAGCTGGACTGATTCGTGTCAGATAACGTGTTTAGTCACGGTTAAAGCTGGACTGATTCGTGTCTGATAACGTGTTTAGTCACGGTTAAAGCTGGACTGATTCGTGTCTGATAACGTGTTTAGTCACGGTTAAAGCTGGACTGATTCGTGTCTGATAACGTGTTTAGTCACGGTTAAAGCTGTACTGATTCGTGTCAGATAACGTGTTTAGTCACGGTTAAAGCTGGACTGATTCGTGTCTGATAACGTGTTTAGTCACGGTTAAAGCTGGACTGATTCGTGTCTGATAACGTGTTTAGTCACGGTTAAAGCTGGACTGATTCGTGTCAGATAACGTGTTTAGTCACGGTTAAAGCTGGACTGATTCGTGTCTGATAACGTGTTTAGTCACGGTTAAAGCTGGACTGATTCGTGTCTGATAACGTGTTTAGTCACGGTTAAAGCTGGACTGATTCGTGTCGGATAACGTGTTTAGTCACGGTTAAAGCTGGACTGATTCGTGTCTGATAACGTGTTTAGTCACGGTTAAAGCTGGACTGATTCGTGTCGGATAACGTGTTTAGTCACGGTTAAAGCTGGACTGATTCGTGTCTGATAACGTGTTTAGTCACGGTTAAAGCTGGACTGATTCGTGTCGGATAACGTGTTTAGTCACGGTTAAAGCTGGACTGATTCGTGTCTGATAACGTGTTTAGTCACGGTTAAAGCTGGACTGATTCGTATCTGATAACGTGTTTAGTCACGGTTAAAGCTGGACTGATTCGTGTCGGATAACGTGTTTAGTCACGGTTAAAGCTGGACTGATTCGTGTCTGATAACGTGTTTAGTCACGGTTAAAGCTGGACTGATTCGTGTCGGATAACGTGTTTAGTCACGGTTAAAGCTGGACTGATTCGTGTCGGATAACGTGTTTAGTCACGGTTAAAGCTGGACTGATTCGTGTCAGATAACGTGTTTAGTCACGGTTAAAGCTGGACTGATTCGTGTCAGATAACGTGTTTAGTCACGGTTAAAGCTGGACTGATTCGTGTCTGATAACGTGTTTAGTCACGGTTAAAGCTGGACTGATTCGTGTCTGATAACGTGTTTAGTCACGGTTAAAGCTGGACTGATTCGTGTCTGATAACGTGTTTAGTCACGGTTAAAGCTGGACTGATTTGTGTCTGTTAACGTGTTTAGTCACGGTTAAAGCTGGACTGATTCGTGTCAGATAACGTGTTTAGTCACGGTTAAAGCTGGACTGATTCGTGTCTGATAACGTGTTTAGTCACGGTTAAAGCTGGACTGATTCGTGTCTGATAACGTGTTTAGTCACGGTTAAAGCTGGACTGATTCATGTCTGATAACGTGTTTAGTCACGGTTAAAGCTGGACTGATTCGTGTCAGATAACGTGTTTAGTCACGGTTAAAGCTGGACTGATTCGTGTCTGATAACGTGTTTAGTCACGGTTAAAGCTGGACTGATTTGTGTCTGATATGGAACTGACTGGCTGGAGTGCAAGTTAGCTAGCCAGCTAACTCCAGTAAGCTGCAGTTAGCCAGTTAATAGCAAATTTAGGAGAAAGAAAGTACAGTTCACCTTTGACCATGTTAGTTACTGTATTACTTTTTTAAATTGTCGTTATTAGACAACATGGATTTGGTTTGTGTAATACTGAAGTTTCAGAAATGTAATATTGAGATTTTTGGTATTGTAACAGGACTGTAATGTGTGAATAACATCTCATTTAAATTGGTGCCATGTGTTGGTCTGTGGATTGTGTCCTGAAATGAATTTTTATATGGGGGGAGGGAGTTGTGTTTACACTCATATATAGTTGCTCTGGATAATAAGCACTATTAGACAATACACCTCCTCCCCGCTAGAGGGCTGTTTGAACGGTAAATAAGAGAGAAGGAAGAGAAGAAGTGTGCGTATGTGAGAAGGGAAAAAAGCAGCGACTAAGTGAAGACGACTAAAAGAGCTCGCCGTTGTCCTGTGTTTTTGACTCACCCACATAACAAATGAGTGTTTCAGTAGCGACCCCACCGCCGTTCCTACCTCATGTAGGTGAGCCGCCAATACCGTTTGTTATACGGCGAAAATTTTTCGACAACTACATGCTTGTAATACATGCTACGGGAGACGCATGGCCAGATGCAAGGAAACGTGCAGTTTTACTGCATTGTCTGGGTACGGAAGGACAGCGGTTATTCTACACTCTGCCAGATCAAGGTACAACGTTTGGAGAAGCAATGACTGCCCTCGAGAAGCACTTCGTACCGAAGGTAAATGTAGTGGCATGCAGACACACTTTCAGACAGCGAGTTCAACGAGCTGATGAAACCGCGTCTCAGTACGTGGCTGCTTTAAGAGCTTTAGCTACACCGTGTGCTTTTGGACAAATGGAGAGCGAGATGATTAGGGATCAGCTCATTTCCAACGCTTATCTTAGTGCTGTGAAGGACAAGTTACTACTGGAAGAAAATCTCACATTGGACAAAGCTCAGACAATTGCATGCCAGATAGAGGCTAATCCGGTTCAGACTGCATCAGTACAGGCAGTGGGTGCGGCTAATGCACAATTTCGAGGGAAAAGAGGACCGCGCACAGCTAAAGCCCCAACGCAAGACTGTCGCAAACAAACAAATACTAACCAACAGCAACGTAAATGCTTCAGATGTGGTTCTGACAAATGTGGTTAGCAAATGATAAAAACTGCCCAGCTGCTTCAGTAAAATGTAACAACTGTGGAAAAAAGGGACATTTCGCAAAGGTCTGCAAGTCAGCTGTGAGTGAAGTGAGGGAAGTGGTGGTGCCAGAGCTAGCTGTGCTGTACATAGGCGATGTTAAAAGGGTGGCAGAAGCTCATGATAAAATCACATGCACTGTTAACATTGAAGCACCTTTAGGAAATTCTCACGCTTTGGAGCTAATTGTAGATAGTGAGTGTAGAAGTGTAGAACGTAGGACTACGATTAGAACGTAGAACTACGATTAGCCACATGTGTTTACACACAGCGGAATTTGACCTCCGCATTTAACC
Organism: Megaleporinus macrocephalus; assembly: GCA_021613375.1. NCBI lineage: Eukaryota > Metazoa > Chordata > Actinopteri > Characiformes > Anostomidae > Megaleporinus > Megaleporinus macrocephalus. The sequence goes on from CM038702.1 coordinate 71,808,393, forward strand.
CATCCGTGCAGTGAAACACCCACATATACACACACTAGTGAACATACACACTAGGGGGCGGTGAGCACACATGCCCGGAGCGGTGGGCAGCCCTTATCCACGGCGCCCGGGGAGCAGTTGGGGTTAGGTGCCTTGCTCAAGGGCACTACAGTCATGACTTGCCAGTCCCGGGGATCGAACCGGTGACCTTCCGGTCACAAGGCCGGATCCCTAACCTTCAGGCCACGACTGCCCCCATCATTTTAGTGGAGCTTCTGCATCTATTCTGCCAGAAACCTTGTACAAACAATATTTTGGTAATTGCTCACTCAGAAAACCTGCAGTCAAACTACTCACTTATGCTAAACAGGAACTAGCTGTGATTGGATGTTTACCAGCGGTGGCTACCATGACAGATCAAAGAGAAAAAATTGGATCTCCTTTGTTAGGCCTGGACCTAATTAAAGCGCTCAACATTAACATCATAAGGGGCAAGGTGAGCTATATCAAGGAGGACAATTCTAATGCGCCACCAGTGGTCAGACAAGATTCTGCAGTGTACAATGTTTGTGCTGCTTCACCCCATTCGCTTGGATGTGTGAAAGGGTGCACAAGGTACAGATAGACAAAGCGGTGCAGCCTGTACGTCAAAAATTGACTTACCATTGAGCATACGTAAGGAAGTGTCAGCGGAGCTCAATCACTTACTCACAGCAGGCATCATAGATCGCGTAGATGCATCCGAATGGGTTAGTCCCCTTGTGGTGGCACGAAAGCGCAAAGGGGGACTGCGGCTTTGTGTTGATCTTCGGGAACCCAATAAAAGTGTAATCATGGACTGTTACCCTCTTCCCCATATGGAAGACTTGTTTGCAGAACTGGCGGGGGCTACACACTACAGTCAGATTGACTTGAGTTCAGCTTACCACCAATTACCTCTGCATCCTGAAAGCCGCAAGCTGACTGCTTTCATAACACACGAGGGGGTATTCCAATTTACACGTGTTCCGTTCGGTTTGGCCTCAGCACCTTCAGCGTTCCAGAAAATGATGGAGACAATCCTGAAGGACCTACCCGGGGTACAGAACTACCTAGACGACATAATAGTCTATGGAAATTCAAGGGAAACGCATGACAGGCACCTGCAAACTGTTCTACAGCGTCTTAAAGACACTGGACTTCAGATTAACTTGGATGAAAGCGCTTTTGGTCAAACAAACATAACATTTCTGGGCCATGTCATTTCTAAAGATGGGTTGCGTCCAAGCACAGATCATCTAACTGCCATTGCTGAAGCTCCTGCACCAAAAGACATTTTTGGGTTTTTGGGTTTAACTTCTTGGTTCAGTAAATTTCTGCCAAACTATGCTACATTGGTAGAACCCTTGCGACTACTGCTTAGAGCAAACTCTCAGACTGAACTACAGTGGAATGATGCAGCAGACGAAAGCTTCACCAAACTGAAAACAATGCTTCTAAAAAGCCCTGCACTTGCCATCTATGACCCCAAATTACCCACCTTCATCTCTACAGATGCCTCAGATTACGGATTAGGGGCTGTCTTGACTCAGTTGCACGAAGATAAGGTTGAACGTGTTGTTGCCTTTGCTTCCCGTACGCTGTCAACTGCTGAGAGGTATAGAAGTACTCCACGACAGAAAAAGAAGCCCTAGCCTGTGTATGGGCCGTGGAACGATGGAGGACTTATGTGTGGGGCCACAGATTCACACTTCGTACTGACCATCAAGCTCTCACAACTCTCCTCAACACCAAAGGCATGAATAGAGCTGGTATGAGGATTGCGCGATGGTCGGCTAGGCTGATGTGTTTTCAGTATGATGTGCAGTACCGTCCAGGTAGCCAAAATGTTATGGCAGATGGCCTTTCACGTCTTCCCCTCAGCAACTCCAATACTGCTATTGATGCAGAGCAGGACTTGTTCACAGAGATAGCTGAGATTTCTCCTCTCCTGAATGCAATACCTCTCACAGACTTCAAAGCTGAATGTGAGGACTGTCCTGAATTAGCAGAACTACGACGGATCATTTGTTCAGGATGGCCAAAGGTGAAAAAGTCTCTTCCAGGCGTGATACAGTCATATTTCCTAGTGCGACATGAACTCGCTGTTGAGGCACCACTCATTTTTCGTGGAACACGTCTGGTGGTTCCTAAGTCCCTGCGAGAGAGGATAATACACCTAGCGCATGAAGGTCATCAGGGTATAGTTCGCACGAAACAACGCCTCAGAGAGCTTTACTGGTGGCCACGCATGGATGACTTAGTCCACACAGTTCTGTCACATTGTTCAGTTTGCCAGGCTTGTGACAAAACAGCCAGAACACCTCCTACCCCTTTACAGCCTGTGCAGTTCCCAGGTAGCCCTTTTCAACATGTAGCTATTGACATTGTGGGTCCGTTCGACCGTGGGGCCTATGATTGTAGATTTGCCATTACCCTTGTGGATTTCTTCAGTAAATGGCCAGAAGTAGGCTTTGCTGCAAATGCAACAACAGACACGGTTATTACATTCCTGACTTCAGTCTTTGCACGTGAAGGAAATCCCTGTGCCATCACCACAGACAATGGTCCGCAGTTTACATCTTCAGCTTTCGCTGAATTCTTAAGGGAAAGGGGCATCAAGCACATCAGAACAAGTGCCTACCACCCTCAAGCTAACGGCTGTGTAGAACGATTCAACCGAGTTCTTAAGGACTGTATTCAAGCCGCCCAAGCAGCGCAACGGCCATGGAAGTCTGCAGTAACTGAGATGCTTCACAGTTATCGTGCTACGGCTCATGCAACTACTGGAGAATCCCCGTTTCAGCTTCTGAGGGGTAGACCTATGCGAACAAAACTGCATGTCCTACCACCAGCACAGGATAGTAAAAGGGACATTAAAGTCAAAACCAGAGTGGCCTTGCAACAGGCTAAGAGTAAACTCTACATTGATGTCAAGAGAGGTGCAAAGCCTTTCAAGATCAAAGTTGGTGACAAGGTGCGAGTACGAAAACCTTTCCATGTGGGAAAGACAATTCACAGATCCTTTGTCTGTGCAGCAACAAACAGGGCTAAGCACTTTCATCCTGAGTGATGGGAAAAGGTGGAATGCATCTCGCCTTTCTCTCTGCCCAGAGAGAGAAGATTCATCTAGGGCTGGTATGACTGAGGAAAATATCAGCCCACCGCAGACTCCTGCAACACGCACCCTGCCAGAGAGAGAGAGACAACCTCCGGCTTGGACTAAAGACTATGTGATGTGATGACGTAGTTGGTGAAAGAAAAAAAAATGAGAAGAAGAAAAGAAGACATGTAAAGGGTGTAGGCGGATCGCTGCCCTATAAAAAAATGTAACAAAATGATAATGCAAATGTGAATTTAAGGTTAAAGTGAAAACTTGAGTTATTATGAGTCTTGAGAGTGTACTTTAGTTAATACGTAGAGTCAAGACTTAAAGTTGGATACATAACTGTTAGTTCTTTTGACAAATGTTGTTATATTGGTTAAGTCCTAACATTTGAAGCACTTTTGTACTACAGCTATTCTCTAAATGTTTCTGAAAGCGACTGTTCAAACTTGTGTGCACTAATTTCATTAGTCATTGTAAACAAACAAACAAGGTAAAGAGATTGTTAGTACAGAACATACCATGTTATGTTATATCACAGAAGATTTGTTAACACATTAAGTTTACAATGAGTTAGTAATGTTTTGTGAGTAAAGGGGGAGTTGTGTTTACACTCATATATAGTTGCTCTGGATAATAAGCACTATTAGACAATACACCTCCTCCCCGCTAGAGGGCTGTTTGAACGGTAAATAAGAGAGAAGGAAGAGAAGAAGTGTGCGTAGGTGAGAAGGGAAAAAAGCAGCGACTAAGTGAAGTGAAGACGACTAAAAGAGCTCGCCGTTGTCCTGTGTTTTTGACTCACCCACATAACAGAGGGTATATTTTTATAAGGCAATATTCTCCCAATAAAATCCCCAATGTGGAATCTTGAGTCAAATGCATTTCATGACACAGTCCACACATCAGAACATGGCACCATAATAAATGTTAAACTGTGCAGTCCTGAAATTTACTCTAAATAAGTCACCAGAAGAAGGTCTTATTTCAACCTCATTACTGCCATTTCAGTTCATTTTTGCATCTTTTTATGCAGTGTATGTGTGTGTTTATTAAGCACTGTAGACTTTTCTTAGATATTATTAGATACAGACATGTCCTAGTTGTATATATGTATAACAACCAAAATTGCCAGTGAAATCTTTAGTGTCTATATGCCTGTAGTATCCCTCCTGTCTCTCAGCAATCTCTCTGAACAATGTGTTGCCCTGTTTTTATAAGAATATTAATATTAAATAAGATGGCTTTTTGCAGAGCATCCTAAAGACATTAATAGTAGTATGGTTGCTAATAAAAGAAAAGTAAAGAATTGATTGATAATAAAATCACTTATACATTCCATTTTTTTAGATAAATAAAGTGGTAGAATGGTAAAATTCATACTCAAACCAGTTTACTTTGCTCGACAGCACGAATTGACAGTTGATGTATTTTGCTTTAACATGAATGTTTGAAGATTGTAAGACGTTAAGCCTTTTTTTCTTTTCAGGCTTACTTTGCAGTGTTCTCACAAAGCAGGAGATGATCATGGATCAACTTAAAGTCAAGTCCTTGATGCGGGGCTACTTCCATTGATGGACCTCAACTCTTTGAGGCTTCTTGAATGTGAGCTAAGGGATTGGCAAGATTTAAGAAATAACATGGTAAGCAAACACAAATGATTCTATGTGTGGTAATTCTCATAAATAGCAAGGATTCTCATCGTTAGTATGTGGGAACCCCTGCCATGTCTGATTTGAAATCAGTGATTGTAATCACACTTTTATGAGAGATCCATTACTAGGGTCACCAGAAATGTAAAGAGAGTGAGAGAGTGCTTGGTCAGTGTGATTATTCCTTTATGCAGTTTAAACAGCTGTTTATCTAGGCCACCACACCCAGTAATATTTTATAACACTTAGAATTGTATTTAAAATTATTATTGACTTGCATTCTATAATTTCATTTTAAATGGTGGTCTGTAATGCAACAGTAATGATCCAGTAGTGCTTGTGATTAATATGTGGGTCAGGTGTGTCAATAAAGGTGAAAAGGTGGCTGTTCTCAGTGCTGTCATACATATTTAGACCCCATTTTATCCCAGCAGGCATTAATTGAGGTCTTTCTAATTAAGGCAGTTTCTACATGGAGGTTTTAAAAAGATGCAGAAAGTAGTATTTTTTGGTTATATCACCATTTTGAATTTGTATTTTCAGGTGCTGTTCGACACAACAGACATGCAATGAAGGCTACTACCCAAGAAATTGAGATGGCTACAGTTGTTCACAGATCGTGAAAGGGGACGACAGGCAAGGTGGGAGCGAAGAGCTAGGCAGGCAAACCAGCAACCACCTCATGCAAATAATTAAAAGGGACAACACATTAATTTTACCATTAATTGCACTATGAGGACTTTTTTGTGTGAAACACTGAACGACTTTAGTTGGATTTGTTTAGATGGCAGTTTTATAAAGTGTATATCAAGCTTGTTTCAGTGTGTGTTCATACTGTGACTCATTGATTGATGCTATAGTTTGTTGGATAATTTACTCTGTATTGTTTTACGTACTTCACATGTTTAGATTATAATTCTATAGACTGTTCATGAGGGATAGTAATATTTTTGTTGCTGTGCCATAATAAATGCCTCTGTCCAAATTGTTAACTTTCAGAAGAAAGCAAAACATGCTTAGCTTTAAATGAAAGTCAGTGTAAGAAGAGCAAAGTAATTTTGTAGCATTTATATTTCCCTTTATTCTGTAATATTTGCACCCACAGGGTCCAAATGATGTAGAAAACTAAAACTGCTGTTTTTATTGGACATCAATGAATTTCCATGTATTGTATATGATCAAGAATTTGAGTATCAGGATTTTTGTCTTGGTTTAATTGTTACTGTAAACATTTGTATGCTTTCTGCCAGGCCTTTTATATTACATTCTGTGACTACTAATCAAGTTCACCTCACTAAACTTGTGCATTTCTCTGTCTAAATATCTTATTAATTTGTCATCAATTTTCAGAAAAATCAAATACACAAATGGTTGTTCCGATGACAACACACAAACAACCTATTCATAATGTATTTTCATAGCTGAAGAAATAAGTAAAAATTTTGCAGGGATTTGTGCTTGCGATATAAAAATGCTTTTAACTGTTTTTTTGCCTTTTTAAAATGTTTTTAGCAAAATAATTAAATTATTTATACTTTATGTGCTTGTGTTGACATGTATGTGGTATTCATGTTTATTCATATTCATGCTGTTAATGTCACATTATGAATTGATGAATTTTCAAAATATTGAGAATTGTTACTAAATAAAAGTAACATGCTTGTTAAATGAAAAGTTGTATTTATTGAATTTGATTGATTCAACAATGATTCATTAGATTTAAACATTGGGGGAGACATATCTTAGATTTTGATCTGGGCCACGTATGGCACAGAAATGGGCCAGTTGTTGTACTTGTGGCTGAGTTATGGGTCAGATCTGGTATTAGCGGTATAAGTGCGGCTGAGATGTGGCCCTGTTATGGCTGTAGGCCGGTTGAGTTCCGGCAACCGCATCCGGCCCATTTCTGTGCCATCATTCCATGTGGTATGTGGGCCGCAAGTAAATGACCAATGTGGCCCAGATCCGGGCCATGTTAAATTTGCTATCTGGGTATAGTGTTATATATGATGAACCAGTGGAAACAGATCTGACCTGGACTGTGTTAGTGACCTCCACTGAGACTGGAGTTAACTGTAAATACACTGTAATTGTAACTGAACCAAACACAACAGTCCACAGTTTCAGTTAGAATTCCACAGAATTCCTGATCTTCTGGTAAAGATTCTGATCCACAGTGAGAAGAACAATCAGCACTACTGTAGTGTTTTGGAGGTGATGAGTTCAACTGAGTGCAGCTTTAGCAGCTGTTCTCAGATCAGTGAGAGTTTCTGAGTCAGAGCAGTTCCTCTACAGCTGAGGGGGGTTTTTGTACCACCATCTAACACTGTGTGAACGGAAAGTAGTTATACTGCTGACAGTAATAATCTCCTGCATCTTCAGGCTGAACTCCACTGATTCTTAGAGTAAATGATGTACCAGATCCACTCCCACTGAAACGATCTGGAACACCAGACTGACGATCATCTGCACTGTAGATCAGGAGTTTAGGAGCTTCTCCAGGTTTCTGCAGATACCAGGCCAGATAGTCGCTGATGCTCTGACTGGCTGTACAGCTGATAGTAACAGTGTCTCCTGCTGAAACAGTCTGAGATCCTGGAGTCTGAGTCATAATGATTTCACCAGAAGACCCTGAACAGAGAAACATCTCAACATATCAGAACATCTTTGATTTATTAGTGAACAGAATCTAATATCAGTAATATAGAGGGTTAATGTGACTCCTCAGACCTGAAATTTAACCCCTGATATTTACCTCCAGTCCAGAGGGTCAGTGTCCAGATGAAGATGGAGACCAAAGTCATGGTTGGTGTGGGTGAAGTTTGTGGAGCAGCAGCTCTCAGTCATGAAGTGTTAAAGTCACAGGACTATAAACACTAGCAGAGCACTGAAGCATGGACTGATCATGTAAAGTAGATGGTCTGTATGGAAATCATCTTTCTAAACAACACTGAGTAAAGATGATCATATTGATTGGATGTTGTTTGATCAAACATTTGTGCTCAGTGTGGGAATCTGATGTTTAAAGGTCAGCTTTTTCTAGAGATGTGTGGGAAATGAAATCTCTTCTGATTCCCACCAGAGTTTTCTGAAAGAAGACAGAATGATTTGAGCGTTATGTTACATTTCACTCCCCCACATGATCTTAAGTCATTAAGTGGAGAGTAACAATAAGGGGGTCTCAGAGGTTTGTGGAGGTCAGTAGTGGAGACTATTGCTGGGAGCTACTTCAGCTAAGCCAGGCTGGTCTAATTCTAGAGAGATCAGGAGTGAGATGTTCTCTTTAATGTCCAGCAGAGGGCGATCTCTCCTTGGTGTACTTCTAACTGTCTCTGTCTTTCATTGGAGCTTTTCTGCAGTTGCTACTGCCACCCAGTCTGTCTGGATCAGGGTTGGAGGACTCTTTGGTGGAGGAGACACAATGAATAATAATAATTTAATAATTCTTTATCATCAATATAATAATAATAGTATTGATAATAATAATAATAATAATAATAATAATAATAATAATAATAATAATAATAATAATAATAATAACAGGTTACATGTCAGTACTGAGTTTATCTTTCTTTCAGTGCTGATGTCTGTGATGATGAAACTGTAACAGAAGATGTTTAAAGATGAACATCTGGACACAGAGCTGCTCTGTTCTACATGCTGACCATTAAAACTCCTCTCGGTCAGACTATACGCTCCAGACCAGCCCTGATATACATCCCTCTGATTGAACTCCTTCCTTTTACACTGTGTACGTCTTTTATCTCACACGTCCAGGACGAGCCCAGATAGCAGCACATTTCAGTCTGTAGGCTTGATCAGGTCAACACTATGCTGACCGTCTGTCACTGCTGGACCTCCCTCGGACCACCCAGACTACTGAATTACAGAAGATCTAACTAGTTTTTAATATACTCTAAAAGATTTTACATGTACAGAGACGTTTATTTTATAAAGTAATGTAAGTGAGGTATTACGAACAACTAAGAGAAACTAATAAGAAGGTCTGATATAAAATCATTTAGCTGAAACTTTTGCTGGTAAATCAGTTCTAGATAAAATTATGAATAAAATTAATATGAACAATACAATCTGAATCAGTAGGACTGTTAGTGTAAAATAACTGGGAAAGTCTAACCACTGGTGGGCCGCCAGAAAATACTGAGTAAACACCAGTGGACCAAAAGTTTTATCCTCTGGCTGTCAGGAAGCACAGTGGGCCGCTATCCTCTGGCTATCAGGAAGCACAGTGGGCCGCTATCCTCTGGCTATCAGGAAGGACGGGGGGCCGCTATCCTCTGGCTATCAGGAAGGACGGGGGTCCGCTATCCTCTGGCTATCAGGAAGCACAGTGGGCCACTATCCTCTGGCTATCAGGAAGGACGGTGGGCCGCTATCCTCTGGCTATCAGGAAGGACAGTGGGCCGCTATCCTCTGGCTATCAGGAAGGACGGGGGTCCGCTATCCTCTGGTCACTGACACTGGTATATATGAAACACTCTAAAAGTATGTCCAGTGTGGATGGAGGGAGATCTTTATTCCTTTATTCTCTCTGTAGCAGGTGTTTCAGTCCAGACTGTTTGGGGACTAATGCTGATGGGGGGTCTAGTCAGTATGTCTTTCTTTGGGGGTCTTTAACAGATAACTGTTCAGTGCAGTGCTGTGTGCTGTTCTGGAGAGAGTGGAACTGAATGAAGCTGAACATCTGCTGAAAGTGCTGCTCTATTCTGGGAGAAAGAGGACCACTCAGGTCTGTTCATGTAAATCTGAGTTTCACCCCACTGCTCTCTCTCTCTCTCTCTCACTCTCTCTCTCTCTCTCTCTCTCTCTCTCTGACTGTTTACTGATTAAAACTGCTTCTTTCTGTTCAGCTGGGTGGGCTGTGTGTGTGTGTGTGTAGGGGGGGTCTGGTTTCACTTCTTACTTTAAGCAGGTGTGTTAAAATAAGACTACAACAATATATACACTGTTTAGTCTCCAAGACTGGAACTGATCTGTGGGTGAATATTTGAGAATAAATTAAAGAAACTACAAGCCAGAAAGACATCAAGTCTAAACTCTAAACACCAACTTTCCCCAAATCTGCATCTGAATTCTGCAAGAACTTTATGGTGGAAACTGAAAACAATATGTTCACAAACACAAACCTTTCAGGTACGTGTGATTATACGTCCTGTAATCCTGAAGCTTTCTAAGAACTACTGAGCCTAAACAGCTGCTACGTACCTTAATGCTGCTGTTTGTACGTGTACGTTAGATGTACGGTATGTAGAGAAAGTTACTTTACTACATCTGGGTTAGGAATTTCAGTCCTACTCTTAGGAACTCATTACACTCAGCAGTGAGGGAAAGGCTACCTGTACATTCTGGTCAAGTGACTCCACTACAAACCCAGTGGTTCTTCAACCTTTACATGGTGTAAAGAGAAGCACTGTCAGGAATTTCAAACAAAGCAAATAAGGTTGTTCCAGCCAAAGACCTACTTTGGTCATCCAAAATCACACATGTCCTCACCACCTCCTCAGGATGACCTTCAGGAGAAATCTCAGACCAGGGCTTCAAATGTTCCCACATACCACGGACAGTGAGAGGAACCGACGCCCGTGAAGGAACACTGATACAAATGTTCTACAGCAGGACGAGTGGGAGGAGAAAGTACTGATACTCTGTAGGACTTTACAATAATCAATAAAATAGATAGTAACTGTTAATAATGCTGCAACTGATGAACCACAACTTAAAAAGTTTATATATAAACATTTAACATATTTCTAACAAATCACAATTTAGGAATTAGGAATCAGAAAGAACCTGAATCGATCAGTAGAATCAGAAATGGAATCAATACCCAAATCTCTCTACTATACACCTCTTCTCCTCTACAGAGAATTCAGAACGTTTCAGCTTATCCGGTCCAGAACTTCCCAGAATTCTCCTCATGTACCTTCTCTACTGGGATGACCTCACTGTCTCATTGTGGTAGCAGAAATAAGATACAGAGCTCTGGTCCTGGAATTCCAGGCCTCACATGTCCTCCACATTACTTCTGCTGAACATCACAGGCTCTCTGAGGAACATCATCACAGTCATATAGTGTTATATATGATGAACCAGTGGAAACAGATCTGACCTGGACTGTGTTAGTGACCTCCACTGAGACTGGAGTTAACTGTAAATACACTGTAATTGTAACTGAACCAAACACAACAGTCCACAGTTTCAGTTAGAATTCCACAGAATTCCAGATCTTCTGATGAAGATCCTGATCCACAGTGAGGAGAACAATCAGCACTACTGTAGAGTTTTGGAGGTGATAAGTTCAGCTGAGTGCAGCTTTAGCAGCTGTTCTCAGATCAGTGAGAGTTTCTGAGTCAGAGCAGTTCCTCTACAGCTGAGGAGGGTTTTTGTACCACCATCTAACACTGTGTGAACCCGCTGCTATACTGCTGACAGTAATAATCTCCTGCATCTTCAGGCTGAACTCCACTGATTCTTAGAGTAAATGATGTACCAGATCCACTCCCACTGAAACGATCTGGAACACCAGACTGACGAGTGGATGAACCTCTGATCAGGAGTTTAGGAGCTTCTCCAGGTTTCTGCAGATACCAGTGGAGGTAGTTGCTGATGCTTGTACTGGCTGTACAGCTGATAGTAACAGTGTCTCCTGCTGAAACAGTCTGAGATCCTGGAGTCTGAGTCATAATGATTTCACCAGAAGACCCTGAACAGAGAAACATCTCAACATATCAGAACATCTTTGATTTATTAGTGAACAGAATCTAATATCAGTAATAAAGAGGGTTAATGTGGCTCCTCAGAACTGAAATTTAACCCCTGATATTTACCTCAGTCCAGAGGGTCAGTGTCCAGATGAAGATGAGACCAAAGTCATGGTTGGTGTGGGTGAAGTTTGTGGAGCAGCAGCTCTCAGTCATGAAGTGTTAAAGTCACAGGACTATAAACACTAGCAGAGCACTGAAGCATGGACTGATCATGTAAAGTAGATGGTCTGTATGGAAATATCTTCACCAAACACCTCCAGAATAAACACATATGATGGTCAAACTTTATATTGAACGTTTAAGAGCAGGTGTATATTTAGGTTTAGGTGTAGGTTTAGAAATAGGAGTAGGTTTAAGTGTATGTGAAAGTTTTTTAATAGGAGTAGGTTTAAAAGTCGGTGTGGTTTTAGGAGTAGGTGTATGTTTAGGAGCAGGTTTAGGAGTAGGTGTATGTTTAGGAGCAGGTTTAGGAGTAGGTGTATGTTAAGGATTAGGTGTAGGTTTAGGAATAGGAGTAGGTTTAAGTGTAGGTGTAAGTTTATTAATAGGAGTAGTTTTAAGAGTAGGTGTGATTTTAGGCGTAGGTGTAGGTTTAGGAGTAGATTTAGGAGCAGGTATAGGTTTAGCATTATGTGCATGTTTTGGGTGTAGGTATAGGGTTTAGAAGTAGATTCAATAGTAGGAATAGGTTTTAGAGCAGGTGTATGTTTAGTATTAGGTGTAGCTTTAGTAGTAGGTTTAGGAGCAGATATACGGCTAGGATTAAGTGCAAGGTTAGGTATGGGTTTAGGAGTAGGTGCAGGTTTAGGAGTAGGTTGAGAATTTTTTTGGGAGCAGGTGTATGTTCAGGATTAGTTGCAGGTTTAGGTGTAGGTTTAGAAGCAGGTGTATGTTTAGGATTAGGTGCGAGTTTAGAAGTAGGTTTAGCAATAGATTTAGGAGCAAGTGTGTGTTTAGGATTAGGTGCAAGTTCAGGAGTAGGGTTAGGAGTAAGTGTAGGTTTAGCAGACATAGAAGGTTTAGGACTAGAAGTAGGTTTAGGATTAGTTGCAGGTTTAGGAGCAAGTGTATATTAAGAACTAGGTTTAGGAGTTATTGTAATTGTAGGAGTAGGAATACTTTTAGGAATATGTGTATGTTTAGTATTAGATGCAGGTTTAGGATCAGGTGTATGTTTAGGATTAGGTACAGTTTTAGGATAAGGTGAAGCTTTAGCATTAGGTGTATGTCAAGGATTAGGTGCAGGTTTAGGATTAAGTGTAGGTTTAGCAGTAGGAGTTGGTTTAGGAGTAGGTGTATGTTTAGGAGTAAGTCTATGTTTAGGGATTAGGTTCATGTTTAGGATTAGATGTATGTCTAGGATTAGGTGTAGGTGTATGTAAGTATAGGTAGTGTTAGAATTGATTTTAAAGTTTGGAGGTTTAGCCTGAATAGAATATTTTAACACTTTCATGCATAAAATATTAAACATTTTACTGATCAGATCTGCATAAATAATCCTATGGAATTTCATTTTATATAAAAATCAGTTTTATTAAAAAGTTATTGAACTGTCCACATATGTGGACACCATGCATTAGTGGAGTAAAAAAGAACATAGATTTTATGATTTTTAAAAACATCTAAAGTGTTTTCAAGAATACTTATATTTTTCCTCAAATCTTTCTTGAACTTTTAAATGTATTTTATTTTAAAACTAACATTTTATACAAACAATGCTGAATTCTAAGCTTCTTTTTTGTAACTTTTAACTAAAAAATGCAAAATAGAACATTTGTGAGGTTTCCTCCTCATAAAAAAAAATAAAATAAAATCATTTTGGTTCTGTTAAAAGCATGCTGAAAGCACAATTAATAGAAACTTTAACAAATCTGTTCAGGCTGGAATTTTGCTGCAAATCCTGTGATAGATAAAGGCGGCCGGCGGTAGCAAGACATGTTTGTTACAGTATTCTTACTTCTTGCTGTGAAATCCCTCAAAACAGTCTGAACAGAGGGAAACTTGATATTGGACACAGATGTCACGCAACTATAAATTTATATAAATGTATTACTTTTATACTGCTACAAAACATAAAACTATAACATACAAATGTTGTATTTTTATATTTATAGTCTTTTTGTTGCATGAGGTCCACATATATGAACATTTGGTTTCTGAGCCATAAAAACATCTAAAATAACAGAAAAGAAGTTTAATATATCAAATCATGTTCATTGGAGTCTGTTTTACACACAAGTATTTTTTTTTACCTGATTTGACCTTTTTAGTTGAACGTTAACTGAAGAGAAACTGAGCATCTAAAAATCTTCACAGAGGATTAAAATAAAGTGTTATCATTACTGTTTATACATTTAATGAATATAAATCAGTTCATTTATTTACAATGACGTCACTGAAACGTATCACTGTGGTTCATGTTCAGTAGAACAACACAAACTGAAAAGGTGAGTGTTCTACTGTTTGATAACAGAGATATTTATTTAATCATTATATTTAATATTCACACACAGTAAACCAGGTAAACACTCAAAAGACTTTTAAACATTCAAAAATGAAGATATTCCAGTTTTACTGTCATAAAGAATCTAAACTGAGACATTTACAGTGTTAATTAAGTTTCTCTCTGTGTTTATTTAAAATCTAAATAACAATGTTTATGAATAAACACATTAATATCTTTGGGGATTCCTAATTTACGTGGTTGCTCTGGATGTGATTCTGTTGCCCATAAACTTGGGGGATGGAACTGAGACCCCTCTAAACTCAGATCACCTTTCAAGGTGGTCTCAATTCAGTACATTTGGAATGTTTTTAATTGATTTGTGGTTTGATTTGTGGAAAACAAAACAAATAAAATTAAACATAAAATCTAAATCAGGATAAAAGTGCTGCTACAGAATAGAAGTGTTGTAGAACTAACAGTGTTTCAACTGAGCTGCTAAAACAGGAATGTATTCAGCCTGGAGTTAAAAGTATCTAGTACCGGGTTCTTCTAATGCTCGCTGTCATTATCATAGGCAGGACTAACTGACTAGTTTCTAATGATCTTAGCACAGATGTAGGAGTACGAGTAGGTTAAGTAGCAGGTGTATGTTTGGGATTAGGTACAGGTATATGTTTAGGTTTAGGTACAGGTTTAGGAGTAGATCTAGGAGTAGTTTTGAAGCAGTTGTATGTTTAAGATTAGGTGCAGGTTTAGGAGTAGGTTTAGGAGCAGGTGCATGTTTAGCATTAGGTACAGGTTTAGGAGCAGGTGTATTTAGGATTAGGTACAGGTTTAGGAGTAGTGATAGGAGCAGGTGCATGTTTAAAATTAGATACAGGTTTAGGACTAGGTTTAGAAGTAGCTATAAGAGCAGGTGTATGTTTGGGATTAGGTACAGGTTTAGGAGTAGTTATAAGAGCAAGTGAATGTTTAGGATTAGGTACAGGTTTAGGAGTAGTTATAAAAGCAAATGAATGTTTAGGATTAGGTACAGGTTTAGGAGTAGTTATAAGAGAAGGTGTATGTTTAGGATTAGGTACAGGTGTAGAGTAAATGTAGGTTTAGGAGTAGTTATAAGAGCAAGTGAATGTTTAGGATTAGGTACAGGTTTAGGAGTAGTTATAAGAGCAGGTGTATGTTTAGGATTAGGTACAGGTTTAGGAGTAGTTATAAGAGCAAGTGAATGTTTAGGATTAGGTGCAGGTTTAGGAGTAGTTATAAGAGCAAGTGAATGTTTAGGATTAGGTACAGGTTTAAAGTAAAGGTAGGTTTAGGTGTAAACAGGACTAACTGACTGGTTCCTAATGATCTGAGAGTTCTGCTCATATCGCTGCAGTATATCAGATAGACGTGCTGGTCTGACACCATTCAGATATTTATAAATAATTAATAAATGAGAGAGGACCAGGAATAGACCCCTGGGGGACACCACAGGTCACTGACACTGGTATATATGAAACACTCTAAAAGTATGTCCAGTGTGGATGGAGGGAGATCTTTATTCCTTTATTCTCTCTGTAGCAGGTGTTTCAGTCCAGACTGTTTGGGGACTAATGCTGATGGGGGTCTAGTCAGTATGTCTTTCTTTGGGGGTCTTTAACAGATAACTGTTCAGTGCAGTGCTGTGTGCTGTTCTGGAGAGAGTGGAACTGAATGAAGCTGAACATCTGCTGAAAGTGCTGCTCTATTCTGGGAGAAAGAGGACCACTCAGGTCTGTTCATGTAAATCT
Source organism: Megaleporinus macrocephalus (assembly GCA_021613375.1). NCBI lineage: Eukaryota > Metazoa > Chordata > Actinopteri > Characiformes > Anostomidae > Megaleporinus > Megaleporinus macrocephalus. The sequence goes on from CM038702.1 coordinate 71,824,151, forward strand.
GAGTTTCACCCCACTGCTCTCTCTCTCTCTCTCTCTCTCTCTCTCTCTCTCTCTCTCTCTCTCTCTCTCTCTCTGACTGTTTACTGATTAAAACTGCTTCTTACTGTTCAGCTGGGTGGGCTGTGTGTGTGGGGGGGGTCTGGTTTCACTTCTTACTTTAGTACTGATAATAACTGTCAGTGTGTTGTTAGAGGTCAGAAGGTCAGTGAACAGGAACATTTATTTCTAGATGATTCTAGTACATGTTCTCCTGAGATCCTCTTAGAACCTCTGAGACTAAAAGGTTGTAAACAGCTTAATACTTTAAGTAAGACTGTCTAGAGACACTTTAATGAAAGTCATTTCTTCTCCAGATTGATTTAGAACGTCTATAAACTATCAGGTATAGAAGGTAAACACTCCCCTATTATACCAAACAGTGGTCCAGTTTAAGAAGAATGGACACAATTACAGACCTCAGTACAGTGAACTGTAGCTGATATGAATTAAAAACACGACAGAACTGACTAATTAGGACATTTACTGCTTTAGAGTGATGTCTTTTGTCCTCAGTGGGACAGCAGCTTCATTTCAGTGCTTCACTGATAACTTACTGTATGTGACTGGATGCTTTTACTGGAGTCCTGTCTGATGTACCTGTACCTGATATTCTGGGTTTAATAATGGGGCTCAGGTGAGCTGGGAGCAGGTATAGGAGCACAATATGGAGCAACTTGTGGAGACGACTGAGTATACAATACTGTCCCACAGCAGTGTTCCTGCACACCTCCCAGTTCCACACTCCAGGATCAGTAGTGGGAGTTTTATTGATCAGTGTGGGAGGGTGGAGCTCCAGGAGGCTGCTGGGAGGGGCTGAGGTGGGCTGTGGCTCCCCCTGCTGGTCAGTCTGCCTGTCAGACTCCATGGTGGATCACTCTGTCTAAGAGCACACCAACTGCTACTGAGCTCTGTTTCCAGCAGATCCAGTTAGACTCTTGGGCCCATGTGTTCACTAATGTAATGCTTGGCTACTGCTATGTTCTCCCAAGTGGCTGCTAAGGTGTTTCTAGAGTGCTGTTTGGTTTCCCAGGTGGTTGCCAATAGGTGACTTTCTGAAATATCTACAAGAGTCAGTTTGAGAATTGACATTCATGGTATTTATCAGATTCTCTTATTCAGATCAACTTACAGAAGTGTTTAGTATTCGTGTATCTCTAGCTGCTACAAACAGTTACAGAGTCCAAACTATTCCTGATCTCAAACACTGCCAGAAACAAGGCCCAGTTCTGATTCCTAGAAAGAAAAATACAGAGTAAATACAGTAGAAGTGTAATACAGTGCTTTTCAGTAGATATTTAGATTAACAATCACATGAATGTTGTTCTTCAGAGTCTGCTGTTCAGACAGACAGTGGAAGTTCAGTCCTCCAGACAGAGACTGGACAGAGACACTTGTCTTCCAGGCTTATTGAAGGATGGTGGGTCTGGCCGAGCTGTACTTGGTGGGACGGACAGCATTAGTGTCATCAGCACAGCAGTGGAAAGAGAAGCCATGAGAAGTAATTACATCACTGAGAGAACGAGCTTAGAAAGAAAAGAGAAGAGGACCCAGCACAGAGCCTTGAGGGACCCTGTCAAGGAGCCTGCCCATGTTACCTGGTAAGAGATCTACCTCAGACAGTTTCCACTGAGTGCCCTTATTTGAAGTCAGACTGTTTGGGGTCCTTGACCTGGTTCTGGGGGAGAAAGAGAGACAGATGATTACAAACACAGGAATTGATACCAGTCGGTAGCTGATAGACAAGATTACTGATATTGATCTTCCTGGGTTGAGGATGGGGGTCTTCTATCTCTGTGGGATTAGAGGAGAGGTATTGAACAACACATGTTGAAAGTGGAGTAACTGAAGGTACAGAATGAAATGATGAGATGTAAAAGATACTTGTTCAAACTTAAATAAATCTGTTTCTGTCTTGATGGTGGAAAAGACAACTTTCTGGAAAGAGTTCACTTCTTCACTACAGACCACTACGATACCTCCTCACTATATCTGCCTTGTAGCTAGTAAAACCATCACCAACAGTTAACACCTTGAGTTAACTTTAAACCACACCTGAGTATACCATTAGTGCTTACCATTAACTCTAGATTTTGCAATTATTAAATTATTTATAATTAATATAGTTATTAGTTAATACATTTGAAGAATTTTTCTGCATTAATTCAGTTTCTTTGAGAAAACTTTGTGTTTAAACAAACATCAAAAAGAAAATTACTAATACCTTTAGAGACTGTACAATCATTTTATAGTTGTGATTCAAAACCAGTAACCTGTGAAAAATTATACAATTAAAAAGAGTAGAATAACTCTAACTTCAACACAGATATTCAAACTTATGAGAGACTTTAAGTCTAGATGGTGAGATCAGCTCCTCTAAGGGGTTTGTAATGTAATGTTAGCACCAAGCTAACGGTGGTGAACATGAAGATCTTCTAGCAGCTCTAACTTCAACACAGATATTCAAACTTATAACAGACTTTCTGTTTCATATTGTTACTGTGTATGTTTCAGTTTTACAGTAACTTCTTCAGTAAAGATCTGAACTTAATGTCTGTAATGATTTCAGGTTGAACAGATAAACTAGAGTTTCCAGTGTTCTCACCTCTGAAGATCATCTCCTAATAAAAACTGAGCAGTCTGAGTTTCTTCAAGGATTTCTTCAGGGACTCCCTCTTTCTCAGGACTGAGAGGAACATCCATTTCATAATGTGTCCAGATCCTTCTAATAAACTTTCTACTAAATGAGAGTCTAGCTGAACTCTACAGCTGGTTCCAGACCTGTGGAGATCAGTAAATAAATCCCTACAATCACAAAGCATTTCCAGTGGAATGAGAAGAAGAACAAATTCCATCTAAAGTCCTGATTTCCACAGAGTGTGTTATTGTGTGTATCATCCTCCCCCTCAGCACCTGCAGTAGAGTCCAGCTGCAGCAGTGCAGTCTCTGTACAGTCTGACTGAGGGAGCTTTTTGTACCACTCTATATCACTGTGTGAACATGTAGCTACTACTGATATAATGTCGACTCTGACAGTAATAATCTCCTGCATCTTCAGTCTGGACGTTACTGATGGTCAGAGTGAAGTCAGATCCAGATCCACTGCCACTGAAACGATCTGGAACACCTGACTGTCTCCTGTTAGCCCAGTAGATCAGGAGTTTAGGAGCTTCTCCAGGTTTCTGCAGATACCAAGCTAAATAGTAATCACTACCATCATAGTACACCGCTGGACTGGTTTTACAGCTGATTTGAACTGTTCCTTTTGGTGGTGAGGAAATGACTGGTGTCTGAGTTACAGTCACTTGACCACTGGATCCTGAAATAAAAAAATTAAACAAAATATGAAATTTAAAATAAGAAAGAGATGAGACTAAAGGAATGAAATTAATAGAACTAAAGGAAATGCATATCTACATAAAGCAGACAAATATAAATATAACATAACATACACAAATATCAACGAGTGAGTTACCGTGAGTCCAGAGGGTGAGTGTCCAGATGAAGATGGAGACCAAAGTCATGGTTGGTGTGGGTGAAGTTTGTGGAGCAGCAGCTCTCAGTCATGAAGTGTTAAAGTCACAGGACTATAAACACTAGCAGAGCACTGAAGCATGGACTGATCATGTAAAGTAGATGGTCTGTATGGAAATCATCTTTCTAACAACACTGAGTAAAGATGATCATATTGATTGGATGTTGTCTGATCAAACATTTGTGCTCAGTGTGGAATCTGATGTTTAAAGGTCAGCTTTTTCTAGAGATGTGTGGAACTGAAATCTCTTCTGATTCCCACCAGAGTTTTCTGAAAGAAGACAGAATGATTTGAGCGTTATGTTACATTTCACTCCCCCACATGATCCTTAAGTCATTAAGTGGAGAGTAACAATAAGGGGGTCTCAGAGGTTTGTGGAGGTCAGTAGTGGAGACTATTGCTGGGAGCTACTTCAGCTAAGCCAGGCTGGTCTAATTCTAGAGAGATCAGAAGTGAGATGTTCTCTTTAATGTCCAGCAGAGGGCGATCTCTCATTGTGTACTTCTAACTGTCTCTGTCTTTCATTGGAGCTTTTCTGCAGCTACTACTGCCACCCAGTCTGTCTGGATCAGGGTTGGAGGACTCTTTGGTGGAGGAGACACAATGAAAACAGTGAGAAGCTTTTAATCTGATACGTCTAGAAATAATCTCAGTTCTTTTTTTAACCACTGTGTATTTAGTCTTTAGGAAGTTTAGTGTGTTGGTCTGTTGTGGAGCTCCAGAAGAAGCCAGCGTGTCCTCGGTTTAGATCTTTTACTGTTTAAAAATAATCCTTGTTGGGAATAAAAGGCAGAACGTGTGTAGATCTACAGTGTGGAGTTGATTCCATTATTAGATGATTGTAGATCATTAATATTGTGTTGTAGATCAGAAATAGTGCGTGTAAAGGCTGAAGAGAGCGGCGTGTTTAGAGCAGGAGGTTTTTGTACAGCCAGTAAACCAGTTTGTATCACTGTGGTGGACGTTCGGTGGAGGAACTAAACTGGCAGTTGGAAGTAAGTACACTTTTACTCCTTATTCAAAAGGATCTTCTATTAAAACCATTATGAACCACAGTGTAGACGTACTTGATGTTCTTCTAAATGGGTTCTGCTCCAAATTTGAATGTGTTTCATTAGAACTTGGCTGAAGTTTGGCGAGCGTGGAGCTTTAGGCTTTACCACGAGCTCCTGTTTCTGAACTGGATTTGTTTTCTTTAAAGTACAAATATTTCCTGAAGGTGTCCTGTGAAGTGTTCAGTGAGGACATTTGTTTTTAAACAGATCAAATGTAAAGCTGGATTGTAGGGTCAGTGTTGGGCTCCATTACAGCAGTTCTGTCTCCATATGGAAGCCACAATGTGGAGGTTATTGTGAGCAGCGTTTTCTGTTATAAAGCTTTGAAGTGGTAGTACATGGAGACTGCAGCTCCACTTATTTACTGTTTATTTATTGTTCTGGAGGAAATCAAATCATGTTCCGTTTCAAATCTCCCATCACGGGATGTGCAGAAGGTCCCAGTAGTACTGAGTGAAGTTCAGTAGTATGTGCTAATAAGACTGTAAATGAAGTGCAGCTATGAATGTGAGTGTAAATATGAGTTTGTGGGTGAAACGGTTGAGTTTAAGCTCGTAATTAAAGTGGGTTTTTAATGCATCACTGAACTCAGTCCTGCTCTGCTAGAAATAAGGGAAATGAAACTCTGCATGTCTCCTAGGTTTGGCCCCGCCCACCCTCACGGTCCTGCCCCCCTCCAGCGGGGAGCTGCAGCAGGAGAAGGTCACGCTGGTGTGTCTGGCCAACAAGGGCTTCCCCTCCGACTGGAGGCTGAGCTGGACGGTGGACCGGAAGAGCCAGAGCTCGGGGGTCAGCCAGAGCCCCGGGCTTCTGCAGAAGGACGACGGTCTCTACAGCTGGAGCAGCACCCTGACCCTCCAGAAGGACCAGTGGCTAAAGAGCACAGTGACCTGTGAGGCCACCAAGGACTCCCAGTCTCCTGTCAGCACAACACTGAGCAGAGAGCAATGCAGTGGGCAGTGAGCGTCCACGCGTGTGTTGGAGCTGCTAGAGCTCCTCTTGATCTTCAGTGTGTTCAAACATGGTTCTGCTTAATGTTCTGATCTTCATCTCATCATTTGATCATCAGAATAAAGAGTTTCAGTAGAAATATCTACAGTCTTTCACTCTTTACTGTCTTATTGTCTTTTTCCTCAAACAGTAATAATAAACATGTAAACAGTTCTTTGATCTGTTATTTACTGGAAACTAATCTGTTGGTTTCTCTTGTGAAATTAAAGCATTTGGATCAGAAAAACTGCAGCGTTTCATCTTTTATTTCCTGATTTCTTAGAAGATTCTACAGTGATTTGAATGTTTGTTAACTATATTTATATTTACAGTCTTTCCAGTAATATAGAAAGATGGAATGAATAAATAAACAATCAGAAAATCATATAAATACACAATAATATAAAAACACACAACATACAGTCCAATATATAATTAGCATTAAATCATAAACTATCATTCAATCTGAATCAGTTTTGTATATAATGTGATGTTTCTGATTCAGAGAATCTAAACACTCCAGAACTTTCATTAACCTGAACACACTGATCCATCACACTCTTCTACACACAATCAGACCTTTATTTATTTGTGTGTTTGTTTGTTTATTCTGAACTGATTAGTTTATTTTTGTGTTCAGGTCGTGTATGAAATTGTTATGAACTCATTAAAGTGAGTATGTTTGATATCGGACTCCAGCATCACTGCCGTGCTTCCCTACAACACTTCAAGTTCTTCACCGCTATTAAAAGATCAGATTATTATTATTCACTGTATTTTCTACTCACCACTTAAATGTTTATTAGAGCTTTTAAAGTCTTTCAGGTAGTAGCAGTGTTTTCTGGACCTCCTGAAGATCTCATATCAGTGGTGTTGCTGAAAAGAGGTGAACGGGAGTTCAGCTGAAACTCATTAGTTTAGATTGAACATGTGTAAAATAACTAGATTGGACTGAAAAGCCTGAAGCAGCTTTGGAGATGTGAAGATGTGCTGTGTGATGTGACTGCTGGAGAACAATGAAGATGATGTAGTAGCAGCTGTGATGGACTTCAATCTGGACTTAAAGGCACATACAGTGAAAAAGTCACTTGTTCAGTGTTTGTGTTTATATGTTTGTGTATTTGGAGCTCCTACCAGCCCACAAACTATGAAGTAACACAACCCAGTGTAGTGATTTGGGGACTGTGGAGATCAGAACACATGGGATTCAACAAGCAGATCAGATTTGGCTGCTTTTGTTAGATTAAACTGGGGGTCTCATTACAATGACCCCCCCAACCCCTTCAGCTTTAGAAAAGAGCTTCAGCATTATGTGGAAGCTAAGAGAAAAAGTTCCAGACCTGCCTTGTTGACTGGATGGAGTAGTGTGTTGTTACTCTGAGCAGTAACCTTTAAGTACTAGCTGATCAGACTGTGTCTGACACAAAGCTGCAGTCAGCTATTTGTTTAAATTCTCCTGTAAGGCAGTTATAGCAGTTTAGCAGGTGCAGCAGTTATGCTGGGGGCTCGAGCTACTTGTCTGGCTCAGTGTTTGAATTTTCCATTCCACCTCAAATATTAATACGTGGATTATCTGTTATTAATAATACATTCTCAGCAATAACGTTCACCTCAATGTGATAGATGTTCCCAGTTCAGTCTACCAAGCGTTCTAACCCGTTACTGAATCACTTCTGTCTGTCTGAATGAGAAAAACTCTAGACTAGTGTAACCCAGGTTGTAAAACATAAAGTTATAACTTAACACACCTTTATGGTGGGTCAGCTAAAGTAAAACTAATAAATAGTTCATAATAAATAAGCACAAGAATACGAAGAAAGTTGTGAAATTTATTTTATTTAGTATTTTTTCCATTGGATGAGATTGCATCCAGCCGACCAATAGGATGGCTGCCTGGAGCGATTAGGGGGGTGTTTTTTTGAGCGCGTGGTTTCCATCGCTCTTTTCCGTCCAGCCAGAAGACGAGACAGAAGGTTCTATTGCAGCAGAGAGAGCGAGAGAACAAAAATTAAAGATTAGCACTACTGATAAAACGTGTGAAACTGTCTTCTAATAACTTAGAACTGTGTAGATCAATGAAAAAGTCTTCATTAAACTAAAACTTTTACATGGTGAGTTAAAAACTGTAGCATCTGCTAAAGCTAACTTCATATTTTCACGTACTGGAGAGTTAAAATAGCAGTAAAATAAGTGTGTAAATGTTATTTTACAAGTTTAAAATTGCTGTTGTAAACTACGAGTGAGTTTTGATGGATATATTTTTCAAATTCAAAAAGTTTCTAAAACGTTTTGCCGCGAATGAGCTACAGGCCTTAAGTGTGTGGCCGCGAGTGAGCTACGGCGCCTCATGCTGCAGAAATTAACCCTTTTTATGCTGAATAGCGACATTGTTCTTACTTTTACTGCATAAAAGTTGGGAATATAATAGTTAATAGTTCATTATTCATTGTAAATACTGGAAATACTGCATATTTGTGAAGTTATTTTTGAACTATGTTGCTTATTGTGTATATTTATTACAATGAGCTCTGATTTCATGGGAATTATGGAATTATTATAGGTCCGTTTTTTTTTGTCCGGGTGTTCATGGTGGATAGATCTTCCTTTGATGGCGAGCCTCCCAAGTCTAACCTAGAGGGTGATTCTACAGTGCCGTGGACATCACTTAGACTGTGACAAGTCGACTCCTTGTGTTGAACTGTATACTTTCAAGAACTGGTAGGAGGAACACTTACCACTCTGCATTCTCCACTCTCTATGGACTGAACTTCCAAAGCGTTTAATATCCTGTGAAACACAAACAGATCTTTATTAAAACCTACACATGAACAAACCATCTTTTCCCATTGAAATCTGTGAACCTGTTATTGAACTGTACTAAATTACTCTATACACTGACTACACTGATAATGTGCTACAGGATATATGTGAGTAGTGTTTATAACATTGTGATGTTTTTTTTATTTACTTACCTGTTTTACATTAAAAGGAAGTCAAATGCACTTTCCAACCCAAGCTTAACAATACAGAGTTGTTTCTTGGGTTGCTGTTTATCTGAGCTCCGTATCAATCCTGGATATCTTCTGATTGGCCTATATGCATACCTAGGTTAGAGTAAACTGTACAAACAAACTAGTCCACAGCTCTAGAACATATTCATATATACTTTACACTAGGTTTTATTACACAGTCCTTTATAAATCCTGATTAAACTGGTTCTCTAAATGTGTAACAGCATTAGACTCATGAATAACATCAGTGAACTAACAAATATGTCTAGAATGAACCTCAAGTCCTTCAAGTTCACCCTCGTTAACACCGTCCAAGCAAAGTTGTTCCAGGATCAGTTGTTATCTGTTCTGACTCCTGCTGACCGTATGGACAGTGTTTCTTCTGTTTGGGTCTTCAGGCCTCTGAATGGGCGGTTCATGATTCTTCTAATTGTCTCCGTCCATCTTGTAGCTGATCTTCTTCTTCCTTCACCTACAACTCTTCCAGGTATGTAGTTTTACCCAGTGATCTGGTTCTCCTTAGACCATGAACAGAATCAGACAGATTCAGATTGGTGATCTGGGATCAGGTGGTCGAGTCCACCCACGCTGTCTGTCTGTGTTAGTTTATGAAGTCTGGTTGAGGTTTCAGAGTTTTCTCTCACTGAAATGTGTTCTGTGGATCTTTTTGTGTTTATCTGCTACCAGTGAGATGTTCCATCTAGTGATGAAGATCCTGATCCACAGTGAGGAGAACAATCAGCACTACTGTAGTGTTTTGGAGGTGATGAGTTCAGCTGAGTGCAGCTTTAGCAGCTGTTCTCAGATCAGTGAGAGTTTCTAAGTTAGAGCAGTTCCTCTACAGCTGAGGGGGGTTTTTGTACCACCATCTAACACTGTGTGATTGGAGTGTAACCCTGCTGACAGTAATAATCTCCTGCATCTTCAGGCTGAACTCCACTGATTCTTAGAGTAAATGATGTACCAGATCCACTCCCACTGACACAACCTTGAACATTAGGCTGATATGCAGTGGATACAGCATAGACCAGGAAATTAGGAGCTTCTCCAGGTTTCAGAAGATACCAGGAAACATAGTCACTGCTGTACTCGCTGGCTCTGCAGCTGATAGTAACAGTGTCTCCTGCTGAAACAGTCTGAGATCCTGGAGTCTGAGTCATAATGATTTCACCAAAAGACCCTGAACAGAGAAACATTTCAACATATCAGAACATCTTTGATTTATTAGTGAACAGAATCTAATATCAGTAATAAAGAGGGTTAATGTGGCTCCTCAGAACTGAAATTTAACCCCTGATATTTACCTCCAGTCCAGAGGGTCAGTGTCCAGATGAAGATGGAGACCAAAGTCATGGTTGGTGTGGGTGAAGTTTGTGGAGCAGCAGCTCTCAGTCATGAAGTGTTAAAGTCACAGGACTATAAACACTAGCAGAGCACTGAAGCATGGACTGATCATGTAAAGTGGGTTTCACTTCTTACTTTAGTGCTGCTGATCAGCGTCAGTGTGTCAGTCTAATAATAACAGCTTTATGTAGCTCCTGTTATGACTCCACGTTGTGTCTCCAGCTCTGTGGAATCAGTAACATGTGACATTAAAACACTGAACTGGTAATGAAGGACAAAAGTATGAGGAAAAGACAAACAGAGCTTTTAATCAGTTTTATTAAAACCAACCACAATAAAAACACTGAGCTGTGATCTGGAGTAACACACTACTGTTACACTCTATCAAGCAGCTCCTGTCAGCTACATTTGGAGAGTGTGCTGGTAACATTTACCAGACAAGAACACATCCTAACACAAGAGCTGCAGTCTCCTGTACAACATACAACTAAGTGTGCAGGTACAATACCAAACCTGCAGTAGCTTCTCACCCAACACCAGAGACAAGCTCATGTAGACCAAGTAGCAGTAAGTACCTGTAAAACACCTAAAACTAAAACACATCCTAACACAAGAGATTAAACACACCAACTAACACACAGCACACATGTAGTAACAGTCCTCCGTCCTTCAGTCTTCTTCTACTGGCTTTATGGGCGTCAGCTGTTTGGAGAATTCTATAATACATTAGTTACAGAATATTAGAATATTAGAATATTAGAATTTTAGAATAACAGAGTATTAGAATAATAGATTATTAGCATATTAGGATATTAGATGGTTTAACCTTTATACTCACAGCATGTAGTATTATTCTCACAGATCCTGTACTTACGATATCTCACAGATCCTGTACTTACGATATCTCACAGATCCTGTACTTACGATATCTCACAGATCCTGTACTTACGATATCTCACAGATCCTCTACTTACGATATCTCACAGATCCTGTACTTACGATATCTCACAGATCCTCTACTTACGATATCTCACAGATCCTGTACTTACGATATCTCACAGATCCTGTACTTACGATATCTCACAGATCCTTTACTTACGATATCTCACAAGGATTCAAGGATTCAAGGATTCAAGGAGACTTTATTGTCATTCGCATCACATGTGGTACATGGGGTGGAACGAAATTGTGGTACCCAAGGACCCAGTTTTACCCAGACAGCAGTACTTAAATAAATAAAATAAACATAAATATATAAAATATATGAAAATAAAATAAACAGGAATGGAGAAGGTAGCAGCAGAGTGTATTAAAGTGACTGGTGTCGTAAAAGTGTCAGTGTAGTAAAAGTGTCAGTGCAGTGGTTCCACTAAGTGGCGTTTAAAAGTCTTACAGCTTCCGGAATGAAGCTGTTCCTCAGTCTGTTCGTTCTACACTTAACGCTCCGCAGCCTCCTGCCTGAGGGGAGCGGGACAAACAGTGAGTGTGCTGGATGAGTGGGGTCCTTCATGATGCAGGTGGCCCTCTTCCTGCATCTGGAGGTGTATATGTCCGTGGTGGTGGGGAGGCTGACTCCGACAGACCTCTGTGCAGCCTTCACCACCCTCTGCAGAGCTTTCCTGTCTGCAGCAGAGCAGCTTCCGTGCCACACGTTGATGCTGGAGCATAGAACGCTCTCCACCACACATCTGTAGAAGGAGGTAAGGACCGAGCTCCCGAGCCCAGCTCGCCTCAACCGCCTGAGGAAGTAGAGCCGCTGATGTGCCTTCCTGACCAGGCTGGAAGTGTTGTTGCTCCAGGTGAGGTTGTTGCTCAGGTGAACACCCAAGTACCTGTAGCTGGAGACCACTTCCACCGCAGACCCTCCGACATGCAGGGGGAGGTGGGCATGTCTGCCCCTTCTGAAGTCCACAATCATCTCCTTCATCTTCTTTATGTTGATGCAGAGGTTGTTCTTTCTGCACCAACCCTCCAGGTGTTCTACCTCCCGTCTGTAGCCAGACTCATCACTGTTTGTGATGCATCCGACCACTGCCGTGTCGTCCGCAAACTTCACAATATGACAGCCTGGGTGGATGGGTGAGCAGTCATATGTGAGCAGCGTGAACAAGAGGGGGCTCAACACACAGCCCTGAGGGGAGCCAGTGCTGAGGATTGTGGTGGAGGAGGAGAGGTTGTGGATCCTCACAGACTGCGGCCTGTTGGTCAGGAAGTCCAGGACCCAGTTGCAAAGAGAAGAGCGCAGACCAAGTGAGGAGAGCTTATCTGTCAGTGTCTGGGGTATCATGGTGTTAAAGGCGGAAGTGAAGTCCACAAAGAGCATACGGACATAAGAGTCCTTCTGCTCCAGGTGGGTGAGGGCAGTGTGGACCACAGAGGAAATGGCATCGTCTGTGGATTGGTTCCTCCTGTAGGCGTACTGGTGTGGGTCCACAGTGACGTCGATGGTGGCTTTGATGTGGGTCATAACCAGTCTTTCAAAGCATTTAGTGACTATCGGCGTGAGAGCTATCGGCCGGTAGTCATTCAGACCTGTCACTGTGGAGCTCTTGGGGACCGGGATGATGGTGGCGGTCTTCAGGCAGGTGGGAACAGCTGCCTGGGTGAGGGAGACATTGAAAATGTCTGCCAGGACCTCGGAGATCTGATCAGCGCACTCCCGTAGTACTCGTCCGGGTATATTATCCGGACCAGCACTTTTCCGGGGGTTGATCCTCCTGAGGGTCCTCCTTACCTCTGCTGGTGTCACACAGAGGGGTACTTCTCCAGGTGGAGGGGTGAGTCTTATGCTGGGCGGGGTGTCAGGGTCCTCAAAGCGGGCATAGAATTTGTTGAGAGCCTCGGGCAGGGAGGGGTCTTTGGAACATTGTGCATCTCTGGTTTTATAGTCTGTGATGCACTTAATTCCCCTCCACATGCTCCTAGGATCCTGGGAGGAGAAGTGTCCCTGGATTTTCAGAGCATATGCAGCTTTGGCCCTCTTAACACCTGCGGTCAGCTCTCTTCTAGCCCTCCTGAGTTCCTGTGCGTCGCCAGACCTGAAGGCAGCATCCCTGGCTTTCAGTAGAGAACGCACCTCTCCATTCAGCCAGGGTTTCTGGTTCGGGTAGCAGGTCACTGTCTTTGTGGTGGTGACATCCTCCACACACTTGCTGATGTACCCGAGGACAGCAGATGTGTAATCCTCCAGATCCAGCTCCCCCTCACTCTCAGCAGCCTCCCTAAAGACATGCCAGTCTGTGCAGCCGAAACAGTCCTGCAGCACAGCGTCTGCGTCACCGGGCCACACAGTGATGGTCTTCTGTGTGGGTCTGGAGCGTCGCAGCGGGGGGTGGTATGCAGGGACCAGCATAATGGAGATGTGGTCGGAGAGCCCGAGGTGGGGGTGGGGGACGGCTCTGTACGCGTCTCTGATGTTGGTGTAAACACGGTCGAGTGTGTTGTCTCCCCGTGTTGGAATGTCTATGTGTTGGTAAAACCTCGGCAAAATGTTCGTCAGGTTCACGTGGTTAAAATCCCCCGCCACCACGTAAAACGCCTCCGGATGCTTGTTCTGAAGCGAGCTGATGTTGTCATGTAGCTCCTTCAGTGCGTTGTTAGCATTAGCATCCGGTGCTATGTAAACGGCAATGACGAACACAGCTGTAAACTCCCGAGGCAGATAGTGTGGCCGACACTTCACGGTCAGCTGTTCTGTTGCCTCGGAGCATAGGGCGTTTACCATCACACAGTTTGTGCACCAACCTTTGTTTATGTAGACGCATAAGCCGCCCCCTCGTGCTTTTCCGGACAGCTGGTTGCGGTCCGCGCGGAAGAGCTGCCGGCCGGCGAGCTGGAAGGCTGAGTCCGGCATGCTGTCGTTTAGCCATGTTTCCGTGAGACAGATCACAGCGCAGTTCCTCATCTCATCAGAAACACTCATCCTCAGCCGCAGAAGGTCCAGCTTGTTGTCCAAAGAGCGAACATTGGACAGGAAGAGAGATGGAATCGGGGGTCTGTCGGCGTTAGCCTTGAGCCTGGCTAGCACGCCGGCCCGCTTCCCTCTCTTCAGTCTTCGCCTGCATCGCTTCCTTTTGCCCTTTGTTCGTACCGCTCTGACCCGCCACGCCGGTGTCCGGAGAAGTTGTAGTCTGCCCAGCTTGGCTCTGAAACTACTGTCCATAGTTGCTACTTTTGTGGCAGAGCTGTCCTTAATCTTAAAAAGTTCGGTTCGGCTGTAACTCACAGGCTTAAGGCGCGTGAAGTCGCTATCAGAACCGACGTAAAAATAACTAAAAGCTGGGTTTTCGCTGGGAGCGTGAGAAGCTGCTGCACCACCGCGTGCGGCCATCTTGTTTCAGATCCTGTACTTACGATATCTCACAGATCCTGTACTTACGTTATCTCACAGATCCTCTACTTACGATATCTCATAGATCCTGTACTTACGATATCTCACAGATCCTATACTTAAGCTATCTCACAGATCCTCTACTTACGATATCTCACAGATCCTCTACTTACGATATCTCACAGATCCTGTACTTACGATATCTCACAGATCCTCTACTTACGATATCTCACAGATCCTCTACTTACGATATCTCACAGATCCTATACTTACGCTATCTCACAGATCCTCTACTTACGATATCTCACAGATCCTCTACTTACGATATCTCACAGATCCTTTACTTACGATATCTCACAGATCCTATACTTACGCTATCTCACAGATCATCTACTTACGATATCTCACAGATCCTCTACTTACGATATCTCACAGATCCTGTACTTATGATATCTCACAGATCCTCTACTTACGATATCTCACAGATCCTCTACTTACGATATCTCACAGATCCTATACTTACGATATCTCACAGATCCTCTACTTACGATATCTCACAGATCCTCTACTTACGATATCTCACAGATCCTCTACTTACGATATCTCACAGATCCTGTACTTACGATATCTCACAGATCCTCTACTTACGATATCTCACAGATCCTCTACTTACGATATCTCACAGATCCTCTACTTACATTAAGGTGCTCTTTGTGTGGTTGTGACTGTCTAACAGTGTAAGGAAGTGTCTGGTGGGATTAGGGGGTGAGGGAGGTGTTCTGCTCCAGCCACAGATGCTCACACAGGAAGAGTATCAGATTTATCTTATATTGTGCTTATACACTATATTGTTAAAAGTATTCGCTCGTCTGCCTTTACACACATATGAACTTGAGTGACGTCCCATTCTTAATCCATAGGGTTTAATATGATGTCGGCCCAACCTTTGCAGCCATAACAGCTTCAGCTCTTCTGGGAAGTCTCTCCACACAGTTTAGGAGAGTGTTTATGGGAATGTTTGACCGTTCTTCCAGAAGACCATCTGTGAGGTCAGACACTGATGTTGGACGAGAAGGTCTGGCTCGCAGTCTCCACTCTAATTCATCCCAAAGGTGTTCTATCAGGTTGAGGTCAGGACTCAGGCCAGTCAAGTTCTTCAACACCAAACTTGCTCCTCCATGTCTTTATGGAGCTGCTCTGTGCACTGGTGGGCAGTCATTTTGGAACAGGAAGGTGCCGTCCCCAAACTGTCCCCACAAAGTTGGGAGCATGAAATTGTCCAGAATCTCTTGGTCTGCAGAAGCATTAAGAGTTCCTTTCACTGGAACTTTACACTCGGCACAATGCAGTTAGACAAGTACTGTTCTCCTGGCAACCGCCAAACCCAGACTCATCCATCGGATTGTGAGATGGAGAAATCTGATTGGTCACTCCAGAGAACACGTCTCCACTGCCCTAGAGTCCAGTGGCGGTGTGCTTTACTCCACTGCATCTGACGCTCTGCATTGTTCTTGGTGATGTAGGGCTTGCATCCTGCTGCTCACCCATGGAGACCCATTCCATGAAGCTCTCTACGCTCTGTTCTTGAGCTGATCTGAAGACCACATGAAGTTTGGAGGTCTGTAGTGATTCAAGTCAAGTCAAGTCAAGTGGGTTTTATTGTCATTTCAACTACATACAGAGTACACAGTGAAACGAAACAACGTTCCTCCAGGACCATGGTGCAACATAGACAGTGCATACAGACACAAGTGCAACACAAACAAACAAGTGCGGACAGACAACACAACACAGTACAGACAGAGAATAATAAATAATTGCTGGTAGTGTGCAAATTGTGCAATGTGTAATAAATAGAGTCCAGTGAGGTAGTAAAGTTATTAGTGCAATGCTTTGTGCAAAAATGCTTCCCTTTTTTTTATCTGGGGTAAATGGTTGGAGAAAGATATCAGTTCAGACGTTGAGTTGTGTTGAGAAGTCTGATGGCTTGGGGGAAGAAGCTGTTGCAGAGTCTGGTCGTGTTGGACCGGACGCTGCGGTACCTTCTTCCTGATGGCAGGAGGGAGAACAGTCCGTGTGAAGGGTGGGTGGGGTCATCCACAATGCTGGTTGCTTTGCGGATGCAGCGGGTGGTGTAAATGTCCAAGACGGAGGGGAGAGAGACTCCGATGATCCTCTCAGCTGTCCTCACAATGCGTTGGAGGGACTTGCGGTCAGAGGCTGTGCAGGTCCCAAACCAAGCAGTGATGCAGCTGCTTAGGATGCTCTCTATGGTTCCCCTATAGAAGAGGGTGAGGATGGGTGGAGGGAGACGGGCCTTTCTCAGCTTCCGGAGGAAGTAGAGACGCTGCTGGGCTTTCTTGGCTGTAGAGCTGGTGTTCAGGGACCAGGTGAGGTTCTCCGCTAGGTGGACACCAAGGAACTTGGTGCTCTTAACGATCTCCACAGAGGAGCCGTTGATGTTAAGCGGAGAGTGGTCCGGTCTTGATTTCCTGAAGTCAACAACCATTTCCTTGGTCTTCTCTACATTCCAGTGAAGGTTGTTGACTGTACACCAGTCTGTCAGCTGCTGTACCTCCTCCCTGTATGCTGACTCGTCGCCTTTGCTGATGAGACCCAGCACAGTTGTATCATCGGCGAACTTTATGATGCTGTTAGAACTGTGTTTCGCAACACAGTCATGAGTCAGCAGGGTGAACAACAGAGGACTCAGTACACTGCCCTGGGGTGCTCCAGTGTTCATGGTGATGGTGCTGGAGCTGCTGTTCCCGAACCGGACTAACTGGGGCCTCCCTGTCAGGAAGTCCAGGATCCAGTTGCACAGGGGGGTGTTGAGGCCCAGCAGGCTTAACTTCCTGGTGAGATTCTGCGGGATGATGGTGTTGAATGCTGAACTGAAGTCTATGAACAGCATTGTGACATAGGTGTCCTTCTTCTCCAGGTGGGTAAGGGAGAGATGAAGGGTGGTGGTGATGGCATCGTCCGTGGAGCGGTTGGGACGATATGCAAATTGCAAGGGGTCCAATGAAGAGGGCAGTTGGGTTTTGATGTTCCTCATGACTAGTCTCTCAAAGCACTTCATGATGATGGGCGTGAGAGCTACGGGACGGTAGTCATTGAGGCAGGACACCGTGGACTTCTTCGGCACGGGGATGATGGTGGTGGTCTTGAGGCACGTTGGGACAGTGGAGCTGCGCAGGGAGACGTTGAAGATGTCCGTTAGAACATCTGTCAACTGGTCTGCACACTCTCTGAGCACTCTGCCAGGGATGTTGTCTGGTCCTGCAGCTTTCCGTGGGTTGACTCTGCGCAGAGTTTTCCTCACGTCCACTGCAGTCAGGCACAGCGCCTGCTCGTCTGGCTTGGGTGTGATCTTGCTCACCAACGTGTTGTTCTGAGCCTCAAACCGTGCATAAAAGTCGTTTAGGGCATCGGGGAGGAAGGCATCACTGTCACAGGACGGTGGCATTGTCCTGTAGTGTGTGATTTCCTGGATGCCCTGCCACATGCGCCGCGTGTCACCCGTGTCCTGGAAGTGGTTGCGGATTCTCTGGGCGTGAGCGCGCTTTGCCTCTCGGATGGCTCGTGACAATTTGGCTCTTGCTTTCCTTAGGGCCGCCTTGTCACCCACTCTGAAGGCCGAGTCGCGGGTCCTCAGTAGCGCACGCACCTCAGGAGTCATCCATGGCTTCTGGTTTGGGCATATGGTGATGGTCTTGGAGACAGTGACATCATCAATACACTTGCTGATGTAGCCAGTGACTGATGCTGTGTACTCCTCCAAGTTAACAGAGTCGCCTTCAGTCGCAGCCTCCCTGAACATGTCCCATGCAGTGCACTCAAAACAGTCCTGAAGGGCAGAGATGCTCCTGCCGGCCAGGTTTTCACCTGCTTCTGAACTGGTCTGGAGCGTCTGATGAGGGGTGTGTAAGCTGGAGTCAGATACACAGACATGTGGTCCGAGAACGCGAGGTGGGGACGGGGCTCCGCCCGGTACGCGCTGGGTATGTTTGTGTAAACAAGGTCCAACGCGTTCGCTCCTCTCGTGGCAAAGTCCACATGCTGATGGAATTTAGGGAGGACTGACTGGAGATTAGTGTGATCACTAATGCTCCCGTGCAGCTCCCATAGTGCCTTTTTAGCATTAGCATTAGCGCTAGCGCTAGGCGGTATGTACACGGCGGCTATCAGCACGGCGGAGAATTCCCGTACTAAATAAAAAGGTCTGCACTTAACTATGAGGAACTCCACCAGCGGAGAGCAGTGCTTGGCGACAGTCACAGCGTTGTTGCACCATTCTGTGTTGATGTAAACACACACGCCTCCACCGCGGGTCTTCCCGGACAGAGCCGCGCTCCTATCCGCTCTGAACGAGGCTAGCCCGTCTAGCTGATGGACTCTGTAGAAAGTTGGTGACCTCTGTGCTCTATGCTCCTCAGCATCCGCTGACCCGCTCTGTCATTGTACGTGTTCTACCACTTGGTGTCTGAGCTGCTGTCGTTCTCAATCACTTCCACTTTGTTCTAACACCACTGACAGTCCACTGTGGAATATTTAGTAGTGAGGAAACTTCACCACTGGACTTGTTGCACAGGTGACGTCCTATCACGGTACCACGCTGGAGTTCACTGAGCTCCTGAGAGAGACCCACTCTTTACTAATGTGTGTAGAAGCAGTCTGCAGGACCAGGTGCTGGTTTTACACATGTGGAGATGAAATTGATTAGAACTCAATGATTTGGACTTGAGTTTAGGTGAGCTACAGCTGGTTATGTTTGGAGCCCTAATAGTAGATTTTAAAGATTTGAAAATATTTAAAAGTGTCTAGTACCGGGGTTCTTCTTCAGCTGGTTCCAAATAAGATCATTATAGTCTCTAAACACAGGTTCTTCTTTAGTCTTTATCCTAGGTCAGACTAACTGACTGGTTCCTAATGATCTGAGAGTTCTGCAGTATATCAGATAAATCCACTGTGCTACACCATTAAGACCAGTATAGACCAGTAATAGAAATGGAAGCTTTACTGAAAGTTCTGCCAGGAAGACTCTAATGACAGGTCAGACTTTCAGTCATTACTCCCGACCAATAACTGGTCCATACTAGCCTTTAAGTTACTCTACACATCTATCACTCCAGCTGCTTTCATGTGCCGGTGTTTTGACGTTACCCGTGGGTCTCTGACCACTCCGCTCCTTCGGCCTCCATCATTCTCTCCGTGGCTCTGCCTGCTCGGCTTCTCGTTTGTCTTTATTGTGTCTGTATCTTGGGATTCT
The DNA here is from genome assembly GCA_021613375.1 of Megaleporinus macrocephalus. Lineage (NCBI taxonomy): Eukaryota > Metazoa > Chordata > Actinopteri > Characiformes > Anostomidae > Megaleporinus > Megaleporinus macrocephalus. The sequence continues at coordinate 71,843,724 of CM038702.1, forward strand.
TTTCTAAAGCAGCTCTTTGATTAGTTCTGGGGGGAATTCTGAGGGCTGTGTTTCACCAGATGTCCTGGTTGATTTGATCTTGATCCCGCTGAAGTTTGAGTGTTACCCCTCGGGGTCTAAGAGCATCTCTCGATTACTGGACGTCTTTTAATGATTCACCTTAACATGATTCAACTACGTGCCCGTTTGGGTTAGATCACCTGTTCAAAACAGTCTCAGCTCTTTCTGTAATGAGGAGCCGCCGCAGTGACTTCGTTATCTGTATCAAACATCAAGCTGGTGTTGAGCGTGGTGCATGTGGGGGCCCATTGGCCCAAGCGAACAAAGTGCATGTGGAGGCCTGTGGCCCGTGGCCCAAGTGAGTTTGGAGATGTGGAGGCCCATGGCTTTAAGCGAGCATGGTGTCTGAGATAATGGAGGGAATGTAATGGGCCTGTGGGCCTGAACTGATGTGTCAATGCGAAGGTCCTAAGCCAGATCATGAATGCAGTGGACGAGTGAGTACATGGGCCAGTGGCCCTGACTCTGAGGGAATGCAGTGGGCCCAGGCACTAAGCCAGTGTATGAATGCATGAATGGGTTATGAAGTGAATTTATACACTGGATCTACACTTTAATCGCTTCCCCACTCTTTACTGCAGTCCTCTCATGTTTATTTTCTGACTGCTGATCCAGGTATGGATGTCGCTGGTGGGTATTTCTGTTGTTCCTTTGCATATTCTTTTGGGGTTGGGCTCCGACCCTGCCGCACCGATCCGTCAGGTTAAGCTGCTCTAGCTGCTCCAAGACTTGGACAGGGCCGACACCAAACACTCAAGTTCCAAATGAGTGTATCCTTTACATTCTTTAATCATATCCATTATCAAAGTTACCTTCCTACACTCCTCTCTCCTGAGTCTTTATCTGGTACGTCTGGTATGTGTATATGTTTTTAATGAAAAACCTTGTTCTATATATCCATCATAACATATTACTCATAATTATGATCTAATAGAGAAGATCGTTCCTGCCGAACACTTGAAGACATTTCTGGAAAGGGCTTGGACAGAAATACCTGCAGCGGATGGTAAGTGTCCTAAACACTCTATTGTTTATCATCATATTATAATTCATATGTCCTTGTGGGCCGCATTACTGCAGACTTTAGTGTTCAACCTCATTTAACACGTCTGATATTGGTATGTATGTTGTAGCTGAATACATAAATAGTTTTTTAATCCACTTGTCCCGTCTTGATATTGTGAAAGCCAAGGCTGATCAGGGTGACCAGAGGTTAATTCAGGTCAGTAATCAAATAGAAGTATAGAAAAATATGTTTGTTTATTTACTAAAGAGAGGTCATATCTTCTTGTGCTTTTCATAGGTTGTTGAACACAAGTTTTCAGCCACGTTTGGCCAGGCCCAAGTCGTCCTGAATCAGCTAGAATTTATATGTTTCTATTGAAGTGTGTACCACCACAAAGGTCTTTCAGGAGGAAACTCAACGTCTTTTTTAATATGAATGGAGCTCAATACAGCCAACTCCTGTCTGCATTCCAGCAGTGCTGGGAGGAGTTCCAGCTGCCCGGTAAAACAACATTCACCTGAGAACAACAAGCATCAGTACATTTCCTCTACTTACATAAGTTTTACATAAACATGTACATTTCCATTACATGAAGTGCAGGAAGAACAACCAAGGCAGGAACAGAAGAGGCAAATTGTGGAGTCTGACTCAGAGAATGATGACGATGAGGCAGCACAGGAAGAACAGCCAAGGCAGGAACAGCAGAGGTCAGTTGTGGAATCTGAGGAGGTGCCAGAACAAGATTAGTCATGTCATGATGAAGGGCCTTCACAACTAAGTGAACATCATGAAATACATTCTCTGCAAAAGGCCAGAACTTCACTCACTCCTCTAAGAATCTCAGCATTAATGGTTATAGGAAACTTCTTACTCCAGAAGAACTAACACCACTGAAGCACCGTCTCCGAGTCAAGGTGTGACTGACAGGTTCAGCCTGGAAATATTGAAAAGAGAGCCTGAGAGATAACAGGTTCTGCAGCCAGACACCAAAGGTTTGTTTGATGTGTTTAATTACTCTACAGTTTCTGTGTAAAGTCATATTTAATATTTAGTCATATTGTTACCGTCAGCTTTATATAAGTTTCCAGTATTTCTTTCAGAAAGTGAAAGATGTTCAGAGTCAGGAAGGACAGTAAAACAAGCTGAGGTGTGAATTATGTAAACAGATGTTTATTTAACTTTGAAAGACTTTGTTAAAACATACTGTTTTATCATGTGTCTCATATTTTATATACGTTTCTTTATTTTATAATTTCTATTCAGTAAAAGATACAAGATAGTTATTTATTCAGATTTTAAAGACTAGATGGATTAATTGTTTTGAGTTGATCTGGGTTCTGAATAACTGTTATTAGAAATTTCAACATTTTGAGTTTGGTTGATTTTACACCAAATAGGCGTTTAACATGATCCAAATTGAGAAATCCAAATGTGTTATTCCAAAACTCTTATCTTAATTCAATATTTGTGATATTATTATCACATATTATTATTATTATCTATTTCCATGATCTGGTTTCCCCTTTTTCCAAAATTATGATATTTAGATTAATATATTAAGATTGATGGAATTAGGTTCATAAAATTGGAACAGAGGAAACAACTTTGGAATTAGGTTCATAATATTGGAATAGAGTTAACAATTTTGGAAATAGGTTCATAATATTGGAATACAGGGAACAGTTTTGGAATTAGGTTCATAATATTGGAATAGAGTGAACAACTTTGGAAATAGGTTCATAATATTGGAATACAGGGAACAATTTTGGTATTAGGTTAATAATTTAGAAATGAGGTATCAACATTTCAAATCAAAAATAGTTTCATAATTCTGGAAAGATCATACATTTGAAAGTGCTCTTAAAATGTAGATTTGAAATGTATGTGGAATCATGATTACAATATTGGAATGAACTGTAAACTGAACGTATAATAGACTGTAAAGAATTTATTATGTGAACACAAACATATCTGACGTGCCTGAAGCCCTCAGAGAGTGGAACTGAATGAAGCTGAACATCTGCTGAAAGTGCTGCTCTATTCTGGGAGAAAGAGGACCACTCAGGTCTGTTCATGTAAATCTGAGTTTCACCCCACTGCTCTCTCTCTCTCTCTCTCTCTCTCTCTCTCTCTCTCTCTCTCTCTCTCTGTCTCTCTCTCTCTGTCTGACTGTTTACTGATTAAAACTGCTTCTTACTGTTCAGCTGGGTGGGCTGTGTGTGTGTGGGGGGGTCTGGTTTCACTTCTTACTTTAGTACTGATAATAACTGTCAGTGTGTTGTTAGAGGTCAGAAGGTCAGTGAACAGGAACATTTATTTCTAGATGATTATAGTACATGTTCTCCTGAGATCCTCTTAGAACCTCTGAGACTAAAAGGTTGTAAACAGCTTAATACTTTAAGTAAGACTGTCTAGAGACACTTTAATGAAACTCATTTCTTCTCCAGATTGATTTAGAACGTCTATAAACTATCAGGTATAGAAGGTAAACACTCCCCTATTATGCCAAACAGTGGTCCAGTTTAAGAAGAATGGACACAATTACAGACCTCAGTACAGTGAACTGTAGCTGATATGAATTAAAAACACAACAGAACTGATTAATTAGGACATTTACTGCTTTATGATATTCTGGGTTTAATAACGGGGCTCAGGTGAGCTGGGAGCAGGTATAGGAGAACATTATGGAGCAACTTGTGGGCGGAGACGACTGAGTATACAATACTGTCCCACAGCAGTGTTCCTGTACACCTCCCAGTTCCACACTCCAGGATCAGTAGTGGGAGTTTTATTGATCAGTGTGGGAGGGTGGAGCTCCAGGAGGCCGCTGGGATGGGCTGAGGTGGGCTGTGGCTCCCCGTGCTGGTCAGTCTGCCTGTCAGACTCCATGGTGGATCACTCTGTCTAACAGCACACCAACTGCTACTGAGCTCTGGTTCCAGCAGATCCAGTTAGACTCTTGGGAAGTTCTGCACTGCAGGAACACAGAACAACAGTGGAAGTGGTGGAGTGTGGAAGGTGTTGAGAGTGAAAGAGCAGCTTAAAATCATACTCCAGTAAAAGTATTGTTACTCCAGTGAAATACTGACTGAAGTAGAAGTAAAAGTACAACTTGAGTCGGAGTAAAAAAGTATCAGATCTAAAATCTACTCCAGCACTGAGTTTCTCTATAGAACTCAGTGGTGAAGCCTGACTTTTAGAGCTGGACCTCCAGTTCAGGTCATTAATGTCAGAACTCAGAACTAAATCAATAACAGGACGAGTAATCTGCTGTAGATGCTAAATGTTGACTTTATGGGGTTCATTTGAATCAAATCAGGTGAAAAGTCTAGATGGTGAGATCAGCACCTCTAAGGGGTTTGTAATGTAATGTTAGCACCAAGCAAAGTGGTGAACATGAAGATCTTCTAGCAGCTCTAACTTCAACACAGATATTCAAAGCTTATAACAGACTTTCTGTTTCATATTGTTACTGTGTAAGTTTCAGTTTTACAGTAACTTCTTCAGTAAAGATCTGAACTTAATGTCTGTAAGGATTTCAGGTTGAACAGATAAACTATAGTTTCCAGTGTTCTCACCTCTGAAGATCATCTCCTAATAAAAACTGAGCAGTCTGAGTTTCTTCAAGGATTTCTTCAGGGACTCCCTCTTTCTCAGGACTGAGAGAAACATCCATTTCATAATGTGTCCAGATCCTTCTAATAAACTTTCTACTAAATGAGAGTCTAGCTGAACTCTACAGCTGGTTCCAGACCTGTGGAGATCAGTAAATAAATCCCTACAATCACAAAGCATTTCCAGTGGAATGAGAAGAAGAACACATTCCATCTAAAGTCCTGATTTCCACAGAGTGTGTTATTGTGTGTATCATCCTCCCCCTCAGCACCTGCAGTAGAGTCCAGCTGCAGCAGTGCAGTCTCTGTACAGTCTGACTGAGGGAGCTTTTTGTACCACTCTATATCACTGTGTGAACACCCAGCTACTACTGATGTAGTGATAACTCTGACAGTAATAATCTCCTGCATCTTCAGTCTGGACATTACTGATGGTCAGAGTGAAGTCAGATCCAGATCCACTGCCACTGAAACGATCTGGAACACCTGACTGTCTACTGTTAGTCCTGTAGATCAGGAGTTTAGGAGCTTCTCCAGGTTTCTGCTGATACCAGGAGATAAGAGGAGGATTATAGCCTGATGGAGCCGGATTAAAATTACAGCTGATGGTAACTGAGGCTCCTGGAGAAACAGGTTTTCCTGAAGGAGTTTGATTCACAGTCACCTGACCACTGGATCCTGAAATAAATAAATAATAGAATGTACATTCATTTCAATTAATATCAATCAAATGTGTTCAAACTTTCAAAACAGCACAACAGTTCCACAAATATAAAAGTTACCTGGAGTCCAGAGGGTCAGTGTCCAGATGAAGATGGAGACCAAAGTCATGGTTGGTGTGGGTGAAGTTTGTGGAGCAGCAGCTCTCAGTCATGAAGTGTTAAAGTCACAGGACTATAAACACTAGCAGAGCACTGAAGCATGGACTGATCATGTAAAGTGGGTTTCACTTCTTACTTCAGTGCTGCTGATCAGCGTCAGCTGCTTTGTGCACTGGTATGCAGTCATGTTGGAACAGGAAGTGACCGTCCCTAAACTTGAATTTGTCCAGAGTCTCTTGGTCTCCTGAAGCATTAAAGGTTCCTTTCTCTGGAACTAAGGGTCCAAGCCCACCTCCTGAAAAACAACCCCACACTATAATCGCCCCTGCACCAAACTTTACTCTTGGCACAATGCAGTCAGAAGTACTGTTCCCCTGGCAACCAACAAACCCTGATTAGTCCATCAGATTGACAGACAGAGAAGCGTGATTGGTCACTCCAGAGAACACGTCTCCACTGCTCTAGAGTCAGTGTTGGTGTGCTTTACTCCACTGCATCTGACGCTCTGCATTGTTCTGGGTGATGTAAGACTTGGATGCAGCTGCTCGGCCATGGAGACCCATTCCATGAAGCTCTCTACACTCTGTTCTTGAGCTGATCTGAAGACCACATGAAGTTTGGAGGTCTGTAGTGATGGACTCTGTAGAAAGTTGGTGACCTCTGTGCTCTTTGCTCCTCAGCATCTGCTGACCCGCTCTGTCATTGTACGTGTTCTACCACTTGGTGTCTGAGTTGCTGTCGTTCTCAATCACTTCCACTTTGTTAGAACACCACTGACAGTCCACTGTGGAATATTTAGTAGTGAGGAAACTTCACCACTGGACTTGTTCCACAGGTGACATCCTATCACGGTACCACGCTGGAGTTCACTGAGCTCCTGAGAGACCCACTCTTTACTAATGTGTGTAGAAGCAGTCTGCAGGACTAGGTGCTGGATTTATACACCTGTGGACATGAAATGATTAGAACACCTGAATTCAATGATTTGGATGTGTGAGTGATACTTTTGGAGGTATAGTGTTTTTAAGTGTAACTCAGCTTACTTACATACATGCATCATAATGAAACAAGAAAACAGACGTAATTAACAAAAAGAAGAAGAATTTGGACTGGAGCTCAGGAGAGAACTACAGCTGGTTGTGTTAGATCTATATTTTAAACTGTATATGATCTCCTGGTTTAATAATAAGTGAGGTTTTTATAAAGAATATGACTGATGTATTTGGGGAGGCAGTGTATTCTCAATGGAGGGTTTGGAACAACAGTGGTTTATGAAGCTGCAAGAAGGTGTAAATTTGGTAATAATGGTGGTGACAGGTATGAAGTAATGAAGGAGAGGAGATGGTGAGAAGGTTTCCTTCCTCGTATTCTTGCAGTGCCTGCAGTTCCATTAGCTCAACTGTTTCACAAGATCTGTTTTATAATTTAAGTAAACTGTTTAAAAAGCGACCACACCTGTTGGACTGGAGCCCCAATATTAGGGTTTAAAGATATAAAAGTATCTAGTACCGGGTTCTTCTAATGCTGATTAGTTCTGGGTGGGATTTTGTGGGTTGTGCTACTGGCTGTCTTGGTTGATTTGCTCTCAGTTACAGTGATCAGGCCTTTATAATATTTTCCAGTACTTGTTTCAGGTTCAGTGGTGTGTGAGTGAGTTTTCGTGACAGTTGGTGCTGATGTTTGAATTTTACCCCCTGGGGTCTAAGAGCATCTCTCGATTACTGCACAGCTTTTAATGATTCACTTTAACATGATTCAACTTCATTCCCGTATGGTTCAGATCACCTGTGTGGCCTGTGGCCCAAATGAGTGTGGTGCATGTGGAGGCTCATGACCCCAAGAGAGCAAAGTGCATGTGAGGCCCGTGGCCTCAAGCAACATGGTGCATGCGGAGGCCTGTGGCCTTAAGTGTACATAGTGCATGTGCTCAGTGCATTCATTAGAATTAAGTAGATTCATTAGAATTAGATTCATTAGAATTAGATTCATTAGAATTAAGTAGATTCATTAGAATTAAGTAGATTCATTAGAATTAGATTCATTAGAATTAGATTTATTAGAATTAAGTAGATTCATTAGAATTATATTCATTAGAATTATATTCATTAGAATTAAGTAGATTCATTAGAATTAGATTCATTAGAATTAGATTCATTAGAATTAAGTAGATTCATTAGAATTAAGTAGATTCATTAGAATTAGATTCATTAGAATTAGATTCATTAGAATTAAGTAGATTCATTAGAATTAAGTAGATTCATTAGAACTAGATTCATTAGAATTAAGTAGATTCATTCGAACTAGATTCATTAGAATTAAGTAGATTCATTAGAATTAGATTCATTAGAATTAAGTAGATTCATTGGAATTAGATTCATTAGAATTAGATTCATTAGAATTAAGTAGATTCATTGGAATTAGATTCATTAGAATTAAGTAGATTCATTAGAATTAAGTAGATTCATTAGAATTAGATTCATTAGAATTAAGTAGATTCATTAGAACTAGATTCATTAGAATTAAGTAGATTCATTGGAATTAGATTCATTAGAATTAGATTCATTAGAATTAAGTAGATTCATTAGAATTAAGTAGATTCATTAGAATTAAGTAGATTCATTAGAACTAGATTCATTAGAATTAAGTAGATTCATTAGAATTAGATTCATTAGAATTAGATTCATTAGAATTAAGTAGATTCATTAGAATTTAGTAGATTCATTAGAATTAAGTAGATTCATTGGAATTAGATTCATTAGAATTAAGTAGATTCATTGGAATTAGATTCATTAGAATTAAGTAGATTCATTACAATTAAGTAGATTCATTAGAATTAGATTCATTAGAATTAAGTAGATTCATTAGAACTAGATTCATTAGAATTAAGTAGATTCATTAGAATTAGATTCATTAGAATTAGATTCATTAGAATTAAGTAGATTCATTAGAACTAGATTCATTAGAATTAAGTAGATTCATTAGAATTAGATTCATTAGAATTAGATTCATTAGAATTAAGTAGATTCATTAGAATTAAGTAGATTCATTAGAATTAAGTAGATTCATTGGAATTAGATTCATTAGAATTAAGTAGATTCATTAGAATTAGATTCATTAGAATTAGATTCATTAGAATTAAGTAGATTCATTAGAATTAAGTAGATTCATTAGAATTAGATTCATTAGAATTAGATTCATTAGAATTAAGTAGATTCATTAGAATTAAGTAGATTCATTAGAACTAGATTCATTAGAATTAAGTAGATTCATTAGAATTAGATTCATTAGAATTAAGTAGATTCATTAGAACTAGATTCATTAGAATTAAGTAGATTCATTAGAATTAGATTCATTAGAATTAGATTCTTTAGAATTAAGTAGATTCATTAGAATTAAGTAGATTCATTAGAATTAAGTAGATTCATTGGAATTAGATTCATTAGAATTAAGTAGATTCATTAGAATTAGATTCATTAGAATTAAGTAGATTCATTAGAATTAGATTCATTAGAATTAGATTCATTATAATTAAGTAGATTCATTAGAACTAGATTCATTAGAATTAAGTAGATTCATTAGAATTAGATTCATTAGAATTAGATTCATTAGAATTAAGTAGATTCAATAGAATTAAGTAGATTCATTAGAATTAAGTATATTCATTAGAACTAGATTCATTAGAATTAAGTAGATTCATTAGAATTAGATTCATTGGAATTAGATTCATTAGAATTAAGCAGATTCATTAGAACTAGATTCATTAGAATTAAGTAGATTCATTAGAATTAGATTCATTAGAATTAGATTAATTAGAATTAAGTAGATTCATTGGAATTAGATTCATTAGAATTAAGTAGATTCATTAGAACTAGATTCATTAGAATTAGATTCATTAGAATTAAGTAGATTCATTAGAATTAAGTAGATTCATTAGAATTAGATTCATTAGAATTAGATTCATTAGAACTAGATTCATTAGAATTAGAAAAGAGTTCAGAGAAGCTACTGGTGGTGGTTACTGATGTGCATCCACATTAAATACTAACTAAACAACCTGCATGTGGTCTCAAGTGAACAGACTGCTTGTGTGGGACTGTGTCCTAAGCAAACAAATTGCATGTGGTGGTCTATGGCCCAAGCAAGCATGGTACACATGGGGACCCTATGCGAGCCCAATGCATATGGAGGCCCTGTGGTCTCAAGCAAGCAAGTTGCATGCATGGGCCTGTGGCCCAAGCGAGTGTGGTGTATGGGGAGGCCCGTAGACCCAAGTGAGCATAGTGCACGTGTTTAGTACATACATCAGACTAAATACTGTGAAAGAGTTCAGAAGACTCATACTTGCTACTGGTGGTGGTTACTGGTGTACAGCAACATTAAATACTAATAAATAACTCCAATTACTAATACATTAAATTGTACCATTAACACAGAACACAGTGCCTCTTCTTAGCAAGCTATGATCACTAGTTGCACAGCTGCATTAAACACAATGCTCACAATCAACCAAACTGCAAGTTGAGGCCCATAATCTCAGTGCATGTGGGGTACCTTGGCCCTAAACAAGCATGGAGCATGTGGGGTTCCGTGGCCCCAAGTGAGCACAATGCACTTGAAGGTCTATGGCCTCAGGAGGGCATGGTGCATGTGGTCCAAGTGAGTAAGTGCATGTGTGGACATGTGGCCCCAAGCCAGAAAGGTGCATGTGGTATGCCCATGGCCCCAAGCAAGCACAAGTGGGCCAGTCACCCTAAGATAATGGAGGGAAAGAAATGAATGACTGTTTGAATGCCAAGGACCCGAGGCCCTAAGCCAATGTATGAGGCTCCAGCTAATACAAGGGCCAATCACACTTAGCATTGACGGAGCACACAGTTCACGAGCTCCCAACAAACTTCAGTCAATCTGTAGTCAATCAGCAACTCATACACTGGATCTACACTTAAATCTGCTTCACCACGAGTCCTCTTTACTGCAGTCCTCTCATTTTACACTGTTAAGTTCTAAATCAGAGTATCCTTCACATTCTTTAATCATATCCATTATCAAAGTTACCTTCCTACACTCCTCCTGAGTCTTTACAGCAGAACCTTGAAGTCAGTTCTGTAACACACTGGTATTCAGTGTAAGTAATTAAGAATGGAGATGATGTGTTTCCTTCCTCCTAGTGAAACTCTGGTAGCTTCATTTTGAATCAACTGAAGCTCTTTGATTGTTATTTTAGGAGCCCAGATGGGACCATTAGAGTGATCAACCCTGCTAGAAATAAAGGTGTGGATGAGTTTCTCCAGGTTGGTCTTGTTGATGTTCTTATTGAAGGTGATAAACTGCTGACACTGGTATGTATGAAACACTCTAAAAGTATGTCCAGTGTGGATGGAGGGAGATCTTTATTCCTTTATTCTCTCTGTAGCAGGTGTTTCAGTCCAGACTGTTTGGGGACTAATGCTGATGGGGGTCTAGTCAGTATGTCTTTCTTTGGGGGTCTTTAACAGATAACTGTTCAGTGCAGTGCTGTGTGCTGTTCTGGAGAGAGTGGAACTGAATGAAGCTGAACATCTGCTGAAAGTGCTGCTCTATTCTGGGAGAAAGAGGACCACTCAGGTCTGTTCATGTAAATCTGAGTTTCACCCCACTGCTCTCTCTCTCTCTCTCTCTCTCTCTCTCTCTCTCTCTCTCTCTCTCTCTCTCTCTCTCTCTCTGTCTGACTGTTTACTGATTAAAACTGCTTCTTACTGTTCAGCTGGGTGGGCTGTGTGTGTGGGGGGGGTCTGGTTTCACTTCTTACTTTAGTGCTGATAATAACTGTCAGTGTGTTGTTAGAGGTCAGAAGGTCAGTGAACAGGAACATTTATTTCTAGATGATTCTAGTACATGTTCTCCTGAGATCCTCTTAGAACCTCTGAGACTAAAAGGTTGTAAACAGCTTAATACTTTAAGTAAGACTGTCTAGAGACACTTTAATGAAAGTCATTTCTTCTCCAGATTGATTTAGAACGTCTATAAACTATCAGGTATAGAAGGTAAACACTCCCCTATTATACCAAACAGTGGTCCAGTTTAAGAAGAATGGACACAATTACAGACCTCAGTACAGTGAACTGTAGCTGATATGAATTAAAAACACAACAGAACTGACTAATTAGGGCATTTACTGCTTTAGAGTGATGTCTTTTGTCCTCAGTGGGACAGCAGCTTCATTTCAGTGCTTCACTGATAACTTACTGTATGTGACTGGATGCTTTTACTGGAGTCCTGTCTGATGTACCTGTACCTGATATTCTGGGTTTAATAACGGGGCTCAGGTGAGCTGGGAGCAGGTATAGGAGCACAATATGGAGCAACTTGTGGAGACGACTGAGTATACAATACTGTCCCACAGCAGTGTTCCTGTACACCTCCCAGTTCCACACTCCAGGATCAGTAGTGGGAGTTTTATTGATTAGTGTGGGAGGGTGGAGCTCCAGGAGGCTGCTGGGAGGGGCTGAGGTGGGCTGTGGCTCCCCCTGCTGGTCAGTCTGCCTGTCAGACTCCATGGTGGATCACTCTGTCTAACAGCACACCAACTGCTACTGAGCTCTGTTTCCAGCAGATCCAGTTAGACTCTTGGGCCCATGTGTTCACTAAGGTAATGCTTGGCTACTGCTAAGTTCTCCCAAGTGGCTGCTAAGGTGTTTCTAGGGTGCTGTTTGGTTTCCCAGGTGGTTACCAATAAGTGACTTTCTGAAATGTCTACAAGAGTCAGTTTGAGAATTGACATTCATGGTATTTATCAGATTCTCTTATTCAGATCAACTTGCAGAAGTGTTTAGTATTCGTGTATCTCTAGCTGCTACAAACAGTTACAGAGTCCAAACTATTCCTGATCTCAAACACTGCCAGAAACAAGGCCCAGTTCTGATTCCTAGAAAGAAAAATACAGAGTAAATACAGTAGAAGTGTAATACAGTGCTTTTCAGTAGATATTTAGATTAACAATCACATGAATGTTGTTCTTCAGAGTCTGCTGTTCAGACAGACAGTGGAAGTTCAGTCCTCCAGGCAGAGACAGGACAGAGACACTTGTCTTCCAGGCATCTTGAAGGATGTTGGGTCTGGCCGAGCTGTACTTGGTGGGACGGACAGCATTAGCGTCATCAGCACAGCAGTGGAAAGAGAAGCCATGAGAAGTAATTACATCACTGAGAGAACGAGCTTAGAGTGAAAAGAGAAGAGGACCCAGCACAGAGCCTTGAGGGACCCTGTCAAGGAGCCTGCCCATGTTACCTGGTAAGAGATCTACCTCAGACAGTTTCCATTGAGTGCCCTTATTTGAAGTCAGACTGTTTGGGGTCCTTGACCTGGTTCTGGGGGAGAAAGAGAGACAGATGATTACAAACACAGGAATTGATACCAGTCGGTAGCTGATAGATAAGATTACTGATATTGACCTTCCTGGGTTGAGGATGGGGGTCTTCTATCTCTGTGGGATTAGAGGAGAGGTATTGAACAACACATGTTGAAAGTGGAGTAACTGAAGGTACAGAATGAAATGATGAGATGTAAAAGATACTTGTTCAAACTTAAAGAAATCTGTCTCTGTCTTGATGGTGAAAGAAACAACTTTCCGGAAAGAGTCCACTTCTTCACTACAGACCGCTACGATACCTCCTCACTATATCAGCCTAGTAGCTAGTGAGACCATCACCAACAGTTAACACCTTGAGTTAACTTTAAACCACACCTGAGTATACCATTGGTGCTTACCATTAACTCTAGATTATGCAATTATTAAATTATTTATATGTAATATAGTTATTAATTAATACATTTTAAGAATATGTCAGCATTTATTCCGTTTCTTTGAGAAAATTTGATCTTTAAACAAACATCAAAAAGAAAATTACTAATACCTTTAGAGACTGTACAATCATTTTATAGTTCTGATTCAAAACCAGTAACCTATGAAAATGTATACAATTAAAAAGAGTAGAATAACTCTAACTTCAACTCAGATATTCAAACTTATGAGAGACTTTAAATCTAGATGGTGAGATCAGCACCTCTAAGGGGTTTGTAATGTAATGTTAGCACCAAGCTAACGGTGGTGCACATGAAGATCTTCTAGCAGCTCTAACTTCAACACAGATATTCAAAGCTTATAACAGACTTTCTGTTTCATATTGGTACTGTGTATGTTTCAGTTTTACAGTAACTTCTTCAGTAAAGATCTGAACTTAATGTCTGTAATGATTTCAGGTTGAACAGATAAACTATAGTTTCCAGTGTTCTCACCTCTGAAGACCATCTCCTAATAAAAACTGAGCAGTCTGAGTTTTTTCAAGGATTTCTTCAGGGACTCCCTCTTTCTCAGGACTGAGAGAAACATCCATTTCATAATGTGTCCAGATCCTTCTAATAAACTTTCTACTAAATGAGAGTCTAGCTGAACTCTACAGCTGGTTCCAGACCTGTGGAGATCAGTAAATAAATCCCTACAATCACAAAGCATTTCCAGTGGAATGAGAAGAAGAACAAATTCCATCTAAAGTCCTGATTTCCACAGAGTGTGTTATTGTGTGTATCATCCTCCCCCTCAGCACCTGCAGTAGAGTCCAGCTGCAGCAGTGCAGTCTCTGTACAGTCTGACTGAGGGAGCTTTTTGTACCACTCTATATCACTGTGTGAACACGTAGCTACCACTAAGAACATGGAAACTCTGACAGTAATAATCTCCTGCATCTTCAGTCTGGACGTTACTGATGGTCAGAGTGAAGTCAGATCCAGATCCACTGCCACTGAAACGATCTGGAACACCTGACTGTCTCCTGTTAGCCCAGTAGATCAGGAGCTTAGGAGCTTCTCCAGGTTTCTGCAGATACCAAGCTAAATAGTAATCACTACCATCATAGTACACCGCTGGGCTGGTTTTACAGTTGATTTGAACTGTTCCTTTTGGTGGTGAGGAAATGACTGGTGTCTGAGTTACAGTCACTTGACCACTGGATCCTGAAATACAAAATTAAACAAAATATGAAATTTAAAATAAGAAAGAGATGACACTAAAAGAATGAAATTAATAGAATTAAAGGAAATGCATATCTACATAAAGCAGACAAATATAAATATAACATAACATACACAAATATCAACGAGTGAGTTACCTTGAGTCCAGAGGGTGAGTGTCCAGATGAAGATGGAGACCAAAGTCATGGTTGGTGTGGGTGAAGTTTGTGGAGCAGCAGCTCTCAGTCATGAAGTGTTAAAGTCACAGGACTATAAACACTAGCAGAGCACTGAAGCATGGACTGATCATGTAAAGTAGATGGTCTGTATGGAAATCATCTTTCTAACAACACTGAGTAAAGATGATCATATTGATTGGATGTTGTCTGATCAAACATTTGTGCTCAGTGTGGAATCTGATGTTTAAAGGTCTGCTTTTTCTAGAGATGTGTGGAACTGAAATCTCTTCTGATTCCCACCAGAGTTTTCTGAAAGAAGACAGAATGATTTGAGCGTTATGTTACATTTCACTCCCCCACATGATCCTTAAGTCATTAAGTGGAGAGTAACAATAAGGGGGTCTCAGAGGTTTGTGGAGGTCAGTAGTGGAGACTATTGCTGGGGGACTACTTCAGCTAAGCCAGGCTGGTCTAATTCTAGAGAGATCAGAAGTGAGATGTTCTCTTTAATGTCCAGCAGAGGGCGATCTCTCATTGTGTACTTCTAACTGTCTCTGTCTTTCATTGGAGCTTTTCTGCAGCTACTACTGCCACCCAGTCTGTCTGGATCAGGGTTGGAGGACTCTTTGGTGGAGGAGACACAATGAAAACAGTGAGAAGCTTTTAATCTGATACGTCTAGAAATAATCTCAGTTCTTTTTTTAACCACTGTGTATTTAGTCTTTAGGAAGTTTAGTGTGTTGGTCTGTTGTGGAGCTCCAGAAGAAGCCAGCGTGTCCTCGGTTTAGATCTTTTACTGTTTAAAAAATAATCCTTGTTGGGAATAAAAGTCAGAACGTGTGTAGATCTACAGTGTGGAGTTGATTCCATTATTAGATGATTGTAGATCATTAATATTGTGTTGTAGATCAGAAATAGTGCGTGTAAAGGCTGAAGAGAGCGGCGTGTTTAGAGCAGGAGGTTTTTGTACAGCCAGTAAACCAGTTTGTATCACTGTGGTGGACGTTCGGTGGAGGAACTAAACTGGCAGTTGGAAGTAAGTACACTTTTACTCCTTATTCAAAAGGATCTTCTATTAAAACCATTATGAACCGCAGTGTAGACGTACTTGATGTTCTTCTAAATGGGTTCTGCTCCAAATTTGAATGTGTTTCATTAGAACTTGGCTGAAGTTTGGCGAGCGTGGAGCTTTAGGCTTTACCACGAGCTCCTGTTTCTGAACTGGATTTGTTTTCTTTAAAGTACAAATATTTCCTGAAGGTGTCCTGTGAAGTGTTCAGTGAGGACGTTTGTTTTTAAACAGATCAAATGTAAAGCTGGATTGTAGGGTCAGTGTTGGGCTCCATTCCAGCAGTTCTGTCTCCATCTGGAAGCCACAATGTGGAGGTTATTGTGAGCAGCGTTTTCTGTTCTAAAGCTTTGAAGTGGTAGTACATGGAGACTGCAGCTCCACTTATTTACTGTTTATTTATTGTTCTGGAGGAAATCAAATCATGTTCCGTTTCAAATCTCCCATCACGGGATGTGCAGAAGGTCCCAGTAGTACTGAGTGAAGTTCAGTAGTATGTGCTAATAAGACTGTAAATGAAGTGCAGCTATGAATGTGAGTGTAAATATGAGTTTGTGGGTGAAACGGTTGAGTTTAAGCTCGTAATTAAAGTGGGTTTTTAATGCATCACTGAACTCAGTCCTGCTCTGCTAGAAATAAGGGAAATGAAACTCTGTGTGTCTCCTAGGTTTGGCCCCGCCCACCCTCACGGTCCTGCCCCCCTCCAGCGGGGAGCTGCAGCAGGAGAAGGTCACGCTGGTGTGTCTGGCCAACAAGGGCTTCCCCTCAGACTGGAGGCTGAGCTGGAAGGTGGCCGGGAAGAGCCCGAGCTCGGGGGTCAGCCAGAGCCCCGGGCTTCTGCAGAAGGACGACGGCCTCTACAGCTGGAGCAGCACCCTGACCCTCCAGAAGGACCAGTGGCTAAAGAGCACAGTGACCTGTGAGGCCACCAAGGACTCCCAGTCTCCTGTCAGCACAACACTGAGCAGAGAGCAATGCAGTGGGCAGTGAGGGTCCACGCGTGTGTTGGAGCTGCTAGAGCTCCTCTTGATCTTCAGTGTGTTCAAACATGGTTCTGCTTAATGTTCTGATCTTCATCTCATCATTTCATCATCAGAATAAAGAGTTTCAGTAGAAATATCTACAGTCTTTCACTCTTTACTGTCTTATTGTCTTGTGTTCTTTGATCTTTATTGAATAAAAATGTGTTTTATAAAAATAAAGCATTTAAATCAATAAAGCAGTTTTTTCAGTTCTTCATTGTTTCTTTTACATCAACCAGTAAACAAAGATCTTTGAAATAGTAGGAATAACTTAATAATTCTTTATCATCAATATAATAATAATAGTATTGTTAATAATAATAATAATAATAATAATAATAATAACAATAATAATAATAATAATAATATTAATAATAATAATAATAATAATAATAATAACAATAATAATAATAATAATAATAATGATAATAATAATAATAATAATAATAATAATAGTAACAGGTTACATGTCTGTAATGAGTTTTCAGTGAAGTCTTTCTTTCAGTGCTGATGTCTGTGATGATGAAACTGTAACAGAAGATGTTTAAAGATGAACATCTGGACACAGAGCTGCTCTGTTCTACATGCTGACCATTAAAACTCCTCTCGGTCAGACTATACGCTCCAGACCAGCCCTGATATACATCCCTCTGATTGAACTCCTTCCTTTTACACTGTGTACGTCTTTTATCTCACACGTCCAGGACGAGCCCAGATAGCAGCACATTTCAGTCTGTAGGCTTGATCAGGTCAACACTATGCTGACCGTCTGTCACTGCTGGACCTCCCTCGGACCACCCAGACTACTGAACTACAGAAGATCTAACTAGTTTTTAATATACTCTAAAAGATTTTACATGTACAGAGACGTTTATTTTATAAAGTAATGTAAGTGAGGTATTACGAACAACTAAGAGAAACTAATAAGAAGGTCTGATATAAAATCATTTAGCTGAAACTTTTGCTGGTAAATCAGTTCTAGATAAAAATTATAAATAAAATGAATATGAACAACACAATCTAAATCAGTAGGACTGTTAGTGTAAAATAACTGGGAAAGTCTAACCACTGGTGGGCCGCCAGAAAATACTGAGTAAACACCAGTGGACCACCAGTCTTATCCTCTGGCTGTCAGGAAGGACGGGGGGCGCTATCCTCTTGCTATCAGGAAGAACGGGGGGGCGCTATCCTCTGGCTATAAGGGAGGACGGTGGGCCGCTATCCTCTGGCTATAAGGGAGGATGGTGGGCTGCTATCCTCTGGCTATCAGGAAGGATGGTGTGAAGCTATCCTCTGGCTATCAGGAAGAACGGGGGCCGCTATCCTCTGGCTATAAGGGAGGACGGTGGGCCGCTATCCTCTGGCTATCAGGAAGGATGGTGGGCTGCTATCCTCTGGCTATCAGGAAGGATGGTGGGCTGCTATCCTCTGACTATCAGGAATGATGGTGGGAAGCTATCCTCTGGCTATCAGGAAGGATGGTGGGCTGCTATCCTCTGGCTATCAGGAAGGATGGTGGGCTGCTATCCTCTGGCTATCAAGAAAGAGGGTGGGCCGCTATCCTCTGACTATAAGGGAGGATGGTGGGCCGCTATCCTCTGGCTATCAGGGAGGATGGTGGGCTGCTATCCTCTGGCTATCAGGGAGGATGGTGGGCTGCTATCCTCTAGCTTTCAGGAAGGATGGTGGGCTGCTATCCTCTGCTATCAGGGAGGACGGTGGGCTGCTATCCTCTGGCTATCAAGAAAGATGGTGGGCCGCTATCCTCTGACTATCAGGGAGGATGGTGGGCCGCTATTCTCTGGCTATCAGGGAGGATGGTGGGCTGCTATCCTCTGGCTATCAGGAAGGACGGTGGGCCGCTATCCTCTGGCTATCAGGAAGGATGGTGGGCTGCTATCCTCTGGCTATCAGGAAGGATGGTGGGCAGCTATCCTCTGGCTATCAGGAAGGACGGTGGGCCGCTATCCTCTGGCTATCAGGAAGGATGGTGGGCCGCTATCCTCTGGCTATCAGGAAGGACGGTGGGCCGCTATCCTCTGGCTATCAGGAAGCATGGTGGGCTGCTATCCTCTTGCTCTCAGGGAGGATGGTGGGCTGCTATCCTCTGACTATCAGGGAGGACGGTGGGCTGCTATCCTCTGGCTATCAGGAAGGACGGTGGGCCGCTATCCTCTGGCTATCAGGAAGGACGGTGGGCTGCTATACTCTGGCTATCATGAAGCATGGTGGGCTGCTATCCTCTGGCTATCAGGAAGGATGGTGGGCTGCTATCCTCTTGCTCTCAGGGAGGATGGTGGGCTGCTATCCTCTGACTATCAGGGAGGATGGTGGGCTGCTATCCTCTGACTATCAGGGAGGATGGTGGGCTGCTATCCTCTGGCTATCAGGAAGGATGGTGGGCCGCTATCCTCTGGCTATCAGGGAGGATGGTGGGCCGCTATCCTCTGGCTATCAGGGAGGATGGTGGGCTGCTATCCTCTGGCTATCAGGAAGAATGGTGGGCTGCTATCCTCTGGCTATCAGGGAGGATGGTGGGCTGCTATCCTCTGGCTATCAGGAAGGATGGTGGGCTGCTATCCTCTGGCTATCAGGGAGGATGGTGGGCTGCTATCCTCTGGCTATCAGGGAGGATGGTGGGCTGCTATCCTCTGGCTATCAGGGAGGATGGTGGGCTGCTATCCTCTGGCTATCAGGAAGAATGGTGGGCTGCTATCCTCTGGCTATCAGGGAGGATGGTGGGCTGCTATCCTCTGGCTATCAGGAAGGATGGTGGGCTGCTATCCTCTGGCTATCAGGAAGGATGATTAAATATTATTGTCCTATATGGTAACAGTTACACTGCAGTCTGCTGTTCTCACAGCGAGAGTTCATTAATTCTTCTGCACAGAGCAGATCACTGAGATCAGGTCAGGGTTTATTTATAGGCACCTTTTACAACAGATTTCCACAAAGTATCTTTACAGAAAAATCCAGGTCCAACCCCCCAATGAACGTTGTCAGGGGCAACAGTGGCAGGAAAAACTCCCTCCGATCATTAGGAAGAACCTTGAGAGGAACAGACTCAAAAAGGGGAACCATCCTCCTCTGGTCCACACCGGAGGTACAAATATACAAGTACAAATATAAACAGAAAGGTGCAGGTCCTGAAGAAAAGGTTTCACAGTGTGAGCAGCTCGCCAACAGTTCAAGGTGTTGATAGGAAGTTTCTATGGTATCCCAGGTTGTTGCTTGGTTAATACTAGTTGTTTACTGGGGTGTCCCAGTTGGTTTTTCCGTGGTTGATAAGGTGCTGCTGTGCATTTGCTAGGGTGTTGCTAGGTTATCCCAGCTGGTTGATAGGTTGTTGCTAGATGATTGTTAAGGTGTTGCTATGTGGTTGTTGGGTGTTGCTAAGCGGTTGCTAGGTTATCCCAGCTGGTTGCTATGGTGTAGCTATGTGGTTGCTAGGGTTTTGCTATGATATCTCAGCTGGTTGCAAGTTACAAGGTGTTTGCTAGGGTGTCCCAGTTGGTTGCTATGTGGTTGCTAAAGTGTTGCTTTGCAGTTACTAGGGTATTGCTAGGTTATTCCACCTGGTTGATAGGTTGTTGCTATGCAGTTGCTAAGGTATCCCAGCTGGTTACTAGGGTGTTGCTAGGTGGTTGCTAGGGTTTTGCTATGATATCTCAGCTTGTTGCTAGGTTGTTGCTATGTGGTTGCTAGAGTTTTGCTATTTAGTTGCTGGGGTATCCCAGCAGATTACTATGGTGTTTCTAGGTGGTTGCTAGGGTGTTGTCAGGTGGTTCCTAGGGTATCCTAGCTAATTTCTATGGTGTTGCTGGGTTTGGCTATGTGGTTGCTAGGTGGTGGTTAGGGTATCCCAGCTGGTTGCTATGACATTGATAGGGTGTTGTTATGCGGTTGCTAAGGTGTTAGGTAGTTTCTTGGTGGTTGCTAAGGTATCCCA